>OY755215.1:3964181-4457484 GCA_963576765.1 Draba incana | reverse complement strand
AGTTGACTTGAATATTAGACCAATTCTCAACAATGACCCAAAAAAAAAAGAGAGAATCAAACCTAAATTCCAATTTATAGTTTTTCCTTACCCGATTTTATTTGATCTTTTTGTTGTACATTTGTTTTTGATCGGGATTCTTGTTGTGTGATAAACTGATTGTGTTAACCCTATTTTCTAGAATTTGATTGATATGGTTTTGATTATTGATTAATTTTGTCACCAATTGTTTTTGAAATTTTGGAGATTTGGGTATTTTTATCAAATGTCGAATCTATCAAATTTATTTCAATCTCATATCATTTTAAAACGGATTGTCTTCAATATTTATATATAGTAATTTATTTATTTTTCATTTTGTAAACTTTTTTAAAAGATTAAAATTAAAGCTGCAAATGGAAGTAAATAAAATGAATAAGTTGAATGAGAGGAATATTGATAAGTGGAATAAAAAAGAGTGGAATATTATTATTGAGTTCAATAAATTAATTTTTCAACCAAAAAATTATTCTTCCGTGATTCCTCTCCTTAAAACAAGAGTAACAATTTTTGGGAGAATCACTCTTTTCCGCTAATTATGTGGGTCCCACTTAAATTTAGAGGAATGCATATTTCCCTTTAAATTATAAAAATTGGGATGAACAAAGAGGAATCCATGATTCAAGTCATTTTTTTTCTCTAACATGACTTTCATATGCAGCCTAAGATTTTGTTAATTTTTTAGAACCCCAATTGAGTGAACAATATGGTTGTCAATCGAACTCGACTTCGTGAGGAAAGAATGCACCGATAATTGAAAAATGAATTGGTTGAGCATATTTGGCAAAAATATGGCAGAAGTGAATAATAGAGCCGACTTAATTGTTTTTTTCACCATGCTTTTATATGTTTTCTTGCATTTTACGTAAAATTTACGGATTGTAATATTACTTTATTTTTTAATCTCATGTTGTAATATATATATATATATATATATATATATAATACTTTGATTATTATCCATTTTGCAAACATTTTTTTTTTATGAGACCGACGCCGATCTCACCACTGGAGACATTTATTAACAACCTCTTATTGAATCTCAAATAATAAAAAATTATTAAAAATAATATTAAATTATGTTTTGTAAGACCACAATTGGCTTACCATTGTGCATGCTCTTAGAGCAGGTTTATTGGAGACACATTAGAGCATGTGCAATAGAGACCCTGTGGAGAGTGTCTAAAAACTTTTTTGAATTAAATACATCTGAAACCAGAAAAAGATTCGATTAGTAAAATAATAATAAAGTTAGGAAAAACAGATCCTAAATTGCTCGTCTAATATTGGATCTCTTTTGGCCCATTAGACCCGATGACATGGTCTCAACTGATTGGTGGAAGGAAAATTAACACGGGAAAAAAATCTGGGTTCCGCGTCTCTCTCTCTCTTTCTTCGTCTCTCTCTCCTTGTTTTCTCCAAAGGAGAACGAGGAGGCGTTTCGATTATTCTCCATTGAATCGTTAAGAAGCACAGAATTCAGTGGAGAAATCACTCCGAAATTGGCAGTAATATATGGTCACGCGATCACAAATTTTTCGAGATTTGAAATTCCGAGTGTTTCTATTGGGTTCAATAGTGTTTTGAGATCTATGAATTCGATATTTTGTTTTGGATGATCTGATTTAGTTGAATATATTTGTTTTGAAGGTTGAGGTGGAATATGCAAATGGCACCAAATTCAATTTCTCATCTGAGTTCTTAAGAGTCCATAGTCCAGTTGCTGATGGAAAAATCAGATCAATCGGTGGTGAAAAGGTAATTGTTGTTATTTAAGTCCGTAAATTTGCCTCAAAGATTATTCTAAATGCAAGACTGCAAGCCATCCAGAATGTGGGTAGTAATGTAATGATTGCTCCACTTGGGCAGGAAACTCACACCATGGAAGAAGACCTCCCTCAGCTGCAGGAAAATGGAACACATCAGAATCATGAGAAGGTCAAAAAGAAAAGGGGAAGACCCCCTTTGAACAAAAGGACAGGCTTCTCACCCATCCACAAAGGGCTGAGTTCCAGGAAAAGCAAATCCCCAATGGCAAATAAATCTCCAAGTATAAGAGCCAACTCAGCAACATCTAGTGGAATTCAAAGGAGACTGACTGATCGGCCTACACAGAATAATCCTCCTCCCATACAACTTATCCCTGCCAACACAAGAAACTCATCTGAGAACCAACCTAGAGGGGTCTGGGATAACATAGAGACAATAAATCGAGAAGATGAAAGGAATGGTACAAAAGAAAGACCAAGACAAGGGAATGAAACTGAGACAGGACAACAACAAAACACTCCTAATCCTAGGTTTAACAGAAAGTCTCAACAAGTGGATTTTCCCAATCCACTAGATTCTCTTCCTTAAAAATTGTAAGCTGGAATTGTTGTGGTTTGGGGAATCCCACAACAAAACAGCAATTGAAAAAGATAAGATCAAGCATTATGCCTGACATTATCTTCTTGTGTGAAACAAAAAACCCCAAAGAGAAAGTCATACCAGGCATCACTTGGAAAGACTACACGATGCATCACTTGGTGGCTCCTCATGGCAGTGGTGGAGGTCTAGCACTAATCTGGAAACAAGGGATGGATATAGAGATCATCAGCTCCAACCACAACTACATTGATACACTGATAAAGCATGAGAGAGAGAGGATATACCTAACATTCATCTACGGAGAACCAGATCAATCAAAGAGGAAGAACTTCGGGGAACACCTCAAAGTTCTTGGTGAAACAAGAAGTGGAGCTTGGTTCCTATCTGGAGACTTCAATGAGATCACTGATAACTCAGAGAAGTCAGGAGGACAAATCAGAGCAGAAAGTTCTTTTGTGGACTTCAGAAGCTTTCTTTCAGAATGTGACTTATATGATCTGAAACATACTGGGAATTACCTGTCTTGGAGAGGGACAAGATATCAACAAACAATCATGTGTCGTCTAGATAGAGCTATGGCCAATTGCACATGGTTTGAGAAGTTTCCAGCAGCATGGAGTGAATACTTATGCTTTGAAGGCTCTGATCACATGCCTATTGTCTCCTATTTCAACAAAGCACAGAAGAAGAGAAAAGGAATATTTAGATTTGACAGAACGTTAGAGAAGAATGAAGATGTTAAATGCCTAATATCAGAGATATGGAATGAGAATGAAAGCTCCTCAGTAGAACAAAGAATCAATAAATGCAGAAGAGCTATAATCCAATGGAGTAGAGAGAATCACAAAAACAATCAAAAATTCATTGAAGAAAAGAAAAAAGAGCTTGAAGATGCAATGGCTGACCCTACAAGCTTAACTCTACACATCCAAAGCATAAATACTGACCTGGCTAAGGCATATAGAGAGGAAGAGGAGTACTGGAGACAGCAAAGTAGACAGATGTGGCTCCACCTGGGTGACAAGAACACAAGTTACTTCCACAACTCCACAAGAGCTAGAAGAGTGATAAACAACATATCAGTCATTGAGGACTCGAATGGAAAAACATGCTATGAGGAAAAGGATATTCTAAATGCAATAAACTCTCACTACACCAAATTATTTACCGCTCAACCAGGAGATAGAAGTGACACAGTGGAACAAGCATTACAGCCAGCTATCACAGAGGAGACCAACAATAAACTCATCAGAGAACCTACAGCCAGAGAGATCAAAAATGCTTTGTTCTCAATCCACAAAGACAAGGCACCAGGCCCAGACGGATTCTCAGTTGGCTTTTTCCAAGCAGACTGGAAAAGTGTGGGAGCTGCAGTTACAAAGGAGATACAGAACATCTTTAGCTCAGGAGTTATACCACACTCAATCAATTCAACAAACGTAAGACTTATTCCTAAAACCTCAAGCCCCAAGACGGTGGCTGAGTACAGGCCAATTGCCCTAAGCAATGTGTATTACAAGATTATCTCTAAAGTACTCACCAAGAGAATGCAGCCGATTCTACAAACTCTGGTCTCTGAAAACCAATCAGCATTCGTCAAAGGCAGAGCTATAGCAGACAATGTGCTAATCACCCATGAAACATTTTATTTTCTAAAGACATCTACAGCAACAAAAAGATGCTCTATGGCTGTCAAGACAGACATGAGCAAAGCTTACGATAGATTGGAATGGGATTTTGTACAAAAGGTGCTGGAAAGATTGGGTTTTCATGTAAAATGGGTCAACTGGCTAATGCAATGCATTACTACAGTGAGTTATTCCTTCCTACTTAATGGGACAATGAAAGGATGGGTTAAACCGACTAGAGGAATCAGACAAGGAGACCCACTATCACCATACATATTTATCCTATGTAGTGAGGTCCTATCTGGCTTATGTAAGAAGGCACAAGATAATGGAAACTTACCAGGAATCAGAGTTGCTAGACATAGTCCAAGACTGAATCACCTCCTATTTGCAGATGACACTATTTTTTTCTGCAAAACAACACCCTCAAGTTGTCAAGCTCTCAAGAATATACTCAAACAATATGAGACAGCTTCAGGCCAAGTTATAAACTGCCAGAAATCATCAATCACTTTCTCCTCAAAAACACCACAGGAAATAAGAAGTAGAGTCAAGACTGAGCTGCAAATCACAAAAGAAGGGGGATTAGGGAAGTACCTAGGGCTTCCCGAACTGTTTGGAAGAAGAAAGAAAGATTTGTTTAGCTCCATCGTTGACAGGATACAGCAAAAAGCAATAAACTGGTCATCCAAGCATCTATCAGCTGCGGGAAAATTAGTCATGCTGAAATCTGTGCTAACCGCAATGCCCACATATACGATGAGCTGCTTTAAGCTCCCAACATGCCTCTGCAAACGTATTCAATCATCACTCACAAGATTTTGGTGGGATCAAAACAATGAAAAAAGAGGAATGTGTTGGATATCATGGGAGAAGTTGACCAGAAGTAAACGAGATGGGGGGTTGGGTTTTAGAGACTTACAAGCTTTCAATGACGCTCTACTCACAAAACAAAGCTGGAGACTATTGTAAAATCCTTCCAGCTTGATAGCTAAAGTACTAATGGGAAAGTACTGCCATACTACAGCCTTTCTGGACTGTAAGGCACCAAGCAATGCCTCTCATGGATAGAGGGGAATTGTTATTGGAAAAGAGCTACTAAAGCAAAACTTGGGGTTTGTAATTGGAGATGGAAAAGGAACAAAAATCTGGACTGATCCATGGCTATCCTTGTCAAAACCAACACGCCCCACTGGTCCACCTGCAAAGAACCATGAACACTTGTTAGTGGCTGACCTGATGCTCAACAATCCACAATAATAGAACCAAGAAAAGATCAAGCTGATCCTCCCAGCATATGCTGACACTATACTAGCCATCAAACCTAGTGTAATGGGAGCAAAAGACAAAATGGTGTGGCTGGGAACCTCAAATGGAACATATACAGCAAAATCAGGCTATTACACTGCTAAGGAAGGAGCTTTAACTCAGGTAACAACTCAACAACAAGGAACAAACTTTAGTTGGAACTCTCTGATTTAGAATAGCACAACATCGCAAAAACTCAAGTTATTCTTGTGGAAAGCAATGAGTGGAGCCATACCTGTGGGAGATAACCTAGCCTCAAGAGGCATCATCAACCAATCACAATGTGTAAGATGTGGTCAATGTGAATCGGTGAACCATCTACTGCACACTTGTGATTTTGCTAGACAAGTCTGGAACTTAGCTCCCTTCAAGAATCCTGCCTCCACAGCCTCGATATCCGATATTCAAAGGGGTTTGGAGCAATCAAAGAATCTCATTGTACTTCCCCCAGTTGGCATTGTAGAGGGACAACTTCTTCCATGGATATACTGGAATATCTGGACAGCAAGGAACAATGTAATTTTCAACAATCAATAAAGCAAACCAGAAGAAATCGTAACAAAAGCCATAAAGGAAGCTAAGGAATGGATCTCAGCTCAAACAAAGGACACAACAGTGCAACAAGATCCTAATAACAAGACGACTCAGGCAAATTCAATTACCTCAGAGTACAAATTGTTCACAGATGCTGCGTGGCAATCCGATACAAAAGAAGCTGGTTTTGGGTGGATCCTTAAAGACCATAACGAGGTCACCATACATCAGGGAGCAGAAGCAGAAACGCAGGTAAGTTCTCCTTTAATGGCAGAAGCTCTAGCCTTGAGAAGGGGACTGAATCGAATATTGACCTCCCACCAGATCCGAAGATTAACTATCTTCTCTGACTCCCAAAGATTGATTAATCTTATCAATGCAAAGGAATTTCACCTAGGTATCTATGGAATCACGGAAGACATAATCAAACTCTCCTTGGATTTAGAATTTGTTAATTTTGTTTTCATTCCTAGAGCTCAAAACGAAGATGCTGATAAACTAGCAAATTTCGGTTTATGTAATCACCGGTTCAACCGGCACAGTGAGTAACCCAATTCAGAAATGAAAGAAAGTTTGACAAAAAAAAAAAAAAGATTATTCTAAATCACACAAATATATTCTTAGTGAAGATATAGACTTTTGATATGAAGGCATTGTCATTGCAATAATTTGATAGCTGCCTATGAGGTTACATAATGTATATTTGGCTTATTGTTTTTGGACCAGCTAAGTTATGGCCACTAACTTCTTGTTCTTACTCCCAACCTATACTTGGTTCAAGATGGATTCTGGTCAAAATTAGTTTGTTTTTGGTAACGTTACATATGCTAGAATTCAAAGACCGAGATTCATTTATGTAGATGAGGCTATGGTTGACCATTGTTTCTCTACCATATGACTACTAATTTGCTGCTCTAGTGATTGATTAATCGTAGAGCCATGGCCGGGTTTTGATAAAGATGTAATCTTTGAGTTGAAGTTTAACCACTTTAATGGGACATGGTTACCTTTTAGTCTTGATGGTGTTTTTTCTTTGAGTCTTTTCTTTTTAGCTACTTTTCTTGTGTTCTTATTGACTATAATCTGTAAGGATTTTGTCCAAAAAACAATCTCTAAGTATCTTAAAGCTATCAGTCTTGCTACTTGTTCCTTTGTATTAAGGTTGCTAATCAAACAATAGATTCTAGTATATGCACTCTTAACACAATATGGTATTTATGAGTCATGTTGGTTTTTAATCTTTGGCCTAAACAAGTTTGTTTTCTAAATCAGGTGATATCTGGAAGACGGTATGTAGGAATCATGTCTGCAGAACCAGTGGGAAACTACGAGGTAAGGTACATACAAATCTTGCAAAGTCGTTATAAGTTAGCCATCGTGGGAACTTATGTTTTTTGTTTGTTTGTTATCCGGTTGGGGCTAAATCTTTTTGAGGATTCAGGTTAGTGTTTGATGACTTGCATAGAACAGGGATATATCCATGGGATTATTTCTACGAGCTTGGGAACAATAAGTTTGGTCTCATGAGAAATTATATCAAGACTCTTCAAAAGCATAATCTTAGCCGTGAACCTCCTCTTAGAAAGAAATGATTCTGATCAAAGTGATTAACTTTGTTTAAAGTGTTTGATTAGATTCTTCTTGTGCATAAACATGGAATCTTGTTTTTCAGTTGCTTTGAAAACTAATATTTGTAAGAAAGAAAATTTCATATTAAAATGTTTTGTTTGTTGTTACAACATAAAAATTTCTTTTGTGGGTTTAGGAGTTTAAATGATTTAGTTAGTTAGGCCGTCGATTTTAACATAGCGTTGATGTAACTTTTATTGTCGACTATCAAATGTATTTTACTGAAAGAAATTAACAAAAATGTAGTGGCAAAAAAATATCTCATATATATTAATTGAAGAGACACTAAAAGTTCAAAATCCGTGTCGTTCAAAAAGAGTTTTAGGGAACATACTAATCCTAAATGTCATTCAAAGAAGGTCTTAAGAAACACATTAATTAAGTCAACTAATCAAAACATTTCAATTTGCCATGATAGAAATCTCTACATATTTTTATTATGGGACATTAATGACAAAACTATATACTAACCAAATTTATTACCATACCCGAAAACTCAAACCTATTCAATTAGTAGTATTTTGGTCAATGATAAAGTTGGGTTTAAAAGCATTTTATAGAGTGTTTGAAAAGCATTTGTTTTTATAAATATAAGATGTAAATCACTCGATTACATTTTTTGTCATATATTATAAGATAATACTTTGCTTTTTTGTTTGGTTATTGTAAATCAATTCTTTTTACTTTTATTTTTGATATACACTTAAAACGTAAGACTTATTATTAAGACACTCAAAATTCGAAAATCAATTGAATAATTTCTGTAATGGACATGATTATTTATCTAATATATTTGGTATGTATAATTCAAAACAATATATTTTTACTATAAAATAAACTGAAATTTATATTCTCACGCATGGTGTGGGTCAAAATCTAGTAACAAAACATTGGACAAACTAGTTTGGTACATGAAATTTTTTAGCGATTATGATTTGAAACTCACTTCCAAATTATGTTATAAATTTTTTTGTTTATCATCTATCTTTCCAATTTTGTTGAACTTTTATATGTTGTAAATTTTTTTATGTTTAATAAATTATTTTATAAAATAAAATAAATTATTAATATTTTTTTAGACACTTAAGTTTAGGTGTCTCCATTGAAAGGGTCCATAACCGAATTAAAATACAAAACTGAATTAAATAATACTTTAGACACCCACTAATTAGACCCAAAGGAATCACCAATGCACTTGCTATGAAGGCTAATTAAAAATGAACTCTAATCAAATTTCAAATAAATACACTAACATCTTCCTTAATTCTCAAATGTACACACACTCTGCTTCAGACTAACGTGGTTCAATACGCGAGCCCTTGAACCGCCAAAACCTTGTGTGTAGTTTCTGAACCCCTAAACTCTAACTCAACAATTTAAACAACCATTTAATTTAAAAGCCGAATCTCTTTAACAAAAGATATAAGTTTGTATTCTAATACTCTAAAGCTCTAAACTCTAAATCAACAATTCAAACAATCATTTATTTTAAAAACCCGAAAGTCTTTAACAAAAATTAGAAGTTTGTATTCTAATACCCTGACACCATAAAATTCATTGTAATTCGAAGACGGTTTAATCTGATTTAATTTTACTCAAATCAGACGGAAAATCACTCAAATTTTAATATTTTGTCTTTGAAAATCTTAAATTAATATTTTTACTTTCTCACTCTCTTAACTATAACAATTATACAAAAAGATTAGATGTTCATTCACTTCACTTATTCGTTTTTATTTTTTAATCATTTTAGTAATTTTTTCAGTAGAAATTTAATATATGATATATATTTTTCTCTGCGAAGTTCGAACCCTAATTTTATTACAAAAAGTGGCACATGGGGAACATACCCGTTCGATGTGTCCACGAGAAATGAGAATGGACCGGGTTGTGAAATTGGAAGGATAGAAGATATGGGAATTTACTTTTTCCCGATTTTGGATTTGGGAAAGGAAATAATTTAGTTCAATTAAGAACTTAATAAAAGAAAGGAAAAACAAATAGAAAGAGTATGGGTTAAAAAAAGAAAAAACAAATAGAAAGAGTACAATATGGAAACAAACTTCTGAATACGAAACATGATAAATGGGACCCAAAAAGGAAAAAAATGGTAAGTTGAGAGATTATTAATAGTATAAAATAGAGAAAGATATGAAGATGCATCATCTTGTGTATTCATTAGTTTTCTTTGTTACAATATGGGAGGCATAAAACGTAAGATCAAGATCGAGAAGATCGAAAAGAAAACAGTTAAATCGGTTGCTTTCACTAAACGGCGTAACGGTCTCTTCCGTAAAGCAACCGAGCTATGTCTTCTCTGTCCCGACGCTCAAATTGCAATCTTTTTTTTTTTGATAAGTCTCAAATTGCAATCTTAGCGACTCCTCCTTCAACCAACTCTCATGCTTCTTTCTACTCTTTCGGTCATTCCTCTGTCGATCATGTCGTCTCTGCTCTGCTCAACGGTCACTCGACTCCTCTTCCAACAAACCAAGAGAACAACATGTCAGCGTTTTGGTGGGAAGACGAACGTTTTCACGAGTCGGAGAACGTTGAAGAACTGAAAGATGCGTTCGATGCAGTTTCGAAGATGTTGAATAGTGTGAGGCTCCGGTTAGATGATGTGAAGAGTGATGAAAGAGATCATCATGGAGCTTTAGTGATTCGCCACGAGGACAATCTTGATCAGCTTTACAACACCAATACGAACAACAACGAAGAGGCTACGAATCAAATTCACAATTTTGAAGAAACTTCGGTTCGGATCGGGGAGGAAAATTTCAACTTTGATGATTTTAGCGACATTGATCCACTTTTGGTTTGATTATGTTCTTTTCTGCATAGTTTTATTAAGTTACTAACTAACTAATCTACCGGTGCTTTTTATTTAGTACGAGAATAATGCTACCAAACTAAAACCAAAAATTTTGTTTGGACCATGGTTTTGTAATTTTTGATAAATCAGTGATTCAAAAAGATATTACGAAGTTCTGCTGTATTTCGCCTCAAGAAATTCTAATTTTACTTTTTCGAAATCAATATACCAAAGCTAATAGCAATGTTATTTTTGGTAAGTTCCATATTATTTCGAAAATATTAGTACAGACATATGTCTATCCTCAACCCAACTTTAGCACTAGCTTAAAGTTGAGGTACATAGTGGCACAAATCTACTCATAACAATGATTTACGAAAACTGTTTGAAGTATATAAGATCCTAAATGTTAGGTTACATAAGGACTAAAGAACAATACGAGCCAAAAATACCTCATGTTTTTTATGGCTTATGAACAGGAAAAGAATATCGACCGAGTCAAATCATGAACCATTTTGATATCTCTATGCTTTTTCTGGGAATACCTTTAGGAGGAAATCGGTGAACCGCTTAGAGTAAAGCGTAGGCTCGATGGCTGAAATTGTCATCGGATCATACTGCATAGATTTGCAAGTAATTTCCATCCTCTTTTTCAAGTTGTACTCTTGCAAGATGTCGATGATGCCCATGTACACAACCACATCATATACTTCAAAGAGCTCGAGCGTTCCTGGTTCCTCCTCGTCTTGACGGAGTTTTTTATGGGCTTGAGCCGGCATGTTCACTCCTAATTGTACCCGGAGCCTGAATTTAATTCCAAACAGTATGGTTAGGATCAAATTTAACAAAGAGAAATATCAACTTCCACGTCGGTTGCAGTGACTGACCTTACAGTTCCAGGAAGAATGAGATCAACTTCTTTCTCTCCAACAGAGAATGCTCGTAGTGTACTACCTCTGATGTGAGGACCCGGGGCGGTATTAACGGAACTGGGTTCATGAGTAACCAATAATATCCCTTTTGGAGGAGTGGAGGGTTCACGAGGCAAATTGACTGATGAAACACGACAAGAAATTAAAACGAAACAGTAAGCATTGTGGGTGACTAATTTATTTACTCTGGAATAAAGCATTGTGGCTTACCTTCAACAGAAGCCACACTATCAGTTTCTTGATCTGACATTGCATTGGGAGGCTCCGGGATTTCATTAAGTTGATCAGGAGCTCTAAAATGTAATCCCAATAGAAGACTGTAATCAATGATTTGCAGAGATTCCAAGAACGAGCAGTCTAAATAAATTTGCCTGCCATAAAGAAGTTCCACACACAATTAGACAACCACAAATGCAAAAATTAGAGAAATTTTAATTAAGATTAGCATTTGCAATCAAGATAAACTAAGAGGTCCCGCAGCAAAATAACCTAAAATCTATTACTCAGCTGACATGTATAGCCTATCTTTCACTGAGGATGGAAAATGATTGTTAAAAGGATTGAATAGAGAACTCACTTGAAGAGAGCCTCTCGCAGCAGCTTATCCATATGAAACTCATAAGCTAGATCAAGATCTTTCATGGTAGTCTTTTCTCTGATTTTTTTCTTGTCTGTAAATCTACCTTGAGTAGAGCCCTTAAGGTCATAGCGGCGATGAATCTTCAATTCTGTGCAAAACATATTCCCCATGACCACAAAGCGTACCTGAAGCACAACGCTCATGCTAAAATAAATGGAATATAATGAAATTAAGATATAGAAGGGATCAGACAAGTTCCTACCTTTTTACCCCAGTTGAGTTTTAATCTGTGAACTCCAAAAAATTTCGTTATGAGCGTATTTTCATGGTTCCCTACATGTTCATAGTACCTAGGCAACATCCTGAGTAGGACCTACAAGAAAAAAGAGGATGCTCTCAGTCATAATATGTATACCACTGAGCTGTTTCTACGAAGATTTAAGTGATATATTAAGAAAAATATATACAATCAAAGACAAAGGCTACACTATCTGTAGACGTGGTAAGCATCTTCAGAAGAGTAACAAGAAAAACCAAAAGGACCAAAATGAAGAAGGCCTTACGATATCCCGAATACACTATTATGCGTAAGGACAAGCAAGAAAAAGATAACAGCTTAAGTTATATCACACCTTTAGCTCAGATCTTATTAACGTCTTTATCACAAATCTGTCGTCGTGAGAAAGGTAGAAAATACTGCCACTTTTCCCAGCGGACGAAATTTCTCTCAAACCATCATCACCACAGATAGACATCATGTAGTCTGCAGCATCTAGTTTGAACATCTCCCTCAAATTCCTATGACACGCCATTGAAAATCATGCACAGTCAATAATTTGCAGAGGAATAATCTTGAATGCACTGAGAAAAGTGTTTACAACTAAAAGAACTCTCATGGTGTACAATTGCCGTCAAACACAGCAAAAGGCAAGGAGCTTAAGGTGTTGAAAAATGCACCTCATTTCTGCAGAAATGTTTTTCTTGTAAAATAATATAATGGAAATATTTGGTTATGATTATTCCTTTCAACATTACTGCCCAATTTTTGGTTAACAGATATCAGAAAGCCCTGACCATGATGAGATCCTTAAGATAAAAAAACTGATCCAATAAAGATCAGTAATTCAGAGACCCGGCAAACACTACAAAGTTGTTCAAACCTTTAACAAAATTATTTCAAACTGAGTCCAGTATCTAGAAGTTATTGATAGAAATCTGTAATGCTACTATTATCGTTGATTCTAAGCTTTTTGGTATATGGCAGAAGAAAACAGGTTTACCTGAAAACCATAGGGCAATAGTCTTTCCAAGCGAAATCAATGGACTTGTGTGGAGGCGTATACTGGGAACCGTTTGTAGGGAAGAACATCATGATTCTGGCTCTTTTACTAAAGTCAGAAGCCCGAACTTCCCGCCTGGGCACTGGCGTGATTTTTCCAACAGTATACCTGTGAACTTCAAAAGTTTTGTTGTGTAAGAGGAATAGCTAGCACAAGCATTGTTTAACTGTTTGTGTTCTGGTATGGCTCATTTATCAAGTCATAGTGTGCACAAAAAACTATGTTTTAGGCTACAGCTAAGCAGTCTCAAGAGATCATATGAGAATCAAGGAACACGTTCAGAAATGGTTTGAACAAAGCTCTATTGTCATTTCGACAACCAAGATTTGTTGACACATTCCACAGATATAAATGACATGTGTATGGATCTTGTTTACCTGATACCGAGTTGAAGATTAAGCATTAGATAATAGTTCCAATCCCCTCCTAGAAAGCTCACACAAGCGCTAATCGTGACTTTTTTAGGACCATCCAAAGGTCTAGCCTTGTGTGACATGTCAATAGAACTCATAATTCGTTCTTTAATCAAAATTCCTTGCATGTATTCCCTTTCAAAAACGATAGGGTTCTTGTCATTTTGACCAGAGTCAACAGACAGTACAGACTTAGCTGAGGGCCCATGATGCATAAAATCTCTTGGAGGATCATTTGTGGTCCAATTGTCATCAAGAAATCCCTCCGACATTCTACCCGAATGTCTCGTCAGTCCACTTGTAGTGGTTATCTCAGAAAGACTTCGTGACACAGCTTTTGAATGCCGTAGATCGTCAAGATGTATTGATGAATCATGAGAGAGGACAAAATTTCCTGTGTCATCGTAACCAAAAGATCGATACCACTTCTTTAAAGACGGGTGTTTACTTCCAGCAGGATAAAAAACTCCAGTCCCATCTTTTAGGCCACGTGACCAAGTTCCAAAATAAAATCCGCCATCCGCATACTTATAAACTCCAGAGCCATGTCTAAGACCATTCAACCAAAAGCCGTTAAAGAGATCACCATTTCCCCAGCTCATAACCCCTCTCCCAGACATTTTACCCTTTTTCCAATTCCCAATAAACCTATTTCCATTGATCCAAGTATAACTACCACTGCCATCTTGTAACCCTTCTCTCCATGAGCCATCATATGCATCCGAGTTACAATACTCTTTCCGTCCTAAACCGTGGCGTACATTCATCCTCCATGCTCCACTGTACACGGACCCGTCAGGAGAAGTCAAGGTGCCATATCCATGAAGGTAGCCTCCAGAGAAATCACCTTCATATTTAGCTCCAGATGACCACAACAACTTTCCTTTCCCGGATATTTTCCCTTCCTCCCAATCACCCTCGTAGACAATTCCATCCGACCACACGTATTTTCCCTTCCCATGAGGAAGTGTTCCTTGGAATTGACCAGAATAAACATCACCATTTGAGAATTCTCTCTCTCCAAGCCTGAGGAAAGACAAAATCACACTTCAAATCTAACAAACCTGTTAAACAGAGAAAGCCAAATGCTAAAATAATAATAATAATACACACCTCGTTCCCATGTTGATGACCCCCTGGTGATATTTAGAATCCAGCCTTACATAACTCTTGACTTTCAATCACAAGCAAATCACATTAGAGAGGCACCAAATCCAGCAAGATTCCATGCTTCAACTCAGATTCTTATCCCTACTATTTACCAAAACATGCTCAATCACAATTTTCCACACAATGTGCTGAAAATGACAGATTCCCCTGGAGCTGGAACTCACCAATGATCTATCCCTGTCAAATCATCCATTATCACCGACATTATTAGCGTCAAATTTCAGATTAAACCAAATTATGAGCACATTGCAACTCACACAGCACTCCAAAACCAACCTTTCAAGCGGATTACAACAAAATTAATGAAATAGCTCCTTGATCCAATTACTTAATTACACAATTAAGTAGAGAAAGAGAAAATCATTGAAGATTAGAAATCTCGAAGCTCCAGTCGCGTATACGAGCTACAATACGAGAGATTACGAGTAACAGAGAAAGTAATCGGATAATCGCAGAATACTCACCGTCGCCGAGATGGAGCTTTGAAATCTCGAGAAGAAAGATGAAGAAGGAAACCCTAGAGATTGAGGAAGAGGATGATTGGTCTTGTTCGTTTGGTGATTGAGAAGCTTTTCAATTTTGAGAATTTCGTCTTTGTGTAAATGTTTGTGTTTGGCCATGCACGAAGGTCCTCTTAGTCTTTCAGTCTTCTTTTTAGCGAATTTTCCGATCTGTTTTTTTTCTTTTCTTCTTTTTCAGTTTTTAGGAAATTTAATAAAGTATTTTTTTCCTTTTTTCTGTTTTTGGCCCCCACTCCTCTGTTATGCAATTTTCGAGGATCGTACGGTTTGGCCTGAAAAGATAAATTACTTTTGAATTTTCAAGTGAAATCTCATTTTAGTTAAACAAATATGTTTGATAAAAGACTGTTTACTCCAGAAGTATAAAAAACAATCCACTTTTTCAAGAGAATTTTTGAAAAATGTCACATTTAAAATCTTTATAAAAACATCACTAATTTATACTATTATATACTCAAAATATTATTTAGGTTAGGGTCAACTATTTTATAGGGGTTTAGGGTTTGTTAAGGATCAAAATCTTTTTTTTTTTTAGTTTTAGATTTTAGGATTTAAAATTATAAAAACTCTTAATTAGTACCATTTTTGGAAATGGACACACTAGAATAGCATTTTTGGAATTGTCCATTAACAAATTGTCAGGTTTATTAGGCCAACAATTTTCTGACCCTAATCTACCTCCTATTGTTTTTTTTTATAACCACTACAGTTAAATTAAGACGTTTTACTATTTTGTTTGTCTCGTTAGATCACTTTAATTATTCAGATAAATCAATAATTGGCTCAAAACAAACATCTGTCTCAGACTTTTCTATATTCCAATTGTTAACACAGATCTCTACTATAGTTTATTTTTTACCACGAGTTTATTCCACAACCAGATGAGTCACAAAATATTATATAATTCCATTGAGTATTATACTGAATTTGTTTGTCCTTTGACTTTATTTATAAGAATATTACTACGAATTAAAGAAAATTTAATACGATTTCACGATTCGAATTGGATTGTAATACTATATTGGCCACCACATAGTGTGTTGTTGCATGCATATGTAAACGGTAGGTAATTATTTTTTTTTGTCAACCAACGTTAGGTACTTATCATGTTCATTTTTAGATAATAAACGAAAAGCCTTGATTGTTTATAGCTTTCGAAGTATTTTTTCGTTTTAGATTTGTAAAAAATCTAAAGCTCAAGCTAGTAGAAAATAACAGAGCATATAAGAGTTGAACATTAGAAAACAATTATCATATAAATACGTAGATCTTTTGTAATTTTGATAAGTTTTTATTTTACATCGGATTTGAAAAACATAACAATCAACTTAATATGATGTATTTTATTCTCGTAAAGAAACATGATTTACTCAAACAAACGAAATCAACATAAGATTGTTCGTAACGATTTATAATTTTTTCACCACGAAAATGAATATTTCAATAAAATTTAGATGGTTTGTATTAGGAAACCCCGAATTACGAAATCAAACTTTCGAGTTGCATAACGATATGGTTGTCGTGTTCACCAAAATTTTAAAAGTGTCACCCTTATCTTAAAAATACAACATCTAATCTTTCGTACATGTTGTAGTCTTGTAGATAGAGTGACTTGACCCATTTTAAAAAATAATTTTGATAGTCTACTGTAGTTTTTTGGGCTGGATTACATACTTGTTGGTCGTTTGTTAATGTCGTGGTCTAAGCTATGTTATCAGTTTTTTTGCATATATTGCAATCAGGGCAGGTCGTGCCTAATGTGTTATCAAAAAAAAATTGGCCTAGGGCTCCAAATAATATATAAACTTTAGGGGTTTAAAACTTCAAAAATTAATAGTAGTCTAGTGGTTTAAGTTTCGAAACTCCAATGATTCAACTACTTTTTTTGGTTTTATTAACCCATTTAACTTAACCTTAAAAAAACTAATTATTATTTTTTTTCACAGCTACCGAACAATCAACAAACCTGCAACAACAAAATTGAAATCAAATTTGAGTTTCTCTCTCATTTTTTTTTATCTTTGTTTTCGTTTTAAGTAACTTCTATTATTTAAAACTATTCAAAACAAAAAAATTTGAAAAGGACCCCTTTTTTTAACTCGCCTTGAACCTTTACAAGTCTAGGAACGACACTGATTGCAATAGCCAAACTTTTGTAGAATAAACTCAAACTTTTCGGCAATAACTAGAATAAACATAATTGTCATTGTAACTTATACGACAACATAAACCAATCCGCGATGGTGCAGTTGGTAAATGGCTCGCAGCTGTGAGTTTCCCCACCTGGGTTCGATTCGGGTTGGCCACCTTGCCGCGCCCTTTAAGTTGGGATTTACGTGCAACCGGATGCAAGGCCTCGTGGGATTAGTCTTTGGGCTAACATCCGATATTCCGACAGCCAAAACCGTCGGAAAAGGGTCAATTACGACGGAATTCCGACGGTTTTGGTCCGTCGTTTCTATCTCGTCAGAAATTACAATCCGTCGGCAATTCGTCGACCAACTGCGACGGATCTCAGACGGAAAACGGATTTTCGGATTCCGTCGACCTTTGGTCGGTCTATCGTTGGAAACACAATCGCCGATGAAATTCCGACGGTTTCGGACATCCAGCGGTTGCCAACGGATTTCCGACGGTTTCGGACATCCGGCGGTTGCTGACGGATTTCCGACGGTTAGTAAATTCCGACGGACATAAGTACCGACGGAAAAAGACACCGACGGAATGCCGACGGTCAAAGACACCGACGAAATTTGTTAATTTTAAAAAAAATTAATAATAATTAAATAATTAAAAAGTAATTAAAATATAATAAAATATTAAAAAATAAATTAAAAACTTAAAATAACTAACAGAATATATTAAATTGTTTTAAAAGTATTCTAAAGTTTTACATTAAATTTAAAAACGTAAAAAGGCCTATTCGGGCCTACAGGTACTGAAGAAGTCGTTCATCTTCTGTTCCAACGCTCGAAATCGTTCGTCCGCCTCCGCCTTATCTTTCTCTCTCGCTTCCTTCACTGCCCTATGCCGTTGGGTCAGCTCTCGGTTTTCCACCACCAAACGGCTGTCACCGCCATATCGAACCGACGACACGGACGAAGAACTATCTTCAGGGAGGCCGAATACACGGCCTCTGGTCTTCGGAGTCACCTACAAAAAAAAAAATTAAATCTTATAACTTAGTTGTATTAAAAGTTATTTTGAAATTTGTTTAAAAGTGACACGGTTACTAACCTCGTAGGTGAACTCGTTGATCTTCTCGACTGGAACTTCGGTGGGCGCCGAAGTTCCTTCCTCGATAGGTTGCGATTGGAGGTGCTGCTCATGCCGCCTCTCCACGCTTTCCACGATTTCACGAGCAATCGGATCTTGAATTTCACCGGTCTTCTTATTGGTGTGCGTAGCTTTGATCAAATCAAGATGGGAAGGAAACACACCTGTCTCGTGAAACTGTTAACATATACAATTATATTAGCGAATTTTAAAAAAATTTGAATTATTTAAATATTTACCATTTTATCAGCAACTGAAGCCTTGCTCGTTGCTCCGAGGTTGTGGGTTGCTTTTCCCTTCCCCTTCCGGTCGCTATTACGGTTAGTTGAGTTTTTCTCCGAGGCCGCCCGAGTTTCCTCCTGTTCCCAATGAGCAAGAAGTCCAGCCCATAATGTTTCTTTTTTTTGCAAAATCCGAGGCACCTTCCCGTATTTGTACCACGACTCCTTCCACTCGTTCATCTTCAACGAGTACTTCCTCCCAGCCTTTTCGTCGAATTTCCTACGGACCATCAGAGTGAGCGGTGGGTCCCACATGAATTCTTGCTGAAAACAAAACCACATTCCCGCATTAGTAATTAAAATGTGAGGCATAAGAAATATATTTTAAAATTAGAAAATAAAATCATACCGCAAATTGCCGGAACCAAGTGTCCCGGTCCTCCACTGGCATATTACTGTATGTGGGATACGGTTTAGTTACCAAGCAATTCATCATTGCATTGATAGAACTCGTAATCCCGTTTCCCGAGTATTAGAACCTATTATAATATTTAGTTAAATATTGTACTAAAATAATTTAATCCAATACATATTTAAATAAGAGTTACCAGGTCGTATTAGGTGGCGTGTCTGGATCTAGACGATTCAACCTATCACGGTCGGGTTGCGACACAAACTGCTCGATGGTCATGGATGTGGGAGCTGAGAAGGCTGTACCCGGGGGCTGAGACATGTGTGGGGTCTCTAAGTCGGGAGTACTGTCGGGAATCTGCGTCTGACTCGCACTCCGACCTCCCGTACTGGAAGTCCTAGAGTGATGATATCGCGGATAGTCCATACGATATCCAAAATTCTAAGATTTTGAGATTTTGGGATTTATGGAATTTGGAATTTATAGGAATTTGGGATTTTCAGATTTTGAGATTTAGTTATTGGAAATTTAGGATTTTGGATTTAAGGATATTGGGAATTTGTGTTTTTTGGAATTTTGAGATTTAAGGAATTTAGTTTTCGGAGATTTTGTTATTTAGGGACTTAGGGATTGATGAGAATTTCAGATTTTTGTAATAAATGAATTTATTGAATTTGGGATTATGTGGTTTTGTGATTTATGGACTTTGTGTTCTAGGGAAATTCGAATTTTGAAATTTAAGTAATCAGGGCTTATTTGTATATTGTATATTCAGAAACCGAAGTTCATGGATTTAGGTTTTGTTGAGAAATTGACATTTATAATTTGAATTTTTTTATTAATGTTAATAAATTTTTAAATTTGAGGGATTTAAAGGTTAAAATTGTTAAATTTTTAAAATTACAGGATTGAAAGGTTTAAATTGTTAAAGTTATAAATTTTAAAATTTAAAGGATTTAAAGTTTTAAATTTTATTAATTTTAAATAGTTTTAAAAATTTAAAGGTTTAAATTGTTTTAGTAATGTTCTAAAATTTTTAAAGTTTAAGGATTTTAAATGATTTTCTTAAAATATTCTATATAGGATATTTAAAAATTCAAATTATTACATATTAATCATACATTAAATTTTAAAAAATCCTTAAAAATCACAAAAACATATGAAAATCAAATTCCTAAAATTGTAAATATTTATACAATTAGAATTGTCTAAAAATCTTAAATTGGTATTTAAAATTCCCCTAAAATTGTTATAAAATTTTTAAAAATGTTTCACAATTTCATTAAAATTTCTATAATAATCTTTTTAATTCATAAAAACAAAACATATATAATTTCCTTACTTTATAAATTTATAAAAGTATAATTATAAAAATTTATATATCCATAATTCCCTAAATCCCTAATTTCCAAAATTCTAATATCCCTAAATCCCTAAATTTATGAATTCCTAAACTCCTAAATTTCTAAATTTCTACAATTTTCATATTCAATTTCTAAAAATCCACAAATTCACAAGAACAATTTCAAAAAATCCACAAATTTTCATAAAAACACAAACAAAACTTACATTGATTTAGGGAGTGGCGACGGATTATGACGGAGGCGACGGATTTGGACAGTGGCTCGGCGATTCCGGCGGTGGAGAAAAGAAATCCGGCGGTGCGGAGAAGAAATCCGGCGATTCTGGCAGTGGAGAGGAGAATTCCGGCGGTGGAGAGGACAAATAGGACGTTTCCGACAGTAAATCGGCGGTTAAACGGCGGCGAGACGGATAGTTTTTGGAAAAAAAAAGTGAATTTTCAGTTATGTCTGCGGGGAAGACGAAGACTGTGGATTTAATAGACTAGCCGACGGAATTCAGACGGAAACTAAAACTCCGACGGAAATTCCGACGGTTTTTCCCGCTTTGACGGTAATCACGAAGTTGTTTGGCGGCAAGTCAAATTAGGGTTTCCGTCGGTAATCCGTCGGAAATATTGACGGAATTCCGACGGAAATTATTTTAAAAGAAGGAATTTTTGATTTTTTATCATAATTAGGCAGTTGCCTATGGGAGTTGATAACAACACGGCACTGTTGTTAATTGGCAAGATGTTGGCAAGTATAATCTTTGGTAACGCTCCACGCGCTCTTGGAAGCTACAACAAATTATGTAGGCTGCAGAGTAAAAATGTGTAGGTCAGACTAGGTAGAGTAGTGTAGATGGTTTAGTTCCCCAATTCCTAAAAAAAAATATACCCTAATTACGAAAATGTTAACCCAAATAAAAAGTATAAAGTATCAAAAATTATTAGTTCCACAACCCCGCACAAAAATACTATACCTTATTTAAGAAAAGGTTAACCCAAATAGAAAAGTATAAAGTACCAAAAATTATTAGTTTCCCAACCCTTAGTCACCAGGTGCAAATAATCTAAATTGTTTATATCTTAATTTCCGACAGATGTTGAGTTTTATTACATATATTTAATTATTGACGCCGAAATAAATTGTTTATTTAATAAATTTGGTAATAAAATTAAACATCCGTCGGAAATTAAGACGGAATTCCGGCGGATGGTGAATTTTATTACATATATTTAATTATTTACGCCGAAATAAATTGTTTATTTAATAAATTTGGTAATAAAATTAAACATGTGTCGGAATTCCGTCGGAAATTAAGACGAAATTCCGACGGATGGTGAATTTTATTACATGTATTTTAAGTTTCTCGCGGTAATAAATACTAGACATAAAATTCCTTCGACAATGTGAACGATTTAGAGATTTATGAAAACGAAGCCAACATAGATAGAACTTGTGAGCTTCACGGGCTTGGCTCTTTGATTTGGTGACTTTTAACTATATAAAAAAAATTCCACAAATCAAAATTGGCTTTAATCGTCCTGCCAATTAAAGTGCAAAACCCGTGAATCCCACAAGTTCTATCTATGTTGCCTTGGTTTTCATAAATCTTACATTATACATGCATGTATATACAATATGAATTTAAATACCAAAATAATAAATATTACACATAACAACATTATCCGGATAAACTCGTACAATAGATACTAGGAAATTATTTAACATAAAAGCAACATAAAGACGTAATCATAACATTATTCTTAATCATGGGCGAGTTAGATATTTATTCTTCATCGGAGTCTGGAACTGTTTCATATTCGTACCCAGTAGTTCCTTCATCTTCCTC
Organism: Draba incana; assembly: GCA_963576765.1. Classification (NCBI taxonomy): domain Eukaryota; kingdom Viridiplantae; phylum Streptophyta; class Magnoliopsida; order Brassicales; family Brassicaceae; genus Draba; species Draba incana. The sequence goes on along the minus strand of OY755215.1, from coordinate 4,435,098 downwards.
ATCGATGGTGCATACTTCCGTTGGGTGGTATTCAGCAATCATCGAATTACCACCGATTATCTGTTTGAAAACAGAATTTAGTTAACCATTCTCAAAAAAAATTATAAACGTATATATGGTGTATATACCTTAACAATGTTCCGCTCTGTGATGTTTAGGTACTTTGGGTTCCTATCAAAATAGCAAATGGTAACATTCTTCAGGATGACCACCGCACCTACAGCAGTCGTGAGTCTGTACTCGTCATTCTTGAAGATGTTAAGGTGCATGGTTCCCTCGATAATTCCCGACGGATCTTTTAAGGTTACAAGCAGATCTCTCTAGTCATTGGGGGTCAGACTAGAGAGCATAGCCACAATCTGATAATTAAATAGAATATACTTGTTAGATAAATTGTTTCTCTAAATGTTAATAAAATTGGACGGAAACGTAAAACTTTTTTATTTTCACAAATTGTGAACGCGGGGATTGAATTTCTGCAACTTGGGTCCAGAATGGTATGGTCCTATTGCGATAATAATCTATATTTATGAATGATAGATTTTGTATATGTCAGCTACAATCATTATATAACAATATATTGTAAAAGTAAAAACGGTAATTATATATATATACCTTCACGGATTATGTAATCAATAGTAGAAACCCACCGAGGGCTACTAAAATCCTGGTCGGCTTGTGGTGCCTCGTTAATGACCTCAAATATAAAATCTTGTGTTGGGCGAGTTTGAGAACTTTCACCTCGCACCACCCTTGCATCATGAGCCCTCTTGCAAAAAATTCCTCGCCTTACGACTTGGCCAGGTCCCGGTATTTCGGGCGTTTGGTTCAGGGATCGTTGAGTTGGGTGGAGTGAAATTTTCGGTTGAGCATCTATGACATTTAAGTTATCGTAAGGAGGGCTTGAAGGAACAAGAGTTGTGTTTGGAGGGTTTTGACCGTGGGCTTTGTTTTGCATATAGTAATTCCATAGATCTCTGTTTGCCATTACGCAATTGAATTTTTTTTTGTTATGATTTTGTGTTGAAATTTTTTTATGAAGGAATGAGAAAATGTGAAAACTTATGTAGAACAGATATCCGTCGGATTTCAGTTGGAAAACCGTCAAACCACTCCGACATAACAGGCCATCAATCCCATCGGCCACTGCAGTTGATCTATTAACCACTCAAACTTTGCCGACATAGCTCCGTCGGAAATCCGTCTGTACAGCTGACCAATCAAACTTTGCCAACATCGTGTAGTCTGAATTCTGTCGGTGTTCCGTCGCTAATACGGACGGAATATAGACGGAATACCGACGGTTTTTACATATAACTTCTACTATAAATACACTTGATGGAGTGTATATCTTCTACACCTCTCAATAAAACAAAAAATGTCTTCTAGCTCTCCTAATGAAGACGCAAAAATAATATCTGAGGGTGATTTTTTTTATATTCTAAAATACTCGTGGGAAACCCCTGGTCATTGCGACAAATTCACTCAAGAGATTCCCACTTACTCGTGAGAATTTGATACGTGCTCACCAATCCATAAAGAAGATTCCACATCAACAATAGTGTCAGACAGCCAGTGCTCGCCAAACATCCACCACATTTACGATAGGCAGCCACAATGTCCTGACCATAAGCAGGTTATCGAAGCCGAACAACCATGTCAATTGATGGAAAAGTCAGATACTTACGGTGCAAGTGGTTCAAACGTATGTAAGGATCAATACTATGGTTATGAATTCGCCCAAAGCCCAGAAAAGCCAAACTTAAATTTAGATGTTGATGCAATCAAAAGTGAATTGTGCGACGGATTTATAGATTCTCCACAAAAGGATCATTACTATGATTTCGAATTCGCCCAAAGCCCAGACAAGCCAAACATAAATGTAGATGTTGATGCAATCAAAAGCGAATTGTGCGACGGATTTGTAGATTCTCCACAAAAGAAAAAAAAGGGAAAGAACATCACTAAATGGTTCTAACAAATGGTAAGTTCGGAGTGGAAACCGACATATGATTGTAAAATGAGGAGTTTATTATGTACTTGTACCATAACCGTTGTGTGTTAAAAATTTCTAAGTCTCTAATGTACCTGTTTAAGAATGTGTTTTAAATTTTATGTTTCATTAAATGTAATGTTTTATTGGAGTTGCAATACCAATATTTATCGTTAATTAGTCATCGAACATGACTATATATATATATAGTATTAAATAATATGATATACAAGATTTGTCAACAGATGAAATGATTAAGCTTCCTTTATTTGTTTTTTATTTGTCTGTTGTAATACTCAGATTGTCTTCCACAATTGGTTTTGTTAATGAAATGAAAAATATTATATGGAACACACAAATGTGAGAGAACAACATGAATAAGCAAACATTTATTCACAATTTATTATTCTAAATCTCCAGAGAAACCTTCACTAGGGATGGAGTCTGAATCGTCGTCAAATTCTCCACGTGTTTCCTCTTCGTCCGAATGCACGAGATCATCCCCGATATGTGTGGCATCAACGACAAGGTCAATGTTATCCATCTCCTCAACAGGTAACATTTGTATACTTCTCGATGGTTGTAGAGCATCATGTTCTGGAACTCCATAGAATTTTCCTCTCGGGTTTATTGGAGTTACTGTGATCCACGGATCAGTACGGTAGGCAACTCGAGGATATGGAATGTAGCAAACCTATTAATAATTAGTGGTTGTTGTTAATATACATGAACAAGAAACCTTAACTATGAGTACGTAGGTAAACATATTAGTGTATTGATACCTGGTCTGCTTGAGACGCAAGGATAAATGGATCGTAATACTGTTGTTTCCGGCTTGAATTTATCGAAATAACCCCAAGAGGGTCAACTCGAACCCCTCGACAATTGGATGGATCATACCAATCGCACATAAACACAATGCACCTCAAGTCCAACATTCCTGGATAGTGGATTTCCAAGATTTCGTTTAAAATCTCATAGTACATGGTATCACCTGACTGCGCCGAAATACCATAGTCCGAAGTTAACATTTGACGTCCTTCCTTACGGACCCTGAACGAATATCTCCTAGTACAAAACTTGGGATATGAAGTCGCGGTGCTGCGTAAACCCTGAATCCACTAACCATGTCGGGAGAGGTTGACCACTTGCTAAACTTTCAAAAACCTAAAAAATGATATAAGTAAGATATCAGTAACATATGAACGTGAAAACCTAGAAAAGTTAGATTAAGTAAATATATTAAACTTACATAACATTTCAACCACCCCGGAAATTCTTCATCTTTGAAGACAGCAAGTTTGACATTTGTCTTATCAGAATGGTAATTACGTGCGAGACACATGTAGATTCTGTAACATAACAGTCGTTAGTAGATGAAGGTAAATAATTCCATAAATTTAGTACAATAACTGATATACCTTTCGTACACTAAAATTTCGTCACAGTTTCTGAGGATATACGTATGCAAATGTGTGACCTCTTGTGGTGATAGTTTGCGTTTCTTTCCTTTTCTACTTGCTCTACCAACTTGGGCAAACAACTCAGGAACAGCCACGGCATACACTGCTTTCTCACCTCTATCATAATGTCGGGCAGGACGTCTCGCCTTAGTACGAACTTCCGGTGGAAAGTAATATTCGGCAAAGTGTGAGACTTCCTCGTTTAGGCTTTGTGCGACAATAGATCCCTCAACCTTGCTGAGATTTTTAACCTTTTTCTTCAGGTGAAACATGTAACGCTCGAACGGATACATCCATCGGTATTGAACAGGGCCTCCTAAGGCTGCTTCTCGTGGGAGGTGAATAGGAAGATGTTCCATAACGTCAAAAAAAGACGGTGGAAATATCTTCTCAAGATTCCAAAGGAGAACCGGGATATTGGACTAAGTTACGTATCCCGTGGACTATAAGCGTTCTTGAACATAAATCTCAGAAGAATGCACCAACGCCTGTAAACGAAAAATAAAAAAGTTAATTAGTACATGTATAGTAATATTATGGTAGTAAGAAACTAATGGGAGTACGAAATATACCTCCAATTGCTTGGTGGATTGGTTCTGGAAGAAGATATGCAAATACAAATGGAAGAAGACGCTGCATCACGACATGACAATCATGACTCTTCATTCCTATAAATTTCCCTTCCGTCGAATCCACGCAATTACGTAGATTAGATGCGTAGCCGTCAGGAAATTTGACAAATTTTTTGAACCATTCAAAAAATACTTCTTTCTGCCCAGCGTCTAACCGGTACGCAGGCATCGGCAATCTATCGTTAAAAACATGAAGAGATTCCCTTAAACAAACCAATGGCAAGTCTAATCTAGACTTCCAGTTGTCTTTTGTCTTCCCTGGAACGTTTAAGATGGTGTTCATGATGTTGTCTAAGAAATGTTTTCAACATGCATGACATCTAGATTATGGCGCAGTAGATGGTCTTTCCAGTAAGGCAAATCCCACAAAATACTCTTCTTGTGCCAATCGTGATATTCCCGACAACCGTCGATGGGATAATGGTCATTACCCCCATATTTAGGAGTTCGCTCTGCACCAAAATCACGTAACTGTTCCAATATGCTGCGACCATCTATCTCAGGAGGTGGACCATGTAACACTTGTACATTCTTCCTGAAATATCTTCTAGACCGACGATATGGATGATTTGCCGGTAAAAAACACTTATGGCAATCAAACCATGAAGTCTTCCTTCCGTGCTGTAATTGGAATGCTGAAGTATTGTCTTGGCAATAAGGACATGCCAATCTTCCATGTGTTGTCCATCCAGATAACCTACCGTAAGCCATAAAATCGCTTATGGTCCACATAAGAACCACACGCCTGTTGAAATTCTGCTGGATTGAAACATCAAATGCTTGGACACCATGCTCCCACAACATCTGCAACTCATAGATCAATGGTTGGATGAATATATCGAGTGACCGTCTTGGATGATCTGGCCTGGAAACTAGAATTGAGAGAAACAGGAACTCTCGCCGCATGCACATAGAAGGAGGCAAATTGTAAGGTGTTACGATGACCGGCCACAATGAATATTTTCTTCCATGCTTTCCAAATGGGTTGAAACCATCGGTGGATAAGCCGAGGTATACATTTCGTCGTTCATATGCAAAATCTGGATATACGGATTAGAAGTGTTTCCACGCTTCTGCGTCAGAAGGATGCATGATATCTCCACCTTGACTATGCTCTGCATGTCATCTCATAGCCTTAGTTGTGCAGTCTGATTCGTACAGCCTCTTCAACCTCTCCGTTAAGGGTAAATACCACATCCGTTTGAATGGAATCTTCACCCTGCCACTTGTGTCCTGGAACCGTGGTTTGCGGCAAAATTTATATTTATTTCGGTTTTCGTCTTCTCTCCAGTATATCATACAGTTGTCCATGCACACATCTATAACCTGGTAAGGCAAACCAAGACCGGCAACAAGTTTTTGGACCTCGTAGTATGATCCGGGGGCCAGATTATCTTCTGGCAAAATATCTTTCACGAACTCGGCGAATGCATCAACACATTCTTCGGAAAAATTATAATCAGTCTTCAGGTTCATCATCCTACTAGCAGAAGATAGAGGTGAATGACCTTCCCTACAACCGCTGTATAGTGGTTGCTTTGATGCGTCTAACATATTGAAAAACCTTCGAGATTCTAAATTAGGTTCTTCAACCCTATCACCCTCATACCCACCCGACTGGAAATTCTCTCTAAACGCATCGTTAACCATCGCAACCGTACTTACCCCAACATCTACTTCCGTTGTAGGTTCCCCTACGCTATCCGGAAAATAAGGTTCATTGGTACTAGTACTACCATATTCATAATTGTTTTCTCCATGTAAAAACCAAACCTTATATCCCGGCCTAAAACCATATCTATATAAGTGAGTCCAAACATTATGAACCGCAACACTAATTCTATTACATCAATTACAACAAGGACATTTGATATCCTGACCTTTTCTGGCTGCATCGACATTACTGGGTAAATTCATGAACTCGCATATACCTTGAGCGTACTCGTCCCTTAATAAGTCCGACCCCACATCCATCATTGTCTCGTCCATCCATGCCCGAAAATATGAACTCATCTCTATAATTTTTTTTGTTTCTCGATATTTTGTTATGATGGAATGAAGAATTCTGCAAACTTATGTAGAACGGATTTCCGTCGAGAATCCGTCGGAACTCCGTCAATACCTCCGATATAACAAAAAATTCTTTTTTAGTCGGAATTGGCCGACGGAAAAAAAATTCCGTCGGAAAATCGGCTGTTTTCTTGTAGTGAACATTGTTTAAAATTAATGCAAATAAAGTTTTACTCAACATTAATACATGAACGTGAATTTAAAAATCCGTCGGATATTTGGATATGAATTTACGTATTTATATATAGAAGTGGATGGTATATGATGCATATAAATATCTAGACTCAACTGAACAATAACCAAACGTCCAAACACAAGAAGACAAGGATCGATTCTTACGAATATTTTGATTCTTGATTTGTTATGATTTATTTAATTTTTCACTTTGAAGCATCCAATGAAAACTTTCTTACAAGCTATATTTTTACTAAATCAATTAGCGTCGGTCATCGGTCATCGGTCATCGGTCATCATCGACTATGAGAAACTATACTACATTACAAAAACCGAAATCCTAGCGTCGTTGTCGTTCACTATCGTATATTAGAATTAGCTAGAAACCACACTATATATATTTGACAATGAAAAATCGAATTATTTTATGTTCAAATGTTAAAAAATTGTCAAAGCATGAAAATAAACGAAGTCAGACAGCTCGGAAACAAATACAATCACAATACGTTTTTTTTCTTCTGATTTACAATTTAATAAATCAACGATTATCTTCTTTTTTTCCACTTACAACATTTTTCATTCCATGTAATCTGTGATACCATTTTAACTTTTTTAAAGGAAAAATTATGTCTCGTAACACTTTTCCCTAAATTCCTTATCAAATGTACCACAACATCACGTGCCTTAGATTTTATACCATAGTCTTGGACACTAGTGTAGTTCATATGACGAAAATAACATTTTATTTATCATATCTCTCTTTTTTTTATCCCACACCATTTTCTCTCTCGCTCATCCCTCACCATCACACCAAACCATCATCTCTCTCTCTCTCTCTCTCTCTCTCTCTCTCTCTCTCTCTCTCTCTCTCTCTCTCTCTCTCTCTCTCTCTCACACACACACACATCCCTCACCATCTCACCAAACTGTCATCACCAAACCGAAAAAATGGTGTGGTACGTGATGTTGAAGATGGTGGTTCACGGCGACGACGGAGTGAATCCCGTCTCTCTCTCTCTCTCTCTCATCCCTCACCATCTCACCAAACCATCATCACCAAACCAAAAAATGGTGTGGTACCGGAAATGATGTCGGAGATGGTGGTTCACGGCGACGAAGTGAATCCTCGTGGACAGTGACAAAGAAAGTGGACGTGGACAACAACAGTGGCCGTAGACAAAACGATGACCGTGAATGGCGATGGTAGTCGTAGACAAAAATAGTGACGATGACGGTGGCCACGACCGAGACAGAAACGAAGATTGTGGATTAGACAACGACGGTGGATTTTGGTGCCGGAGACTGATATGGGTCAAATTTCCCTTTGTCCTACTCTCTTAAATTAAAAGATAAATTGTAGTACTTAGGGTATCGAATCCACAAGGAATCAGATTGCACAATAGATTTTAAACGTTCGGATTAAACTAAGCAGAAAAGATGCAAATAAAACAAATGCAGAAACAGTAAATCAGGATGATAGAAGTGCTTTAAATTCAGTAAAGAGAAACGCTAAGCCTTAGAGAATTCGCAGAAATAAATCCAAGTTGCAGAATAAAATTACTATTGGGATAATTGATGATGCACAATTCTAGAACGAAACACTGTGGTAAAGTAAATCAATTGTCATTGCAAATACTATCTATGTTTAAACCCTAGAAAACCAACTGTCGTTGCAAAATCAGATTGATCTAAAAAAGCAATAAATTCAGGTTCGATTATTCACAAGGATTCAAAGCCAACTGTCGTTGCGAATCGAATCCTTGCTCACCTATGATTCAGTTCAGGTTATTCAATAATGATGTTTCATCTATTAATCAACCTAAGATATCCAATTCAGGGCTAAATCACAGTTAATGCAATCAAGGTGAAGAATATAAATAAATATGAATGCAAATCCCAATAGTAATTAAACTCTACAACTCTTCATTAAACCTTTAAAAAATCCCTAAAACCTAACTAGGGAATTACTCAGACATAGACATGAATAATAAATCCCTAGTATAAAAAATCTATAAGTAAAATAAAGCTTAAGCCTAAACAATGGTTGAAAATAAGTATTTATAGGTACAAAAATCGGTATGGGCCCAATTGCAAACATCTGAGCTTTCTGGCAAAAAAACGAAAATCTTCTCGTTCTGAAATTCTGGTCACTCCGGTAGTCGTGTCGATCGACATTGATAGTGTGTCGATCAACGCTTGCAAAATCCTGGTGTCGAGCGATACTGATGTCTCCGTCGCTCGACACAGTCTCCAAAAGTTGACTCCGAACTTGTGACTTTGACTCTTCATTCCGTTATGCTCCAAAATGCTCCAGTAAACACCAATTGAGTCCAAATGTTCTTGTACCTAATATAAAACACCAAACACTAGAAAACACCAAAAGACTCTATAGAACAGAAATATATCATGGTATAAAACTGGGTAAAAACCATGATATATCAACTCCCCCAGACTTAGCCTTTTGCTTGTCCCTAAGCAAAACAGATGTTATCACTCCTTTAGGAACCACATACCTTTGCAAAGTCATCTGGTGATACTTCGATGTTTCCTTAGAAGTATAGCAGTCCTCCAGATTGAATCCAAAGCCCTTAGAGAATCTCAGACTTTCAGTCGCAAACCCCTTTCATTTATTTAGGTGCGGTCTAATCGAGGGAATATCAATCGCTGGACCTTCTAGATTCTTTCACTTCCTTTAACACTTTCTTGCGTTTCACCCTCTCTCTTCTCTCCGAAACTGTTTATGCAATTAAGGATATCATAGAGATGCATGCCTTTTTGATGATTGATTTTTGTTGTTTCTGTGCGTTTTAATCTGGCATTTCTAAATTCGGGCTTGCACTTTTCTGCTTAAACTACACTTTTCTGTAGACTTTTTTACTTCCTTGGCATCTCTATGATTCACTAGATCAGCGCTCACTACTATTGTTCCATGGTGAGAGACAGGGTCGTGAGGCTTTTTCTTTTGATCTAGAACAGTTGTATTCATCATTTGGGAAGAAGTTTCAAGAGCGGTCCGTCCTCGCTTTCAAGTGTTTCGAAGCAGAATCAAATCTTGCGATTTCCAACGCCCAAGACAAGAGATTAGAGATTCATTAGGGCGGGGTCTGCAACATCTTTCTGGAACTCGGAAAATCGCTTTGAAGCTTTCTTCCATCTCCTATGGCCTTCCTTCTCTTCTTTGCACTCCTTAGGAATTCATGTACATTCATCAGAAGAAAAACCAAGCATTCTACGAGAAACTCGTTGCTTGCATGAGCGCGTAACAACATTTTCAACTATTAAATTCTGATGAAGAGGTTTGGAATTAAGAACATGAAGTGCGTACCTTTGAGCTAAGGGAGGTTCGGGGGTTGGGAGAAGTGGACTTGCATGATCTAGCTTTTCCCCTTTTACTACTGTCCAGCAAGAGAAGTTATCCATGAGGATCGCTGCGTAGAAGACCTCCTTATTGATCTTCATGAAGGACATTCTCTGATTCGGGAAATCCAAGACAGCTCCAACAGTATTCAGGAAGGACACGCCAAGAACCATTGGCTTAGTGGTCTCTATGATGTGGAAATCAGCTGGCACAAGACAATCCCATATCCGAATCTTAAGATCAGGAATGAATGAAGCCTGCAGAGACTACTGAAGAAGTATCAATGGGACCTACAAGAGCATTGGAGGACTTGATATTTGAGATTCCCAGCTTCTTCACAACATCATGCGATATGACGTTCACATTTGCTCCAGTGTCCAAGAGAGTGCCTTCTAAATCCATTCCATTTATCAAACACGGAACAATGAACTGCCACATACTTTCTCTTTTGATTAATTCCCTGAGGACTGGTTTCTCAACTGCTTTTGGCTTTTTTTCATTGTGTCCACTACTGGCTGACTCGCAAGGCTACACATGGGCTCTAGGGAACGGAAGTGAAGGTAGTTGTCAGAGACTCCGTTAGCCTTAATGCTGGATGTAAGATCTTCGAATCTCTCGATGTGATCCATCGGATGCTCATGAGGTAATCCACAGAACGGATCTTGAGCCACAAAGGAGAAGTAGGCTGGCTTCAGCTCGAATTCATTGCACAGGAAAGGTGGTGGACGAATCGCAGCTCGATTCGCAAAGAACTGCTCAGGACGGTTAAAATCAGCAAGGGTACGATTCTGAGCAGGGTGTCGAGCGACACCATCATCGTGTCGAGCGACACCTTGATTTTCTCCCTGTCGAGCGACAGTCAAAGCTTGTCGAGCGACACGTCTCTGTTCCACGCGTCGAGCGATCTCCTCCTCGTGTCGCTCGACACGAGCCTGTTCTTCACGAGCCAGTCGCTCTTCTTATTCACGTCTCTACTGCTCCTCGTCAATCTGCTCGATGAACACATTCCCATCAGCGTCGATCTTCTGTCCAAGATCAATGTATGGGTTTCCTTGTCTATCGAAAAACCCGCCGTCTCTCTGAAAGATAATCTTATGCGCAACCATCTTTGCTTACGCCTGAAACTCAAAGTAAAGTAAAAACAAAAATAAAAAGTACGTAGACAAAATCCTAGTAATAAAAATCTAATGGCGTGATTCCCCGGCAACGGCGCCAAAATTTGATATGGGTCAAATTTCCCTTTGTCCTACTCTCTCAAATTAAGAGATCGATTGTAGTACTTAGAGTATCGAATCCACAGGAAATCAGATTGCACAATAGATTTTAAACGTTCAGATTAAACTAAGCAGAAAAGATGTAAATAAAACAAATGCAGAAACAGTAAATCAGGATGATAGAAGTGCTTTAAATTCAGTAAAGGGAAACGCTAAGCCTTAGAGAATTCGCAGAAATAAATCCAAGTTGCAGAATAAAATTACTATTGGGATAATTGATGATGCATAATTCTAGAACACGAAACACTGTGGTAAAGTAAATCAACTGTCGTTGCAAATATTATCTATGTTTAAACCCTAGAAAACCAACTTTCGTTGCAAAATCAGATTAATCTAAAAAAGCAATAAATTCAGGTTCGATTGTTCACAAGGATTCAAATCCAACTGTCATTGCGAATCGAATCTTTGCTCACCTATGATTCAGTTCAGGTTATACAATAATGATGTCTCATCTATTAATCAACCTAAGATATCCAATTCAGCGCTAAATCCGAGTTAATGCAATCAAAGGGAAGAATATAAATAAATATAAATGCAAATCCCAATAGTAATTAAACTCTACAACTCTTCATTAAACCTTTGAAAAATCCCTAAAACCTAACTAGGGAATTACTCAGACATAGACATGAATAATAAATCCCTAGTATAAAAAATCTCTAAGTAAAATAAAGCTTAAGCCTAAACAATGGCTAAAAATAAGTATTTATAGGTACAAAAATCGGTATGGGCCTAATTGCAAACATCTGGGCTCTCTGGCAGAAAAACGGAAATCTTCTCGTTCTGAAATTATGGTCACTCCGGTAGTCGTGTCGATCGACACTGATAGTGTATCGATCGATGCTTGCAAAATCCTGGTGTCAAGCAACACTGATGTCTCCGTCGCTCGACACAGTCTACAAAAGTTGACGCCGAACTTGCGACTTTGACTCTTCATTCCGTTATGCTCCAAAATTCTCCAGTAAACACCAATTGAGTCCAAATGTCCTTGTACCTAATATAAAACACCAAACACTAGAAAACACCAAAAGACTCTATAAAACGGACATATATCATGGTATAAAACTGGGTAAAAACCATGATATATCAGAGACAATGCTTTTAAACGGCGGCGACGGACATAAACAATGATCGTTGACAACGTAAAGATGGCGGTGGACAAAACAGAGTTAGAATGACGAGGGATGATCGTGGATGAAAATGTGATCGTGGTTGATGATGACGGTGGATATGAATAGAGACGGTGGTTATCGACATCGTCGTTCGTCGTAGACAAAAACGGTGACGGTGACGACAGAAACGGAAACGATGGTCATGGACGATGACAGTGACGGTGGACACGACGACGACAGTGACGGTGGCCGTGAACACGGCGGCGACGGTGGTGAAAGACAAAATGGTGTCAGTGGATGTAAACATATGCGGTGGACAAACATGGGTATGTGGACGAAAACTAAATAAATAGATGAAGTTTAAGAGTAATTGTGTCAGGTGACAGTCACAAAAAGTCAAAATGTGGTACTCAATAAAAGAAATTTTAAATTGTAGTAGATTTTGGTAATTGTTGTTAATCACGGGGACAAGAATTTGTATACCATGTTTTAGATCTTCTCAAACAAGAGGTTAACTTTTGACCATAGATCCTTAGGTTATCCACAACCTCTTTGTTTTATGTTTAGCAATATCATAATTATCTTGTCCACGTGAATAATTTTGTGCACACAATAAAATGTCGTCCATCAAATAGATATTAATATGTTGTAATTTATGTTAAAGACTCCAAAACTTCTTTTGAGAAAAGGATATAGACATCAATATACGAAATTGGTTGTCCTTTCTACATGTAGACATCTCGTGATCAATTAATGTTAACGATTAATAAGAAAACATTAGTGGTGGACGACATCTAAACCAACAGGGTTTGTGGACAGAAAATTGTAGATCTGAACAAAATACAAATATTTTACAGAAATATAGATCGTTTGAACAACAAAATACAAATATTTTACAGGAATATGGAATAAGGTCAAATATATCTTTTTACAATGGGGTGTGGTAGATTTCGTAAACTTTTTGGCCTTGTGGTAAATTTCGTAAGCCTTTTCACGGTCATCGTTTTTGTCTACGACCACTGTTGTCGTCCACATCCACCGTCTTTGTCGCTGTCCACGAGGATTCACTCCATCGCCGTGAACCACCATCTCCGACATCAATTCCGGTACCACACCATATTCGGTTTGGTGATGATGGTTTGGTGAGATGGTGAGGGATGAGAGAGAGAGTGACGGGATTCACTCCGTCGTCGCCGTGAACCACCATCTTCAACATCACGTACCATACCATTTTTCCGGTTTGGTGATGATAGTTTGGTGAGATGGTGAGGGAAGAGAGAGAGAGAGAGAGAGAGAGAGAGAGAGAGAGAGAGAGAGAGAGAGAGAGAGATGATGGTTTGGTGAGATGGTGAGGAATGAGCGAGAGATAAGATGGTGAAGGATAAGAGAAAGAGAGAATATGGAATAAGGTCAAATATGTGTTTTTACAATAGGGTGTGGTAGATTTCGTAAACTGTTTGGCTTTGTGCTACATTTCGTAAGGTCTTTTGCAAAGATGTTATACGCAAAAATATTCCCTTTTTTAAACGCCTATAATTTTTTTGTTTGTTGTTAAAACCGTCAATAGAACCGATGATGGTTTTGATAACCAAATTGTATGTGTGTAAAGAAGAGGAAAGTCAACAAAATTACAAATACTTTTTTTTTATATCATGACAATAAATATTCTTTGACGAATTTCCTCTGTCTATTTCCCATTAATTTCCGTGACTTAACCAACAAAAAAATAAACTTCTCTTTAAAAACAATTCACTTCTGTTATCCTTTTTCCTGAATAACTTCGAAGAGACGTACAAAATGATATAAAGATAGATAAAAATGTTTCGAAAGAAATGTCTTTACTCCATTTACGTCATCCATAAAATTCTCTGTGCCTTTTTTTTCAAAATTTTCAGATGTGTACGAAATTCTTTACAAATCTGTTTTTATTCGTCGACATATAAACAAAAAAACAAAAACTCAAGAGTAAACGGTAGACAGTAAATATATCAATATTTCTGTCTTGTCTTGTCAATTAAACAATTATTTAACAACTTCAGTTTGTTTAAACAAGTTTTAAAAAGATTTAAAATAGTTGTAGGAAGAAAAAGGACAAAACAATGAATTGTAAACAGAGGAAGTGCATGTGATTTGTGAAGAAAGTAAATAAGAGGTGATGTGGTTGTCACGTAACGCATCGAGACAAAGAAAATAGAGAGTGGCCCTATTCTTCTGTTTCTGCCTTTTATTTGTCCCTCTTTTTGCCGTACTCCTCGTTGCTAAGTATCAAGATCTTACCTTCTTTAATTATCTTCTTAAACTATAATTAACATTATTTTAATCTCTTTTTAAAATCAATTTATTTCTCTAATATGGATCTTATTCGTTCCCCACCCACCACACGAAGGATCTATCCTACTCACGATGACCACCACATATGAATATTTGTCTCTTATAATCAACTTACATCTAAACATTAATTGTCTATAGACATCGTTTAACCATTAGTTGTTTTTTAGTATAACTAGTTGGCATATCATGGATGACCATGCTTAGCACCTCCATCTAATAAACTGTCGGTTTTTTTATAGTGTTAATGATTATAAATGTGTGGTTGACACAAAATATATTAATGTTGTTGAATTAAAATCCTACATCATTTGTAGTATGTTATTCGAATAAGAGATGAATCTAGTGAATTTTAAGATAATTGCTTTGAATTTTCAAAATAGTGTGTATTTGAGGTTTGACCAAAAAAAAACGTGTGTATTTGATGTTTTCATTCTATTTCTATTTAGGAGGCATATAAGCAGATTTTACCCAAAAATATAAGTTTTGGTAAAAAACGATCAACTATGTAATTAATATCTTGGAGACCGTAGTTTTTTTAGTCGAATGAGACCGTAGCTCTACTAATAAAACCCTATGACTGAAAGGTTATATGTCCCATGTTCGAGTAATGCTAGGAAATGGATAGAGGATTACAATCCGCTCTTATGCATGGTCCGAAGAAATTACGAGTCTAAGGCTCATAACTTTTAAGATTTAGAAAAAAAAAGAATTATGCAATTTTGTTTTTTTTATCAACAAATAATTATGCAATTAGCCTAAAAGAATTATGCAATAAATTTTGAGTTATTTAAATAAGACTCCATTGCTGAATTAAATATCAGAAGATAGAACTGGTTATAGAATAAAAATTAAAAAATAAATATCTTTATGTTGTCTTTACCTCTTTAATGAAAAAAACTTCTGTATTTTTTCCTCCTTTTTATCTCTTCAATCATTTGTCACATCATCTATCATTTATTTTTTTGCTTTTTTTCTCCCTCTCTTGCTTTTTTTCCCTTCACTCTCATCATTCATGCATCTGTACTGTTACGCCTCATCTCTTCTCTATATTTCTAGTCAACCAATCGATGGGTATGGGTTTGTAATATTGTACAATTCTAATATCAAACGTTTAAAGTGAACACTAAAGGTTATTAGAAAGAAAACGTTTAAAAGAGATATAAAGTTGAGTGTTGTAAGAAATTTTTTTAAAATATGGATACAAACAATATAAGAATTTTGTTGGGGTCAAATATAAAAAACAACCGTTACAAAACCATCATGGACGAGAGACAAATATGCATGGGGTTTTAGTGTCTCTCTCATGTCTCTTACTTCCTATGTGATGTTTCTCATATGATATTATTCGTAAATAGAGGATTTTGTAACTTTTATCGAAAGAATCAGTATATTGAACCTTTTTTTTCCAAAAATGCTTGTAAGAGTTTGATCAAGGTGATGCGCTATGGACAAATGACGTTTTTAAAGGGTTATAAAAAAATATTAGAGTTTTATCATTATTGCTAAAGATGAAGATCACATCCGATGAAAATGAAAACGAAAGAAGGAAAATAACAGAATTGTTTATATCTTCATGGTCTCAATCTTTTTTAAAAACAAGGAAAAAATCCAGTCAAAATCATTTCAACTAATTACAATAAGAAAATTTCAGTGTTAAAATATCGATATTTTAGAAACTTGTTGTTTGTAATTGAAAGATTAGTTAAGAAATGTTTACCTACTACACAGTACACACGATTTACACAAGAGCAAAATGAAGAATGCCTAACTAAAATTCAGAAGCCCATTAATAATATAGCGAGCACATAGTTTTGAAATTAGACTATTTTAAGCCCATATATAATTAGTATAGGCCCGTTTCTTCAAATGGAAACACCAAAACTAGTGATTTTAATTTACCATAGTACCCTTACCCTTCTTCCTCCCAGAACCTTCGTTATTCATCATCTTCCATTAAGCACTCCTAGAGAGTTCCTAGGGTTTTCTTCTACAATCAGACTCACGAACGGAGAAAAAATTCCGACGAGAAGATGAGTTACGAAGGTAACGGAGATAGCGTCGCTCTCTCCACCGATGGAAACAACAATAACAATAACAACGAGAAGTACAGAGCCCCGGATAGCTCGCCTTTTCAGTCCGTTAATGGCGAGGATGGTCATGAAGACTCCAAGTCTCGAGTATGTACACTTGATTCGTAATATTCGATTCCGTAGATTTTTCGATTTTGTTGTGTTAAGACGGGTAATGAAATTGTTCGTTCCTTAAGAACATTGATGATTTGATTGAAGGAGATTTCTCAATTTAGACTATGTGCCTCAATTTCTTCAATTCTCCTTTTGATGATTTCATTGAAGGAGTTTTCTGAAACTAGACTATGATTTAGAACTATGAGCTATGTGTATGCGTTAGGAGGAAGCATGCATCTTATTAAAGAAAGAATGTGAGATGATAAAGTAGAGATAATTTGCATTTTATTGCTATGTAGAAGCCTTTGACATTGTTTTACATCAGGAATCTCACGAGCTTGTAAAGGAAACTTCCAGAAGCAAGGAGAATGACAAGGCAAGAGGACGTGATAAAGACAGAGAAAAGGATCGCGATCGCCATCGTGAAAGGGAGACGAGCAGGGACAAAGATAGGGAGAAAAGCAGAGATAGAGATAGGGAGAAAAGCAAAGATAGGGAGTGTCACCGTAGGGATCGTCATAGGGACCGTAGCAGAGAGAGAGATGATGTGGATGATGATGATCATCATCGCAGAAGTCGAGACAGGTAATGATAGTTTTCTTTTGTCATCTTTTGAGTAGCTTTTTTTTTTTTATGCTGATGGTGTCATCGTTAATAAACAGGAGAAGGTCTCGTGATCGAGACAGAGAAGAGAGGCACAGACGACGGTCATGCTCTCGCTCAAGGAGCCGTTCTGAACGTAGGTCAAGGTCAGAACATAGGCATAAGTCTTCGCATAGATCACGGTCACGGTCTCGTTCACGGTCACGTTCAAAGAGGTACCTGATTTCTCAGTTGTTTTTTTTTATTTGTGGCGACATTACATTGTGTTATGATATCAAAAATTTAATAAACCCATTATTGTTTAGTCTTTGACCTCTTTGTTTTCTTGGAACACATTATAAGTATCAAGATCTTCTGCTACTCCCTCCCTTATATAACCTGTACTGGTCTTATGAATATCTTTACAAGTCTTGAGGTTTATAGGCATTTGGGGTACTATCATATTTATGAATGTACGGACACAAGAATTTAGAGTGATCTGGATTTATGATGATTATGTGTGTATCTTAGGTTTATTTAAGGCATTTTTTTTTGTAGTTGTTTCTAACCTCTTAATTTATGCTCTTTCAGCAAGAGGGTAAGTGGATTTGATATGGCGCCCCCTGCATCTGCAATGTTAGCTGCTGTTGCTGCAGCAGGTATATGGTCCATCATCTTCTCAACATTATTATATTTCTTAACTGCTTGTTGTTTTTGGTTTTACGTAGTTTGGAAAGATCGTAATCAATTACACGGTGTGACTTTGGTAAGCTGCATTTTTATTGTTTACTTGTGAGTAGAGGACTTTAGAGTCTTGCTCTCTTCATAGGGTTTCTTATTATTTTTCTGGCCTGGAAAAGTGGTTCTGGAACTGAGAAACTTTTGTTTTGTCTTTTTTCTTTGGTGTTGTTTGTTTGTTTGTGTCTTGTTTGTAGTAAGAAGCCTATGTTGGGTTTGTTGCCCCACTGTGCTGACAATGTGCCGACCTCTCTAGCTTTAAATTGTACAAGGAGGAATCAGTGCAACGGTTGTCATGGGTATTCTTCGTCTTCGCCTGGCAACTATATGCCTGTTTTCAAGCCTTACAAATTTTGAAAAATTTAAACAGATATTGCATTGCAGTTTCATCTTTTAATACTCATAATATGTTGGGTATACTGTACTGGTGGTTTGTGTTGGTAGGAAGATGTTATATGTAGCTTTGTACATTTTTAGTAGGTCTGCTTCTTGCTCCTCCAGAGAGAAAAATAATTTGTGATGAACAGTCTATAATATGTACTTCTTGTTCTAGCAGGGCAGGTTCCTAGCATGGCAGCTAATGCAACTATTCCTGGGATGTTTCCCAACATGTTCCCAATGGTCCCTGGTCAGGTGTAGATTTATACAGTTTTCCTCTTTTAGTTGTTAGTTCTTATCTATATATTCCTCCTTTCTCTTGTTTCGATGTGGTAATACTCATAACTTTTCAATTTCTTCTCTCCTAGCAATTGGGTGCGCTTCCTGTTCAGGCAATGACTCAGCAGGTAAGATCCATCTATCTATCTGATTCTTATGTTCTTCACCATTTGTCATGATTCCCTTACCAAAATGTGACGTGTTATGATCGCAGGCAACTAGGCATGCTCGACGAGTCTATGTTGGTGGCCTTCCACCCACAGCAAATGAACAGGTTTGTTACTTATTGTCTATTATCGTCTTCTTAAACTACTTTTTGTATAGGCAATATCCATTGTATTGACTACTTAGAATGGGTTTCAATGTTCTAGTCGGTGGCAACGTTCTTTAGCCAAGTGATGTCGGCCATTGGAGGAAACACTGCTGGGCCAGGTACTGAAAATTCATTGTTTTTGTGCAAATGTTGACATATCTAGATGAAAAACTTATCCTCTTTTACTTTTCATTCATAGGTGATGCAGTGGTCAATGTTTATATAAACCATGAAAAGAAGTTTGCGTTTGTAGAGATGAGATCTGTTGAGGAGGCTAGTAATGCAATGTCACTAGATGGCATTATATTAGAGGTGATTAACTTTCTCTTCCTCGTTCTAGATGTTCAGTATATTAGCTATGATGTGTTGTGAGTATTGATATCATAGCTTTGATCATCTCCAGGGAGTCCCTGTCAAGGTGAGGAGGCCAACTGACTATAACCCGTCCCTTGCTGCAACTCTTGGTCCGAGCCAGCCTAATCCCAGTCTCAACTTGGCGGCTGTTGGATTGTCTACTGGGTCTACTGGTGGGCTTGAGGGTCCGGACCGCATTTTTGTGGGTGGGCTTCCCTATTACTTTACAGAAGAACAGATCAGGGAGCTCTTGGAGTCTTTTGGGCCCCTAAGAGGATTCAACTTGGTTAAAGACAGGGAAACAGGAAACTCAAAGGGATATGCTTTCTGCGTTTACCAAGATCCTTCAGTTACAGACATTGCATGTGCTGCCCTAAACGGGATTAAGATGGGCGATAAGACGCTTACAGTTAGGCGTGCAATCCAGGGTACGATTCAACCTAAACCCGA
Source organism: Draba incana (assembly GCA_963576765.1). Classification (NCBI taxonomy): domain Eukaryota; kingdom Viridiplantae; phylum Streptophyta; class Magnoliopsida; order Brassicales; family Brassicaceae; genus Draba; species Draba incana. The sequence continues at coordinate 4,415,414 of OY755215.1, read as the reverse complement.
GCAAGAAGAAATTTTACTTCAGGCCCAACAACAGATTGCTATGCAGGTGAACTCTTTATTTAATTGAGTGTCTTTTTCCTCCATACTCTGTCTGCATAACTGTTTCGTTTTTACTATATCTTAACATTATGAAGATCACTAATTAAGTCTGTCTCGAACTTTGTAGCAGAGGCTAATACTACAACCAGGAGGCACGCCCACAAAGATTGTCTGCTTAACTCAAGTGGTAACAGCTGATGATCTTAGAGATGACGAAGAATATGAAGATATAATGGAAGACATGAGACAAGAAGCTGGAAAATTCGGTAAGGAATTTTCTTTTGTTTTCTGCTATTAGCACACATTCAGGCTTTTACATGGCCGAAACTGATATTCATTGTTGTTTGTAGGTAACTTGGTGAATGTTGTGATTCCGAGGCCGAATCCGGATCATGATCCAACACCAGGAGTTGGAAAGGTTCCGTTTCAACTCTCAGAAACAGTTTGTTTTACCTATATCATTCATAACCACATCCCTCTAATGATAATGTATCGGTGCAGGTTTTCTTCGAGTATGCAGATGTGGATGGAGCATCAAAGGCTAGATTGGGGATGAACGGAAGAAAATTTGGAGGAAACCAAGTGGTGGCTGTGTACTACCCCGAAGACAAGTATGCGCAAGGCGACTACGAAGGATGATCTATCGTCTGTCTCTCTCTTTTACTTTGGATCTCATAGCAGCAAGTTTGGATTGTTTTTAGTTTTACATGTTTAGATATGTCTACTAAATGGTGATGTTGGTTTGTCTTAAATTCGACTGCAATAGTATCAATGTCGAGGCACAATGAACGTGTGTCAGTAATAGTAGGTTTTGGTTCTATTAAAACACTCAAGTTAATAACTTATTGTTTTACTACCAATTTAAGACCACAGAACACTAGAAATATGCAAATTGTATTGTTGAAACCTGAAGTACTTACGTGTCTCTGGAAGATGCTGAATTTGGCTCCACCAGAGTTGACCGGAGAAAGGAGATCACAGCCCATAGTTGAATTTGAATTATTTTCTTAAATATATTAAATAAAAGGAACATGTAAAACAAGAAGCACCAGTGGTCTAGTGGTAGAATAGTACCCTGCCACGGTACAGACCCGGGTTCGATTCCCGGCTGGTGCAACTGAGCTGTGAAGAAATTGGCTTCAGCAATGGTTGGGTCCATTGCACTCATCTGATATCTAGGATGTGATATAGCCTCCATTCTGAGCTCTATGTATATATTTTTTTAATGTCCTAAACTTTACTGTTTGTCCTGTTTCGGTTCATAAAAACCGTTTTCTTGTGAGAGTTCACAGCAAAATGAAATTGGATAGTCACCACATTTCAGGCAGTTGTTTTGAAACTCCGTGGAACAAATTCAACAGGCTTCGTTAGGCTTTTGAGTACGGCATTCAGAACGGTTTCAAGCAAAACAAATTCAATCGTATATCGTATTTGGAGGTCTATTGTGATACTCTAAGTATGGCTTGAGATAACAAGTCTATTGTGAAGAGTGTAGCTCGAGAAGGTTGATTTTTATCATGTACCGCATTTGGAGGATCGGCATTCGGCATGGCCTCATAATCAAGTGTTTAAGTTGATAAGAGCTTGAGTGTTTTTATTACTGTCATTTCTTGCGTTGAAAGCTTTGTTTTAGGTTTGTATCTTACTCTGTTTTCACCTCTAGCCTTCATTAAAAAAATGTCAAGACGACAATAATAAAAAACTCAACGAGGGAGGTCGGATTGGATCTAGCAATGGAAAAATGTAGTTATCAATAATATAAATTTAATTTAGTTCATCAATAATTCATGAAAAACTCTTGAAAATTATTGTAGATCGTTTATCAAGGATCAAATGGGATTCTTGCAAGTATGCCTGAGGTACACAGTTGTAACTCAAATGTGTTACCAAAAGGCAAAAGTTAACTTGTCAGGTGGCAGAGCTGAGCAAAGAAAATAATAGCATGTTTAGCGGTGAGACTTTGAGGGTATCATAAAATATAAAATTATTAAAATTTGAAGAATAGAAAGAAAGAGAATGTGTTTGAGTAAAAAAATGAGGTGTTTTTAAATATAAAATTAACAAAATTTGAGTAAAAAGAGGAGATTGTTGATATTATTGGAGAGAGGGTATCAATGGGTTGATACTTTTGTGGGTATGAATAGGAGTAAGTGAGTGTTTTTAAATATAAAATTAATAAAAGTTGAGTAAAATGAAGAGAGAGAGTGTTTTTTTGAGTAAAATTGTGTAAAAAGAAAAAATTTATTATTTTTTTAATCTTATGAGCCTCTAGAGGCTCACGGGTAAAGTCTGCCCTCCAATCTTATTATTTTGTAAAATTAATAAGAACCTCCAATCTTTCAAGTTTTCTAAAAAGTCTCACCAGTAAGGCAGTAAAACCGCGTGCGAGATATATGAGTTTTATTATGATTAGTTTATTAATTTTTGCAGCAACGGTTTATTCGCTGACAATCACGTCACATGCCCTTTAGAACAAAAACACACACTCGGTCTCAACATATCTGTGTCCCTCAATATGACCATTAACAATTTATAGTTTCTATTATCAATACGCATCACATGTTTCTCTGGACCAAACAGACTAAAAAAAGGCTATAACATGAAAACCAGCCTGTGCATTTGGAGGTATCAAAGGCTATTAGTAGAGTTTTCATGAAAACTCTTCAAATTATTCATATCCTTTTATTCACAAAATGTATTCAAACTCAAGCTTTTTATGAATGGATGATGCATCACCAAATCCGTTAAAACTTTCTTAAAAAAAGAAGATTTTTTTGGGGTAAAATAGTAGTATAATAAGAAGAAGAACGTTTGTCTCATACAATATAAAGAAGACATGATTGGTGATGTTTCATTGAATTATGAGCCTATTGGAAGACACATGTTTTAGTGTACACGACTATGTTTCCTCCAAATCTATATACATGTCATTTTTTAAATAGAAATCAACCCGACGTATACATCTTTCGTATTTGAATTTCTTGTGTTCTTGGGTTTTCTAAAAAATTGTGCGTATTTGAATTTCTTTATTCGATTTTGCTAAGAAGGCATATATACGAGAAAATGTAACATGCGGCCATGTGGGTAATAATATCTTCATGACAAAATGAAATCAGATCTTTTGTCCGGACAGAGACGATCACTCTAGTCAAATCTATTTTATGTTAATAAATTGTTTGTATAACTTTTTTTTTGTTCATATCCTTTATAGTTACTTGTATACATGTAAACTTTCAAATAGAAATCAATCTGAGTCACAACACTATCTACACGCTATCAGAGCAACAAATTTGAAACATATCAGTCTCCAATGGAATCAGAAACCCTAACCGAAAAGACCGTACCGAACCACCAAGACGAGACCAAGACAGAGCAAACAGAGTTCGAGAAAAATCAGAAACGGTACCAAGACCTAATCGCCACGTTACCACACGCGAAAGGCTGGAGACCGAAAGCTCCGCTTATCGAGTACGGTGGTTACTGGATAAGACAGCTTCTACTTGAAGGTTGCCTTTACGCGCAAGACTTCTTCAAAGCACGACCTATTGACATGTTCATTTGTACCAACCCAAAGTCAGGTACCACTTGGCTCAAAGCTCTAGCTTTCACGATAGCTAATCGATCTCGCTTCGACGATTCCTCAAACCCTCTCCTAAAACGTAACCCTCATGAGCTTATTCCTTTCATTGAGCTCGAATTCGCGCTCTTCCCTCAACTTGATGTTCTCAATGATAAAAGGAACACTTTGTTTTCGACTCATTTGCCACACGGGCTATTACCCGAGTCGATTACGAAATCAGGTTGTAAGATGGTTTACATCTGGAGAGACCCAAAAGACACTTTCCTCTCAATGTGGACATTCTTCCAGAAGCAAAAGCCAGACAGTGGCCCGCTCAATAGTCTTGAGGAGTCTTTTGATATGTTCTGTCGGGATTTGTCTGGGTACGGTCCTTATCTAGATCATGTCTTGTCGTATTGGAAAGCTTACCAAGAGAATCCAGATCAAATCTTGTTCCTCAAGTACGAGACGATGCGAGCTGATCCTTTGCCGTATGTGAAGAGATTAGCTGAGTTTATGGGTTATGGTTTCACAGCTGAGGAAGAGAAGGAAGGGATTGTTGAGAAAATTGTGAATCTTTGCAGTTTCGAGACGTTAAAGAATCTTGAAGCCAACAAAGGGGAGAAAGGCAGAGAGGACATTCCTTTAGATTATTATCCGAATAGTGCGTATTTCAGGACAGGAAAGGTCGGAGATTGGCAGAACTATCTGACTCCAGAAATGGCAGCACGAAGCGATGGATTGATAGAAGAGAAATTCAAAGGCACCGGTTTGCTTGAACATGGTAAATGACTGATCCTTTTATGCTTAGTTTACTACACAAGCTTTGATCCTTTTCTCAGTTTGATTCTATATGTATTAAGTTACATATTTTAAGAATAAATCTTGTTTCTGTATTCCCCAAATGCACTGTTTCTATATGTATTAATTAGGTTACATATTTGAAGAAAAAATCTTGTTTCTCTTTTCCCCAAATGCACTGTTTCAAGAAAAGCGCTGGATCATATGCAACTTTTGTTTCATTCTCGGTCCTATGCATACACAGAGAGATGAAGTAGCAAATTCAAGACATCATTAAGAAAACAAAATGACAGAATAAAGCAATTACACGATATGTTCTTTCGTATAAAAGATCTACACGCTAAGAGTTCATCATATTGTTATTTACATTATTTGTTTTCGTATTCGATATGATCAATTTGTTTGTCTATCATTTTTTGCGATAAAACTTTAATAAACTCTTAAACGATCTCCTACCATCTGCCATAGCAACTGATCCAAACATCTTCTAATATAATGATTTTAGCCTGCAATGTAACTATGTAAGCATTATTTCAATAAATGCATGTGAACGTTGAGGCGAAGAATCGACAAAGAGAATTAAATTTGCTGCTTATATTGGATATGAGACTTACATTTGAAGACCGTTCACTTGCTCTCACTGACGTTCTTTAACGAAATGCCTTGAATCTCAAGAGCAGAAGATTATATTAGTTAACGTGCGATGAAAAAAAGACTTAATTTCCAACTTTCTTAAATTGGAAATTTGTTCGGTTAATATCAACTAGGTGACTTGCCCGCACCATATGCAGGTGTGAACGATATTTCGTGACATGTTTAGTGTTAATATTACTAGTATTATAATTATGAAAAGTTAAAATATCATGACAAGTAAAATATTGTATATGACTTACTCAATGATATGTTTGATAATGTAAGACAAAGAACATAAATATGGTTTGAGAAATTTAAACAAAACAAAAATCAAATATAAAAAATTAACAAAGGTTTTGAAACACTTTCTTCTAGACGGCATTTTTTTCTTCTACACTTTACCTTTTTATCGGTGATTAAAATTTTCAATCTAGTCTTAAATTTTAATATTAATAGAGTAACATATAATTATCCATAAGAGAATACATATGCTAGGTAAAAGCAACCTAATATTTAAGCTCAAATAATGCTTAGGTATCAAACGCTTTTTTTTAGGAAACCCATCGAATTTGAATCTAACGATGAAAAATAAAGAAACTTATAGATAGTTTATTCCACAATTTCATCAAGCTCCTAACCATACATAGTTCATGGGTATTATTCAAGTCACTCTAGTTCCTATGAACTTTTTTTTTTTTTTATTATTGCCTCGTCTTTTTCATCTGTATAAAAGTCGAGATATGTCTCAAAGAATGATAACATAAAATTATAAAGAAGAAACAATTTGATAGGATCAATGATAGTAAAATTGTTTCACCAATATTAATAGTTTGTGTCAATATATTGAAAACACACAAAATTACAGAAAAATGAAACATAACACAAATTCAAAAAAAAAAAAAAATTGTGTGTTTCTAGAGGAATACCTTTTTCCTCCATTGTTTTCTAATGTGTAAGATATTGTTCAATACCCACCAAATTCTTCATTGTATTACCAACGATTATCCATCTTTCAAGAGAGTTAAAAAAGTAAAACCTCTACACAAAGGAGAAATTAAATTATTTTGATGTTGGAATTCACATTTAGAAAACAAACTTAAATCCCCATAAATATAAATAAAATTTAAAACCAAAACCAATTCATGTTAAAAACTCAAAAGAAAATATGGAGGAATATCCGAAAGGACAAAAATATGCTGACCATTGTTAGCAACCATACATGCAATGCGTTGTTGCATCGAAAGCATAAGGTGCAAAAGTTTGATTGATGATTAAAAAAGACTAAAATAGGACAAAGATAGATATATAATTATATTTGAAAAACATACTTTGCATATGTAGTTCAATATGTATATAAGGACGCACACGTACTTAGGGGTTGTATTGAATCTTGCATTTAAAGAGATTTGAGTTTTAATAAGATTTTATGTCATTTTAATTATTTTGTGTGATTCTATGAGATTTATAATAAAATTCTCTGCAATCCCACCTAAAACCATGGGATTTGAGTTTTTGTATTTTTAACAAGGAAATCCCCTGAAATTTCTTTTAAAATCTCCTGGAATCATTAAAATCAAATCTTTAGTATAATTTCAATAACAGTGGATTTTAAAGTATTTTTTAAAATCACTAGTTCAATAACAGTGGATTTTAATAAGTTTTTTAAAATCCATGGTTCAATAACATAGGATTTGACAAATTAAAACGAATCACTTGAAATGGTAGATTGAATACACCCCCCTTAGTGTTGAAGACCTATATGATTACTCAATATCAAAATCCAACATGTTTGCTTAGCTTATTTGCTTAAAAAAGGCAAATATAATATTTTATTAACCTTATATAATCACTTTAATTAAACCAGAATTACATAAGAAAAAAGAATGATTATAACTTACATATCTAGAATACGCACCCATTTTTGTAGCATCACGTTGATAATATTATAATTTATCACGTCTCATTTATCTCTAGTGCTCGGCATAAACATGATTTTCTTCAAAAAAATTATATAACATAAGATTTTTTTGGTGAAAGATATCGCATAGGATTACAAAATTGTGATTGCTAAGTAATTGATCCAACTAAAAAAATGACTTGCAAAAGATTTAAACCTGCTGCAATAATTGTTTCATGATCTTGTCGATTAATCCCATCACTTGTCACGATAAAGCAAACCATCTTAGCGGGTGCATTCGATACATATCAGAATGAATTTTTCGGCTAAAAATACACTAAAAAAAAAAAGTGAGTATGTGAAATGAAAACATTAAAAATTAATGTAAAATAAAGAAACATAGATTGCCGAACCATGTTTTGAGATGTGTTAACAATGACGAATTGGGTTCTTTATATATGGATGTATCATTGGTTAATAGGCTAAAATAAAGTCTTTGAGAATGTTGTATCTACATGTAAAAGGAAAAATTCAAATTAAGAAATACTTGCTTTACAATTGTAACAAACAAATGTTGGTTATATGAAAAAATATTGTATGTGGAATTATCTCATGGACATTGACATTAGTGTAGAAGCCTATATATAGAGAATTCTTATTTTCATTATTCTGTTGTTTTGTTTTTGAAGAGATCTTCGGTGAACAATATTCTTTGGAATGTTTTTTTTTTGTGAATATAAATAAATGTAAAACAACTATTAAATTTCTCCATCGTAACAAAATTGTGTAAATATTTTGATATTAAGATTTTGTTAGGATTTGTTAAGATTCTCAAAATATATATTTTTTAATTAGTTTTACGGGTTTTTTTTTCAGTTTTAATTTGCATTTGGAAAATAAATTTATTTGAACTAATTGGTAGCACAAAACAAGGATACATTCATTATCCGAATCTTCCTCCTAAGTCCGATCAAAATATTTATTTTAATTAGTATTATCGGATTTTTTTTACTTATAATTTGCATTTGGAAAATAAATTTATTTGAACTAATTAGTACCACAAAATAAGGATATATTTTTAATTAATAAAAACTATTAAATCTAACATTTTTTAAGCCATGTCATCATTACATGTCATCATTCTTTTTAGAATAAGCCAATAGAATTAAAACAACTAATCACTTCCTACTTAAACTACTTTGCATTTAATAGTAAGATGATTTAATTTTTACTAATTTTAACAAATAAATGCAAGTGCCTTCATGTATGCGATTTCAAACCGGTAGATTGTCAGTTGTTTCGGTCTGGCTGGAACAAATTCAACAGGTTTCGTTAGGCTTTGAGTACTGCAAATTTTAGAACGGTGTCAAGCAAAAAAAAATCAAATCTTTTATCAAAAAAAATAAAAAAAAATCAATTGTATATCGCATTTAATTTGGAGGTTTATTGTGATACTCTAACAGCGGCTCGAGAAGGTTGATTTTAATCATATACCGCATTTGTAGGGTCGCATAGCCTCACAATCAAGTGTTTAAGGTGAGAAGGGCTTAAATATTTTTATTACTGTGATTTCTTGCGTTGAAAGTTTTGTTCATGTTATGTTTCCTACTCTGTTTTCACCTCTATCCTTCATTAATAAATTTAAAAAAAAACTTAACGAGGGAGGTCGGACTGGATCAACCAATGGTAAATGTAGTTACCAATAATATACTACTATTATTCATGAAAAACTCTTGAAGTTATTGACAACTAACTCGTTGACTTTCAATAAACGAGAACTAAACCTCCATCTCTTTGATCACTCTTCACATAATTTAATCAAATTCAACATCCTTGATTACGCAACTCTTGGTCAGAACCAACCTAATACCAATCTCAACTTAGCGGCTGTTGGATTGTCTACTGGTGGGCAGTGACTGGTTTTCCCTATCACTTCACAAAGGCACAAATCAGGGAGATCTTCGAGTATTTTGGGCAACTAAAGACATAAATGGAAGGTAAAAGGGAATCACATTCTGTACTTACCAAGATCCTTCAGTAACAGATATTGCATGCGCTGCTCTAAATGGGATTAAGATGGGCGATAAGACGGGTGCGGTTATGCGTGCATGATAGCAGAGGTTTTAACCCTATAAAACTACTGCAAGTGCACAACAAATGTTGTAGCAATTAAGGGATCGAATCCACAAGGACAAAGTGTTACACTACGATTTCCTAAGATTGTGATTAAGCTAAGATGACAATATGAATTTTGTTGGTTTTAAATGCAATAATGAAAATGAGAAAACAATTAAACGATGTAAACTTATGAATTAAAAACGTCAGGCCTTAAGGATATTCGCAGGAAATCAAAGATCATGAACCAGACAACTATTCAGGGAACAATTCAGCGCAGTTTCGAACTCAAACATAAATATATAACCATTCCACTTTCGTGGCTCCAGTTACTTTATCTATCAACCTAAAATCGTAACTGTCGTTGAACTTAGAATTGTAGACAAGCATTGTAAACGGGTTCAATTTGTTCACGAATCGCCTTAGCATCAACTTTCGTTGGCCAAGGACAGTTCGCTCACCTATGTTCTAGCTAGCAATCTATAAACTTTTGATAATTAGATTAAACCCTAAATCATAGACTAAGTGATCAATTTAGTCTAAGCAGTAAGAACAACAATTGATGAAAACATCAAAAGATAAATCCCTATTTGTGTCTGATTCGATGAATGATTCCTTTGAATCCCTAATACCTAACTATGGATCTACTCAGACATAACCAAAGAGAGACCACAAAGAGAATAAAGGAATTGCATAATTGTATTAAAGAATAAAATTGGGTTTAGAAATCTTCTCTAGAGATGAAGAGTTAGAGATTCTTCTCCCAAAGCATACAAAGAACAATAGCTAAAAAATTTGATGAAAAATAAGCGTGATCCAAAAAGTGGCTGAAAATAGGGTTTTATTACTTTAAAATTCGAACCGGGTCGATCCAGGTTAAGTCGGGTCGGATCTGAAAATCTGTAGAGAGAAAAACAGATTCTGGTTTCTGCCATTGGGTTGTCTGCGTGATGAGTGCCCGATGGGACTGCCCAATGGCAATTTCCAGCAGATTTCGGTACATGAGAATTCTGGGTGTTAGAGACTGGTTTCTTCCATTGGGTTGTCTGCGTGATGAGTGCCTGATGGGACTGCCCAATGGCAGTTTCCAGCCGAATAAATCTTCACTAGATTTAGTATAACTTTTGCTCCACTTATCCAATCGACTTCAAATCATCACCAAATGAAAGCTAACTCAATTAACCTTCTTGCGTCCAACTTTAAGCTTGATTCAACATCAAGAAACCTCTCAACGTCCCACAAACTCAAACCGCTTCTTTTTTGCTCCTTTTTCCTCCCATAATCGTATGTTTTCCTCCCAAAGCATCATAAGGCCTGAAATGACTCAATAAATGACTAAAAGTGCTAAAACACACACTTTGACTCGATAAAGACTCAAAAAGTACATAAAACATGGGTTAGAAATGCGTTAAAAACGCAATATATCAGTGCATTGCACGGTCCGGTTCAACCTAGTTGAGCAAGAAGAAGTATTACTTTTATTTTATTTTATAATAAATGTAAAATTTATTCAAACAAAAATAAACCGTTTTTACAACAAATGCATGGGTTTTTGAATAAAATTTAATAATTTCATGATCTTAAGGTATTACTTCATCCCCAACTTCAGATAGTTTTGGAGGTGAAGGCTTTACTTGATTCGTTGTTTGTTTACTTCATGTTTTATCTCTATAAACTTTCTGATAACAGAGGCTTATGCTACAACCAGGAGGCACACCTACCAAGATTGTCTGCTTGACTCAAGTTGTTACAGTTGAGAAACTTGGAGATGATGAAGAATACAAAAATATTATGGAGGAAATGAGACAAGAAGGTGGAAAATTCGGTAAGCAACTCGATTTTTCATGTATATTTATGTACACATATAATCTACCTTAATCACACACTCACTTGCTTTTACGTGGTCCAAACTTTTGATAGCAATTCATTGTTGTGTGTAGGTAACTTGGTGAACGTTGTGATTCCGAGGCTTAATCAAGTTCATGATCCATCAATAGGCATTGGGAAGTTTTGATTTCAACTCTGACAAGCATTTTATTTTACCAAATTTATAAACACATCCTCTAATGAATATGTGTTATTACAGGTTTTCTTAGAGTATACGGATGTGGATGGAGCATCAAAGGCCAAATCGGCAATGAAACGAAAGAAAATTTGGAGGGAACAATGTGGTGGCTTTGTATTACCCTGAAAATAAGTATGTGCAAGGCAACTACGAAGGTTGATCAATCATTCTTTCACTTTGGTCTTTGGATCTCTTACCTCCACGGTTGAAATTTAGAAAATATATATAAATAAAGAAGACATTGAACAAAGTAGCACCAGTGGTTTAGTGGCAGAATAGTACCTTGGCACGGTACAGACCCGGGTTCGATTGCCGGCGGGTGCATTTGAGCTATGATGAATTTGGCTTTAGCGTTGGTTGGGTCCTTCGCACACTTCTGATACACTTCTATGTGGTATTTATTATAGCCTTCACTCTGAGCTCTCTTTTTTTTTAATTCACATTTACATATGATTGAATTAGATTATTTTTACACTAGTAATTTGTACACAATCGTTTTTGTGTATCCTTGATCTACCATATTAGCTCATGATGCAATTTTCAACAAATTAGGGAACACAACGAACAAAGTAGCTCCAGACGTCTAGTTGTTGAATAGGAGCATGCCACGGTACAGACCCGGGTTCCATTTCCGGCTGGTGCAATTGAGCTTGAAGAATTTGGCTTAAGCGTTGGTTGGGTCCTACGCATTTATCTTATAACTTGGATGTGTAACTGCCTTCACTCTGAGCTTTTTTGTTTTTTTCCTTTCGAGGATTGTAACCTCTTCTTCTTCTTTTTTTTAACAGAAAAATTACAAAACTTGTAAGTAACGTTCATGTGTGACAAAAAAAAAAAATGTAACGTCTCTGTGTCTTCTCTCTTGTTCCACATATTTACTGTTTTAAAAGTTTACGAATTCACGAAATTTTAAAATAAACTTGTGTCCCAATTCATTTCCCATTCGAGAATCATGTGTGTGTGTTTTGTAACCGACGTTGGCTAATGGGTGGCTATTTTATAATAGATTTGTTTTAAAATGTTAATGCGTCTTCTTTCCTGTTCCACATATTTACTGGTTTTAAAATTGGATGAATTAACGAAGTTTAAAACAAACTAGTGTGTCCCAATTCAGTTCCCATTCGAGAATCATGTGTGTGTTTGTAACCGACGTTGGCTTTTGTTTTTAAATGTTTATGTGTCTTTCTTGTTCCACATATATACTGATTTTAAAATTTATGAATTAGCGAATTTTAAATAAATTTGTGTGATTCACTTTCCATTCGAGAATCATATGTGTGTGTACTGTTTTTAACCGACGTTGGCTAATGGTTGGCTATTTATACCATTTTCGTTTTTATATGATTGATTTTCATATAGAAACGGAAGGAGTAATAGTTTTGTTTTAAAATTCATTTGTCAATCATCCTATTGTTGTTCAGATTTATAGGTTTGCTTAACCAAAATCTTAAACCACTGCTCGATCCATAATTCCCTTTGATGAAGGTTCATATTGGTAGCGTCTTTATAAATGTCCTGCCTCTTTATAATTTGTAACGTTTTATATTGTACCAATTACCAAAGCGATACCAAAAAATTTACTAACACTATTACAGCTTTATCTATACAGCTTTGCATTATGCTGTATAGTTTACCTCTCCAGCTCTTAAAAAAGATTAGGTTACCAATCGGACCCGAAATGATTAGTCTACCCAGGCGATCCTACAAAATTTGGGACCTAATACGAGACGAAAGTACGGTGCTCCAGTATTCAAAAACTGATTAATTATTATGGATTAAAAATTAATTTGTTAACTACCAAAATCTTTTTGATAAATAACTTAAAAAATAGTCCATATGATCTATAATATGTCCATTAGAATTAGGATATAGAATTAATACCGAATACTATTATTTTTTTTGGATATGAGGCCGGATATGAGACCGGCTTAAGGCCGGCGGATATGAGGCTAATCCTAAATAAATGATGGTTTGGGGCTCTCGGCCCATACTCGTGGACAATATTGAACGGTATTTATTTTGTTTTATTAACTTAAATAAGCTAATCCCCGGCCATCAATACAAAAACAAATAGAACCAAAACATATTCATTAAGGGAACATAATAATTGAATAAAGCAATTACTTGATATTTTCTTTTGCAGAAGATAACTACAAATTAGTATAAATTTAAGACCGAATACCATTGTTTCGTAGATATGTCCTTAAGGCCGGGTCTGAGGCTAACCCACAATAAATGATGATTTCGGGCTCTCGGTCCATACTCGTGGACAATATCGAGCGGTATTTATTTATGTCGTTTTATTAACTTAAACAAGCTTTTCCGCGGTCATCCATACAAAAACAAATAATTGAGACGTAAAGAATAGGCGATGGTGATGTTTTTATGAATCTCGAATGGGAAATGAATCCCAAAACAAACAATAGTCCATATGAATCTGGTGACCATTGGTAGGTTTAATCAGGCAATACCCATTAGATCCCCTGTTTTGAGATCAATTGCAAAACTATATACTGTATTTATGTAAAATAACTTTGTAGGACATAAATTTTACCAAACAACTACCCAATAAAATTACTATGCGGAAACAACTTTTCATAATAATTTATGCACTAATAAATTTACCAAAAAAAATCTAGAACTATTGTACATATAGTTATTTTTGTTTATAAATTCTCTAACATATTAAGAGCATGTATAATGGACACACTGTCATAAGTGTCTCAATTATACATGCCCTAATATATTCGTGTGAAACTAATTAATTCATATATAATTTTTGGAACATAAATCTATAGTTTAGTTTTGATTTAAAATCTTATCGATTCTTTTTATAAAAAAGTGTATATTTTACGGATTACTAGCTATGATTTGTTTCCATTTAAAAAAATAATTGTGTAATTTAATGGTAATTTATATGTCAAGATTAGTTGTATATATCTTTAATTTAAGAAGATATATATGGCGTGGCTTATCAATTTAATATTTTTTGGATTTTTTTCTATACTTATATTGGATAGTGAAATCGTAATTTCCTTTATATATACCATATAATTTGTAACTTTTTTCAAAAAAAAATTCCAAATGGACAAATGTTTCCCTATATTTAAATATTCTCTTCTCTTTTTTATTTTTGGGTCAAAAGATTCTCTTCTCTTTATACGTGCCATATCATTCATGATTCATGCATGAGTGACCCCAGTCCAGTCTTTATATTCTGGACACATAACATTAAACTCATCTCTCTCATAACACAAGACAAGTCCACACACATCATCTTTCTCTACCTCCCAATGGAATCACAAACCCTAATCCATACCACCCTCCCGAACCACCAAGACGAGACCGAGACAGAGCCAAGATCGTTCGAGAATAACCAGAAACGGTACCAAGACCTAATCGCCACATTTCCTCACGCCAAAGGCTGGAGACCAAAAGCTCCATTGATCCAGTACAATGGTTCATGGATCGTACAACCTCTCCTTGAAGGTTGGCTTCACGCGCAAGAATTTTTCCAGGCAAGACCCATTGACTTCTTCGTTTGTAGCTACCCTAAGTCAGGTACTACTTGGCTCAAAGCTCTAGCTTTCGCCATAGCAAATCGATCTTCCTCCGACCATTCCTCAAACCCTCTCCTAGAGAAGAACCCTCACGACCTCGTTCCTTTCATCGAGGCCGAGTTCCCTTTATTCCCTCAAGGTGATAAAGGGAACACTCTCTTTTCGACTCATATCCCGCATGGTTTATTACCCGAATCCATGTCGAAATCCGGTTGTAAGATGGTTTACATATGGAGAGACCCAAAGGACACATTTGTCTCCATGTGGAACTTCTTCCAGAAGGAAAGGTCAGACAGTGGTCCTCTCAGTAGCCTTGAGGAGTCTTTTGATATGTTTTGTCGAGGTTTGTCTTTGTACGGTCCTTTTGTAGATCATGTCTTGTCGTATTGGAAAGCTTACCAAGAGAATCCAGATAAGATTATGTTCCTCAAGTACGAGACGATGAGAGCTGATCCTTTGCCGTATGTGAAGAGGTTGGCTGAGTTTATGGGTTATGGATTCACAGATGAGGAAGAGAAGAAAGGGATTGTTGAAGAAGTTGTGAATCTTTGCAGTTTCGAGACGTTGAAGAATCTTGAAGCAAACAAAGGAGAGAATGACATGCAAGGGAAGAAATCCAGAGAAGACATTCCTTCTAGGTTTTATCCGAAAAGCGCGTATTTCAGAAAGGGAAAGGTTGGAGATTGGCAAAACTACTTGACTCCGGAGATGGCAGCTCGAATCGATGGATTGATGGAAGAGAGATTCAAGGGCACCGGCTTTTTCGAGCATGGTAACTGACTGGTTTGTGTTATGAGCATGGTAAGCCTTCTATGTTTAGTTTACTTACAGCTCAAGTTTGCTCCTTTTCTCAGTTTGGTTCTAAATTGTAATAAGTTATAATTTGGAAGAATAAATGTTGTTTCTGTTTTTTTTTTTCAAATGTGAAAAAGGAATTGGGTTTGTAGCCCTATTCTTCGTCGCCTGATTTGTGCAAGTCTTGATCCTATACACAGTGATGGAATTAAGTAGCTCTTTGGTTATACAATTTTTTCGGAAAACTATTAATGAAGCAATTAGGATAATAATTCAAACATGATACTTACAATATTGATAAACAGACACAGAGAATTGTTTCTGACAAAAGAAATCTCATTTGATAGAGACTTTCTTTGAGATAAACATAATTAAGATAGGTACAATACAAAAGACTTTTGGGGTAAAATCTACATATGCATCTTCAAGAACAAGGTCTCTCGTTACTTATTTCAAGATACCATGACCCCACATATCTCTTGTCCGACTAAGAGCAAGTGCAGCGGTGATATTTTGTGGGTATCATTAAATATAAAATTATTAAAATTTGAATAAAAGGAAGAAAGAGAGTGTTTTTTGTTGAAATAGTGTGGTGTATTGAAATATAAAATTAATAAAATTTGAGTAAATAGAGGAGATAGGAAGAAACTTTGGAGAGAAGGTATCAATAGGGTGATACTTTTGATACTTTTGGAGAGGGTATTTTTGTGTGTTTAAATATAAAATTAATAAAAATTGAGTAAAAAAATGAAAGAGAAGGTATAAAGTTGAGTAAAAGTAAGAAAGAGTGTGTGTTTTAATAATTTTATATTTAATGATACCCATAAAAAAACATTGGTGATGATGCTCTAAGATTACCTGTCCTGCTCTGTGTTTTCAAAATTTTGCTTATTTCAAATATGTTTTGCTTATTAACTTATTCGGATAACACACGAGTTCTATTGACTTTGGAATATCGTAAATATGATAACAATTGTATTTTGCCAATTTTCTCATCAGCCCAGAATTTCATCAAACTGTCATATCCATTTCTTCTGATTTATTCTTTTCCTCTTTTATTTGATTGCCAAAATTTTGCTTGTTTAATTGTTGCAAAACATTAGTATGGTCAAACTCTAAATTTTTTATTTAGTATTCTTATATTGTAAGAATTGGTATCAAGAAGCTTATTAAGAACTCTGATTATTAATCGAAACTACGTACGATTAGTGTTTATACATTCTGATTGTTTCAAAGTTTTGTCATTTATTTTTTCAGCTCTCTTAACTCATAAATCTTACGAACACAGAGCTAAATCAAGAAAATATTTGATGATTCTCTTTTGCTGTATGTGTAAAAGATAGTTGTGGCCTTCAAGTTAAAAATATAGTAAAAACTAAGACATTGCACTCAATGTAATGTAATTATGAAAATGGTCTTCATAGCTATCCACATCCTCCTAGAGATGTGTATAGAAACAATTACTCCAAAATTTATAAATTTACAAGCGAAAAAAAAAACACCGAAATTTTAAATCAAAAAAAAAAGGTAACCTAATTTTGGTTTGAGTTTGGTAGCAATATTCTCGAATCAAAATAAAAACAAAAAAAGCACCGGTAATTAAGATAGTAACCTAATTAAACTATGCATAAAAAAAACAGCATCAACTCAAAAGTGGATCAATTTCGTTAAGAATATCTTCAAAGCTGTAAATTTCTTCCCCGATTGGTACCAAAGTTCAAGAACCAGAACCTCCTTCAAAATTTGGAATTTGATTCGTAACCTCTTCGTAGTTGTTCGTATTGGTGTAGCAAAGCTGAAGATTCTCCTCCTGATGAATCACACGATCTCTTTGATCACTCTTTACAGCATCTAACCGGACCTTCACACTATTCAACATCCTCGAAACCGCATCGATCGCATCTCTCAGTTCTTCGACCTTTTCCGACTCGTTAAAACGTTCGTCTTCCCACCAAAACCCTGACATGTTGTTCTCTTGGTTTGTCGGAAGAGGAGAGTGACCGTTGAGCAGAGCAGAGACGACGTGATCGACAGAGGAATGACCGAAAGAGTAGAAAGAAGCATGAGAGTTGTTTGAAGGAGGAGTCGCTAAGATTGCGATTTGAGCGCCGGGACAGAGAAGACAGAGCTTGGTTGCTTTACGGAAAAGACCGTTACGCCGTTTAGTGAAAGCGACCGATTTAACTGTTTTCTTTTCGATCTTCTCGATCTTGATCTTCTGTTTTAGGCCTCCCATATTTTAACAAAGAACACTAATGAATGGATACACAAAGACAGAGATTGTTTGCATCCTTCATGTCTAGGGTTGACTGCGTAAAACCCCCTCTACTTAACAAACTCAATCTAAATCCACCCAAACTATGAATCTCATTATAAAACTCCCCCATCTAACAAATTTGTGCTTGAAACCACCCAAACTATTTTTCTTTGCATAATTCCACCTCCTTAATCGAAATCTTAAACATATAATTAAATTATCTAAACTGCGTTTTAAAATTGTGATTACCCACCCGACATGATTCAAACACAAAAATCCAACCCAATTGAAAAAACAAATCAAACCCAGAAAAAAAGGAAAAACACGTTGTGAAATAGAGGGTTTGGGGAAAACTAAATTATGAAAAGTCTTGTGTGTTAGGGTTTTCGTGATTTGCAGAACGACGTCGAAACCGCTTTGTGTTTCGAGATCGAAGCAGAAAGCTTTTGCAACAAAATCTAAAAAGTTGTATTGGGTTCTTCTTTGTGAGCGAGGAGCAAATCGTAGTTGTGTAAAGTTCTTCTTCTCACTATGACACTTGTTCTGAGGTAAAAAATAGATATTAATTGTTCTCATGTTTGTTTAATTGGTGTTCGTGTGTCATATATCATCGTAATGAGATGAGCGACATGAAAGTGATGTTAGCATTTGCTAGTTTTTGTTTTTGTGTCCGGTTAGAAATTGATGTTAGCTTTTGTTGCTCATTGATGTGAACTCTAAAAATGACAGAGATGAGCGACATGAAAGTGAGCATGATGAAAATCATAATGAATTAGAGAATCGAGATCAAGTGGAGCTTGAAGAAAATCAGAACGAAGCAAATAATGGAGATGAAGTGGAGCCTGAGAAAAATAAAATGAATGAAGAAGTTGAGAATTTAGTGGAACGATACGAATATGAAATCGAAGAATCAGTAACTAACTTTGTTGATGAGATCTCTGTTGAAAGACATACAATTCCAGAGAGTTCAGATGAAGAAGAAGACGAGTTGGTATTGAGAGATAGAAGAATAAGAGGGAGAAAAGATGATAAGTTAGCTCTGGGAACTGCTTTCTATACAGGTTTTGAATTCAAAGAAGTTGTGTTAGAGTATGCTTTAAGCAAAGCGATAAACATTAAACAAGGTAGATGGGATAAGAAAAAGATTTCGTTTAAATGTGGCATTGGTGGAAAATGTAAGTGGATGGTTTATTGCTCGTATGATAAGTCAAGCCAGAAGTGGTTGTTGAAGACTAAGTATAGCTATCACAGTTGCACTCCGAATGGGAAATGTAAGCTTCTTAAGAGTCCTGTAATAGCAAGACTCTTCTTAGACAAATTGAGACAAAACTCTGATTTAATGCCTCAAGAAATCCAAGATATTATCAAGGATAAATGGAAATTAGTGAGTACGAGAAATCAATGCCAAAGAGGAAGACTTTTAGCTTTGAAATGGCTTGAGAGGGAGTATGCAGAACAGTTTGCTCATCTCCGCGGGTATGTTCAAGAAATACTCACCACAAACCCGGGATCAACCGCCATAGTCGAAACAACTCCTAATTCAGTTGGTGAAGATGTCTTTAATAGGTTCTATGTTTGTTTTGCAAACCTCAGAAACACTTGGAGAGGGTCTTGTCGTCGAATTATTGGACTTGATGGCACGTTCTTAAAGGTTGCTGTTAAAGGAATATTGCTTACTGCGGTTGGACACGATTCAAACAACCAAATATATCCTATTGCTTGGGTTGTGGTACAAGCCGAGAATACAGATAATTGGTTATGGTTCATCAAGCAGATCAAGTCTGACTTAGTTCTTCAAGATGGCAATGGATTTGTGATTATCTCTGACAGGTCAAAAGTAAGCATTTCTCTTTTTTTGTTACTTTCTCTTATAGTTACATTGCTTATGAAACCAATTTACTTTTGTAATTGCCAAATGCTCAGGGACTCATTAGCGCAGTCAAAACAGAATTACCAAGTGCGGAACACAGAATGTGTGTTAAACATATTGTGGAGAACTTGAAGAAGAAGCATGCTAATAAGGATTTGATAAAGCCAATGGTTTGGAACTTAGCTTGGAGTTATACGTTGACTGAATTTGAAGAGAATTTAAAGAAGTTAAGAGGTTATAGTATGACTTTATATGAAGATGTGATGAAGGAGAAACCCAAGATTGGTCTTTGGCATTTTATAAACTCGGAAGCTTCTGTGAGGATGTTGATAATAATTCCACTGAGTCATTTAACTCCACCATCACTAAAGCAAAAGCGAAGTCAATGGTACCAATGTTAGAAACTATTCGAAGGCAAGCTATGGAGCCAATCACAAAGAGACATAAGAAGTCGAATAAGCATGAGGGAAGGTATTCAAAATATGTTGTCAAGTTGTTGGCACTGTTGAAGAAAGATGCTGAAAAGTGTAAAACATACCATGGATCCCATGGAGTGTACGAAGTTGATTTATATGGGAACTCTTACAATGTTAACACAACAAGGAAAACATGTTCTTGTGGAAAGTGGCAAATCACTGGTATACCGTGTGAACACGCTTACGGTGCAATGATAGATGCAAGTTTGAATGTTGAAGACTATGTATCCGATTGGTTTTCTACAGGAATGTGGCAACTTAACTACGATACAAATCTTGCACCAGTCAGAGGACCGCAGTTCTGGATGAAATCTGGTTTGCGATTGATAATCGCTCCTCCAGAACCTGTATTACCTGGGAGAAAGAAAAAGAAGAAGCAAACTAAGTTTCCTAGAATAAAAGGCAAGCACGAGTCACCAAAGAAAAAAAAGAAGCAGGTAGAAAAACTTGGAAGGAAAGGTCGCATTATTCATTGCTCAAAATGTAATGGAGAAGGCCACAATGCTGCTGGTTGTAAAGTACATCCAAAAAAGAAGATGAAGAAGACACAAGAACCAATGGAGGTGATCTAGATATTTTTGTGCTTCCGATTGGTCTTTTGTTGATCAGATTGTACTCATATTTGGCATGTTTGTTTCTGTTAATGCATTTTTATGTTTTGGGGATGAAAGTGACCTTCTTTTTATTGTTTTCAGGCTGCTTCATCATCTAGTGGGGCTGATACAATATTACTGACACAACCAAAGCAGTCAAGCAATGATCTTTGAGTTTGAATAACTTTTTCACTTTGGTTCATTTTTTTCGTTTCTCTTTATGTTGCTTTTTGTTTCAGTACTATCACAATGTTTTAGATTTTGTTTTCTGAAGTTTTTTTAATCATATGAAAGATTGAGACCCTACTTAAACATTTGTCATTATCTCTAATTGTTGCTCTCCCAGTTTTTCTTGTTCTTTTTATTGTGGAAAGCTAAACAAAGTAGAGTTTTGAGATCCATCTTGTTGTGTATATGTTCCTAAAGCCATAATTTTTTTAGATCCATCTACATAATTGATTTGTTGTTATTGAACACAATTTTTCTTCTTATAGCAGAAGAGAAGAAACGTTAAGTTAGAAAGGATATAGAGTAGAAACATGAACCTATAACAAGAACTGATAAGTCATGTTCATGACCATCACACCAAATTTCAGTCACATGACGAGCTTCTCGAACATACAAGCCATTGTCGCCAACTATCAACCTGGGTAGTTTCTTAGCAATTCTTCTCAATATGGATCAAATGACTCTAGAAAGTTGCATACATTTGATATATTACTCAAGCGGCTTCAAACCGAGCATAAAACTTCACCTTCATCTTCTTTGTTTTTTAAACAGAGCACAAAACGCAAACCAAATCTGAGCACAAATAATTTGCACAAAACTGAACTCATCAAAATACGTGTTTTTCTCACCGTCTTCTTCTCTGTTTCATTAAGGTTCTCTTATAGCCTTTACTTTCTCTCGTCTACCACTTTAAGAATTTTTCCTGTAAACAAAACATCCTAAAAACAATTAACCTCAAACAAGTTTTGAACTTACTCACTAGTGAACCCCGACGAAGAAGAACCACCCCCTACAACCCAAAAACCCAACTCAATTTTTCCCCATATCGATTTTGACCCACTTGTGACTCTGTCAAACTCTCTGTTTCGAGTGTTTAATTTTTTTCTAGGTTTGATTTGTTTTTTCAATTGGGTTGGATTTTTGTGTTTGAGTCATGTCGGGTGGGTAATCACAATTTTAAAACGCACTTTAGATAATTTAATCGCAAGTTTTAAGATTTCGATTAGAGAGGTGGAGTTATGCAAAGAAAAATAGTTTGGGTGGTTTCAAGCGCAAATTTGTTAGATCGGGGAGTTTTATAATGAGATTCATAGTTTGGGTGGATTTAGATTGAGTTTGTTAAGTATGGGGGGTTTTAGGCAGTCAACCCTCGTGTCTATCTATATTTATATATATTAGGCTCTTTTCCTTCTCATCTCTCAACATTTACCATTTTTTTCTTTTTGGGTTCATTGATTATGTTTCCTAATCTGAAAACTTTCCATACTGAGGTCTTTCTTAATTAACTTTTTTACAACTTTAGTTAATACACAAGATCTAGTACTTAATTGAACTAGTGTATTTTCTTTTCCGGGAAATTCAAAATTGGGAAAGAGTAGAAAACCAAACCTTGTTATGGTTTCGTTTACCATTTGGCTATGGTTACCCTTCACCAGGGTAATGCTCTTGCATCATCATCAAAATCACTATGAAGCTTCTCCAAACATTGACCAAGAACCTTGTTTTTCACTGCCTTTTTATGCGACTGACTTGGAGTCCAATCGGGATCATCATCGTTGTGGAGAAAACTCAGAACCAAACGTGTCTTCGTTAAGTTACTACAGCCTTCAACACACACCAAGAATAAATTTGTATCCGAGATAAACGATGGAAACGTGAAACACACTCAAACGTTTTACGAAACAGAGCAAGGAAGAGTTTAAAAGAAAAATAGAGCACACACACATTATCGAGTTCACGCCCTTAAATGGTTCGCTACATCTCGCCGGGAACTCACTCCCGGAATCCACTAGATCGGAGAGTTACAAGAGATAACGAAACCCCAAATCCCTTACAAAGTTTCACTCGGTTTCTTTTAATCTCTACTCTCTTTTCCCCAAGAACAATAAAACAAGTTTATACTTTGAGTTTTTGTTCTCTCTTCTTTCGGTTTTTGTCACATTCTTCTCCATGCCTTTTGTCTAAGAATATATGCACCACTTTTCCTCGAGCCTTGGATGTCATTCCCCAACATCTTGGAAACATTAAATTATTCTTCTCTTGTCTCTTGTCCAAGAAACCAACATATGTAGTTTACTTTTGCCTTTATGGGTATAAGCAAAACCGTTGGACTTGGGGTCTTGCATTCTTGTGGTATGACATCCTTAAATCGTGGGCACTCCAAAAGAAACACTTTACTTCCTCTCCACGCTTGTCTTGTTTCAAACTTAATATTTATTTACTAAACTTAACAATTCTCCACCTAGCAAAGAAATATCAACAAGACACAAAACGTGAGACTTGAGGACAGTGACAAACCTTATATGATCTAGTATACTGGATTCCATTCCCGGATTTTCTGAGTCCGATTACTCAGCCTTTACACGCAGCAAGTTAAGCGCAGCTTGAAACTTGCTAACGGGCAAAACCTTCGTGAAGATATCCGCCGGATTACTCAACGTAGATATCTTTAGAACCTCCACAATTCCATCCGCAATCACTTCCCGAATCTTATGGAACTTGGTGGCAATGTGCTTCGTTCTCTCATGATGCACATTGTTCTTTGACAAGGCTATAGCGCTTTGAGAATCGCAGAATATCTCAACACATTTTTGCTCATAGCCAAAATCCTCTAGCAATCCTTTGAGCCATATTGCTTCTTTGACCGCTTCATTTAGAGACATATATTCCGCTTCCGTTGTGGATAAAGCAACAACCTTCTGCAACGAAGACCTCCAACTGATCGTATTTCCTCCAAGAGTGAACACCATTCCACTAATTGATCTTCTTTTATCAACATCCGCTGCATAATCCGAATCGCAATATCCTTTTAGAACGAAATCAGAATCTTTGCGATAACACAGCTTGGTCTTTAGTGCTCCTTTGATGTATCTCAACACCCATTTAACTCCCAACCAATGTTCCTTGATCGGCTTGCTCATAAACCTACTGATGATACCCACTGGATACGCCAAGTCCGGTCTTGTTCCGATCATCGAGTACATAATACTCCCGACTGCGTTTGAGTAAGGGACTGTCTTCATGTACTCTGCATCGTCCCTTAGTTGTTGTTCAGTAGCTGCTCTCATCTTCAAATGAACTCCAAGTGGTGTTACCACTTGCTTAGCTTGTTCCATTTTATACAGCTCCAACACCTTGCTCAAGTAACTTTCTTGAGATAACCACAACTTTCCTTGTGCTCTGTCTCTTGTGATCTCCATACCGAGGATTTTCCGAGCTGCCCCGAGATCTTTCATCTCAAACTTATCGTTGAGTTTCCGTTTCAAATCAGAGATAACACCTTTGTCTTTCGCCGCAACCAACATGTCATCTACATAGATGAGCAAATAAACCTTTGAAACATTAGCAAGTGTGTTCGTATAAACACAACTGTCTCGTAGGCTTTGAGTAAAGCCAATCTCCTTCATGAAACTATCAAACTTCTGGTTCCATTTCCGTGGTGACTGCTTAAGACCGTAGAGTGATTTGTTCAAGAGACAAACTTGATTTGGCTTGAACTGATCCTCAAATCCCTCTGGTGGTTCCATATAGATCTTTTTATCTAATTCCCCATGTAGAAAAGCCATTTTAACGTCAAGTTGTTCCAGCTCTAAGTCTTCTTCTACAACAATAGCTAGCATAATCCTTATAGATACATGTCTAACCACGGGAGCAAAGATATCCGTGTAATCTATACCTTCTCTTTGTGCATAACCTTTTGCGACAAGTCTAGCTTTGTGTCTCGGGTTTTCTATTCGTGGAATTCCAGACTTGAGTGTGAAAATCCATCTGCAACCGATCACACGTTGTCCCTTTGGTCTGCTCACAACGATCCATGTGTGATTCTTTAAGAGAGACTTCATCTCTTCACTCATTCCTTCTTTCCAAAATTCCCAATCTGCATCCCTTAATGCATCTTTGTAATTTGCAGGCTCTCGGGTATCTCCATCAACGGTGGTGATAAGTGCTTCCGCATCAAAGTAATTATTGTCTTCTTCATCCTCTTCACTGAAGTAACCTTCGATGTCAAAAAGTTTTGGTGCTGTTACATCTCTCCTTGGTCTGACCCGAGCCAAGTGATAACTTTCGGGTGATTCCTCTACTTCATCTTCTTCGTCTTGATCTTCCTCTACCGGGAGAGGGTCTTGAACTGATGAGCCATCTCTTGGGGATACTATTTCATCCAAGAGATCTCCACCTGAAGTAATATCACTGGTTTCCCCAAAGTCGATGTCAAAAAATGTCTCGGATGTTTCACACACATCCTCTTGAGATTGTTTTCCTCTCCGTATCACGTCCTTATAAACTGCGCTTTCTTGGAACACCACGTTTCTACTTATTGAAGACTTCTTTTCCTCTATCTACCACACCTTATAGCCTTTCACTCCTAGAGGATAACCCAACAATACTCCTTTTTTAGCTCTTGGAGTTAATTTTCCTTCATCCAAGTGAGCAAAGCATACACAACCGAACCTCCTTAAGTAACTATAAACCGGAGCCTTTCCCGACCACTTCTTGTCTGGAATATCGAAGTTGATAGCCGAGGATGGTGTCTTGTTGATCAAAATAACAGCCGTGTGAGTGGCTTCCGCCCAAAAGCTTTTAGGCAAACCTGAATCGCTTAGCATACTCCGTACCTTTTCCATTATGGTGCGATTCATTCTCTCCGCGACTCCGTTTAGTTTCGGAGTGTATGCGCACGTTCTGTGTCTCACAATTCCCTTTTCCTTCCAGAAGTTTTCGAATTTAGAGTTACAGAACTCAAGACCGTTATCAGTTCGAAGGATCTTGATCTTTCTCTCCGCTTGATTTTCTACCATGATACTCCATTCCACAAACATTCCAAACGCTTCATCTTTGTGCTTCAAGAAATATACCCATGTCTTTCTTGAGTAATCATCTATAAACGAGATGAAATACTGACATTTTCCCAAAGACAATGGCACACTAGGTGCTCCCCAAAGATCAGAATGAACGTAATCTAACCGGTTCTTAGTATCATGAGTAGCTCCAGAAAAACTAACCCTTTTTGCTCTCCCATAGACGCAATCCTCACACATCTCCAGGGTTGAAATCTTCTTCCTATCAAGCAGCCCCTTCTTCACCATCAAGTCCATATTCTTCTGACTTACGTGGCCTAATCTTCGATGCCATAAAACCGTATCATCTGCCTTCTTCTCTGCGACACAGGACTGACCGCATTCTGCCTTACCGAGAAGTAAGTATAACTTCTCATGCTTCTTTCCTTTCATGAGAGTCTTGGTCTTGTCTTTGATATCTTTGACACTTAGGATCCCATTCTCCGATTCAAACTTACATCCAAGATCTTCAATGGTTCCCATAGATATCAAATTGCGGTCCATGTCGGGAATGTATCTCACCTGAGTCAATAGAAAAGTCGATCCATCCTCATTTCGGATTCTGACTTTTCCAATCCCTTTGACCTTTGATGTTGTTTTGTTTCCCATACGAACTGATCCACCAAGGTCCTTGTCGAGATACTCAAACCACTCTTTCCTGTATGTCATGTGATACGTGCATCCAGTATCCATCACCCACTCATTCTCCAAGCTTACACCCGTTGAATGCAGAGCCTCTGATACATAATAATTAGCAGCTTCGTCGTGATTTTCTTTCACCATAGCCGCTTCTCCTCTGTTGTTATTGTGGTTCTTATACTTGCCTTGAGATTTATTTCTGTTTGGACAAGTATTCTTGAAGTGACCTTCTTCTCCACAGATCCAACACACCTTCTTGCTCTTAGATTTGGACCGAGACTTTGTATTCTTTGATGACTTGTCTCTGTATTCCGACCTTCCTCTTTGCTCACCTTTATCTCTGACATATAAGCTCTCGGCTTGAGCTTTAACACCTCTTGAACTAGAGCCAAACTCCAGCTCCTTAGCATATATGGCTGCAACAACTTCATCAAGAGTCAACGTTGTTCTTCCTGAGCCATATTTTAAAGTGTCTCGGAGTTGATCAAACTGACGACGCAGAGACATGAGGAGTAGGATCGCTTGGTCTTCATTGGAAACTTGAACATCAATGTTCTCCAAATCAGCAATGAGTCGCAAGAAATCATCTAGATTGCTTTCAATAGATGAGCTCTCCGACATCATAAACGCATAGAGCTTCTGCTTGAGGTAAAACCGATTTGGAAGGGCTTTAGCTAAGTAGAGTTTATCCAAAGCTTGAATCATCCCAGCCGTTGTTTCTTCCTTCCTTATCTCTTCCTTCCTTATCTGCCTCAAAACTCTATTAGTGACACTCAAGATTATTGTGCTTCTTGCCTTCTTTATCTTCTCAGACAATGCTTCTTCCTTTTCTTTATCTTCTTTTCTCTTCTCATCCGATTCACCCAAGACAAAGAGTCTAGCTTTTGCGGTACCGGATTCTTCCAAAGCTTTACTTAAACCCAAAAGATCTATATGAGCAAGCAACTTATCCTTCCACAGTGTGTAATCCCCATGACCATCAAACTTCTCCAAATCAATTCTCGAAGATGCCATGACCTCTTGACCAAAAGATCACGCAAAGAATCACGGAACAATCGTGACCTTTGCTCTGATACCACTATGTGGAGAAAACTCAGAACCAAACGTGTCTTCGTTAAGTTACTACAGCCTTCAACACACTAAGAATAAATTTGTATCCGAGATAAACGATGGAAACGTGAAACACACTCAAACGTTTTACGAAACAGAGCAAGGAAGAGTTTAAAAGAAAAACAGAGCGCACACACACATTATCGAGTTCACGCCCTTAAATGGGTTGCTACGTCTCGCCGGGAACTCACTCCCGGAATCCACTAGATCGGAGAGTTACAGGAGATAACGAAACCCCAAACCCCTTACAAAGTTTCACTCGTTTTTTTTTAATCTCTACTCTCTTTTCCCCAAGAACAATAAAACAAGTTTATACTTTGAGTTTTTGTTCTCTCTTCTTTCGGTTTTTGTCACATTCTTCTCCATGCCTTTTGTCTAAGAATATATGCACCACCTTTCCTCGAGCCTTGGATGTCATTCCCCAACATCTTGGAAACATTAAATTATTCTTCTCTTGTCTCTTGTCCAAGAAACCAACATATGTAGTTTGCTTTTGCCTTTATGGGTATAAGCAAAACCGTTGGACTTGGGGTCTTGCATTCTTGTGGTATGATATCCTTAAATCGTGGGCACTCCAAAAGAAACACTTTACTTCCTCTCCACGCTTGTCTTGTTTCAAACTTAATATTTCTTTACTAAACTTAACAATCGTCTACTACATTTGGACTAATGTTCTCGTCTCTTCTCCTCTTCCCTGAACCGGGACCCTCATTTTTATCGATTCCGTAGTGGCTGTTGATGGTTGATTCTATAGTTTCCAATAAACGATCCCCATACATGCTCACCTTGGCTCTGTTTAGAGTTTAAAAGATAATCATCACCAAAAACCCTAAAAGTTCGACATTGTTTTGGCTCGAGAGAAGAGTTTAAGAGACTTATATATGCTTACTTTCCAAGACCATTGATTTCGAGGAGTTCCTCTTTGGTTCTGGGAAGTCGTTTACTTATCTGCTGAAGCAACGCATTGCTACAAACACCCAAGGGATTTTCTATTACTTTTGACTTGCGAAAGAAGCAGAAAAATGTCCTCAAACGGATTTTGAACTTACCCGAATACATGGTGTGGTGCCATGATTGAGTGTGAGGATTCCTTGACGATATCAGCACGGAGCTTTTTCAAGGCTGTGTACAAGATATCGGAGAGAACCTATCCCGGCATTTGAGATAAATGAAGCAACCTTTAGAAATTCGGAGTAGTATTATAATCTTTGAGAAGGAAAAGGAAACAAGGATACAAGAATATATACCGAATCTTTTGGTGGAGCAACTGCCATTGTAAGAGTAGTTTGCTTTAGTGGAACTTTTCCTTGGGTTGCTCCAGATTTACTCGGCTTTAGTACTTTTACAGCCGAAGGAAATCTGCAAAAGATATGTAAGTCTCAGCTAAAACGAACTATTATCAACAGGATCTATTAGTTCTCTCCAGAATATTACACTTTGGTCGCAAGTAGTTCATGTGAGCGTTAAAGGAAGATATATCTAAAGAGTTAAATCAACCTCATCATTATCTTCTGGTCTCCAGAGAGGAGTGAGACAGCCTTTGATCTATTAACCTAGATAAAAAAGATATATTAATGGATCTTACATGTAGACAGATATTTTTGTAAACATACACAATCATTCTTAAGCATATAACAAGTTCGGAAAGTGAAAAGAGCAATATTTTACCCCAAAAAAAGGCTCAGCAACAACGATACATATACACAAAGATCTCTTTTTATGACATTAACCAGAGTTTAAAGCAAAATTTGAATTGTTTGTACCTTCAGCAACGACGATACAGATCCATACAGATCACTTTTTTTAACAACCTCTGCGAGAATGTCCTCGGTCACAAGATGGTGCAAGATACGAGAGGCTTCACTTTTAGACAAATGCTTTCCAGCTCCATGGAGGTGCAAAGTCTCATGTCTGTATTTTTTTACCTACAAGGTGAAAGAAAATTACTTGCAAGTTGTTCGGTGACAGTGATATATAGGATTCATGGGATAGAGGAGGAAGGTTTAATCAAGTTAACATCGTTTATGAGACAGAAATGGTTTGAGTTAACAGATTCTGGAAATATAAACAAATTTAATGTATTGTTAGTTGTGCGTACCGCCTGGTTTAAAGATCCCCTGTAGACTTCTATAATATGAGCTGAAGAAAATCTTTGGCATGTTAGGTTCACCAGATCAACCTATCAAGCCACAAAGGATTGAGGTAAGTCACCGATACAACATCAAGCAGGTAAAGTACATGATGAACTTCAGATGATTACTATACCAGTTGCCTTGCAATCAAAGTTACATCTTTTTCAGTTAAAGTTTTGCTGCTGGAACAATTATCACATGTGTTTTTGCAGTTTGTCGAATCAAATTTCTCCCCCAAATGGACTAGCTGTAAGAAACTTCGACAATCCACCTCATTTTCACAATAACTAACCTGAAGCAGCAAAATTTTGGAATTATATCTCAGCATTAGAACTTTGAAAGCAAACACAAAGAAGTTAGCCAATAAATACCATGCGGAGAAGGTTTTCCGTGTTCGATTCGAGTATCCTCCCTGAACTTGCTATACGATTATACCCTGTTTTCATGGAGCCTTGACCAGGTCCTCCTTGGCTAATCATATGCTTCACTCGAATCTGTAAAAAAAGATAAAAAGGTGTAACCACAAACATGTCCAAGAAGATAGATATTCCCTCCAGAGTAGTAACTTGACAATGTATCAGATTTATGCAACTTACATAATCAGTATAACTGTAATACAACACACATGATGACCTCAGGCCGTCCCTACCAGCACGACCACATTCCTTATACGAATTTTTTTTTAGCATACATGAGATTCTAGCTGATATTAGTTTATGCCTGATTGATGCAAACTCAGTTAAAAAAAAAAAGGAATATTTCATAATTAGATGTTCGATAAAACACCTGATGATAGCCTTCTATGGACTTCGGGAGAGAGTGATGAATTAAAAACGAACATCAGGCTTATTGATTCCTGAAATACCAGTTTTAGCAGGCAGCAAACTTTAATCAATCAAATTGGCAACAGTAGAGCATTCATTACCCATTCCAAATGCTACTGTAGCACATATTATATTGATTTCATCCTTGCTCCATTGTCTCTGTATATAGGCCTGCTGGCCAGGATCCATACTGCCATGGTAGAAGGCTGCTTTATGGCCAAAGCCCTGGAAATTTATACACACTTTCAAAGTCGAACATAATATATGTGGTATGCCCACAATAGTAAAAGCTCCCCTATTAAGCAGATGCGAGAAAAGCAAACAAATGACCAACCTGCAAAGTTTCAGTGACTTTTTCGCAGTCCATTCTTGAAAGACAGTAAATAATGCCACACTCATCAAAATGGTTTTCCTTAATAAACTTGTCAATATCTTCCAAGCACTTATTTGTCTTGGGAACGACAGAATACCTGCAATTTTCTTGGTAAGAAACATTCATAAAAGATAATTCGTTAATAAGCTACTTCAGTACAATACCATAGATTTGGGCGATTAAAACTTTGCCGGAAAACTACACAGTTAACCAGGCCAAGAGCTTGCACAACATCTTCTTTTACGCTAGCTGTTGCAGTAGCTGTCAAAGCTAACATGGGAACGTTAGGGAACTTCTTCTTCAGAACACCAAGACCCTGCATATTCCAGGAGGAAAAAGAGGAAGGTTATGTGTCTTGAAAACAGAAATGTAAGAGGAGTGTCTGTTTCAAGCTTTAAAGAGGTTTAACCTGGTAGTCTGGTCGAAAATCATGCCCCCACTGACTCACACAATGAGCTTCATCAATAACAAACCGAGCAAGCAAATTATGGGAGTTTAAGCTTTCAAGGTGCCTCAAAAGGGAATCACTTCTGTAGTCGAGAAAGAGAAACTTCTCAGCTGGATGCTACTGGTAATATCTTTCACAATAGGAAAGACTTGCAATACTTTCCAACATGTATGCTAATAATTAATCCTAGAATGAATGGATGTAAGACTTTGGTCCAATTCTATTGAAAAACTATTTCAAGTAGTCCTAGAAATAATGGATGTGTAAGACTTGGTCCAATCTATCAAAAAACTATTTCAAGTATCTAATGCTAGCTATTAGAGTTTAATCCAGAACAAATCTGCTAACACTAGAGGAATTGATAGGGTTTAATGCTAGCTGAACCAACCAAGACTCTTAGGTTATACTCCCGAGTCACGACAAAAGCTAGCTTAAGGGTTTGGATGTTCTTAGGTCTTCTAAGGATTTTATTTGTCCAATCCTAACCGACGTGGAATTTTTTAATACTGCCAAATTCTTTTCAGGATCAGCAACTAAAGAAAATAATGACTTACTTTGCCACTTTTTCCGGTGTGAGATACAGTAACTTGTATTTCGAATTCGCAGAGCTCAGCTCCCGAAGTATCTCTAGTTGTTCAGCCCACTCCATTCCGGCACTTAAGGAAGCAGCAGGTATATTGGCCTGTAACCATGATTCAGAAACAACATGTACCACTTAGTAGTGATATAGAAGACAGAAAGAATATCACTGGGGTTGCTAAAGTTCTCACTTGCATTAAGTTCATTATCTGGTCTTGAATGAGTGAAATAAGTGGAGAAATGACTAATGTTATTCCTGCACAGATCAGAGCGGGGAGCAGCAGAGAAAAGATGTTACGAAGAAGTTTTGTGGTTTTAGATACAGAGAAACTCCTCTGACACTGAAGTATATCCTCCACCAGAACAGAATACTAGCTTAATGTTTCATCCTAGAACACAACTTGAAACTGTCATCTCGTTATTATAGAACGTAAGCAAAAATCTTATAGAATAAAAGCCAGAAGTAGTTTTCAGAATAAAAATGGCATTTAAAAGTAACAGTTAAGATGTCGTTACCTGATATGTCAAGCTTTTCCCCCCCTCCAGTTGGCATCAAAACAAAAACATCACAACCACTCATTGTAGCATTGATGATCTCTCTTTGGTTGGGTCGAAACGAGTAGTTTCCAAACACTCTTTTGTTATTCACCTAACCATTGCAATGGAGCACATAAGTGCACGGGAGGGATGTAAATGAAAGAACAGGTAAAGACAAGATAACCAATCACCTCCAGATTTTTCGTCCAAGGAAAATCACGACTGCTCCAATTTTTGTCATTTGAACCCCCCGTATCAGTGACATCTATAATCTTGGGAACATATTGTTCCCTCTCTACACGACCAGCTGAAAGACCACACCTATCTTCATAAATTATACAGTCTCTAGGCATATTCCAGTTATCACTTGCATATCTGCCTTCTTCTGTTACATGAGCTCGGGAATCTGTTTGCGCAGAATCCACACTACAATTTTTTGTTTGAGGTGTTTCATACTGAAAATTATGACTAGATGTAGATGCCAAACACTGATATTGTTTCCTTTCTTTATCTTGGATAAGGATCTCGAGCTGCTGAATTTGCTTCATTAACAGTAACCTAGCAATGATACAAGTGTCAAAAGCTTAGAAACTACCTCAGAACTCAAGGCATACTCTCATTTCTGACGCAATGAACGAAATAAAAATCGAAAAGTAGAAATGTTAGCAGGTGTTTCTTTAGGCCTCATTTCTTCTTGTTTTATATTTCCTAAAAAAAATTCTTTGCAATGTATCACAGAGCTTCTAAAGAAGCTAAATTATATTCCTAAATATGTTTCCTAATCTGAAAACTTTCCATAGTGAGGTCTTTCTTAATTACCTTTTTTACAACTTTAGTTAATACACAAGATCTAGTACTTAATTGAACTAGTGTATTTCCTTTTCCGGGAAATTCAAAATCGGGAAAGAGTAGAAAACCAAACCTTGTTATGGTTTCATTTACCATTTTGCTATGGTTACCCTTCACCAGGGTAATGCTCTTGCATCATCATCAAAATCACTATGAAGCTTCTCCAAACATTGACCAAGAACCTTGTTACTATTTGTTTTTCACTGCCTTTTTATGCGACTGACTTGGAGTCCAATCGGGATCATCATCGTCTACTACATTTGGACTAATGTTCTCGTCTCTTCTCCTCTCCCTGAACCGGGACCCTCATTCTTATCGATTCCTTAGTGGCTGTTGATGGTTGATTATATAGTTTCCAATAAACGATCCCCATACGTGCTCACCTTGGCTCTGTTTAGAGTTTAAAAGATAATCATCACCAAAAACCCTAAAAGTTCTCACTTGCATTAAGTTCATTATCTGGTCTTGAATGAGTGAAATAAGTGGAGAAGTGACTAATGTTATTCCTGCACAGACCAGAGCGGGGAGCTGCAGAGAAAAAAAGATGTTACGAAGAAGTTTAGTGGTTTTAGATGCAGAGAAACTCCTCTGACACTGAAGTATATCCTCCACCAGAACAGAATACTAGCTTAATGTTTCATCCTAGAACACAAGCCAGAAGTAAAATCTTATAGAATAAAAGCCAGAAGTAGTTTTCAGAATAAAAATGGCATTTAAAGTAACAGTTAAGATGTCGTTACCTGATATGTCAAGCTTTTCCCCCCTCCAGTTGGCATCAAAACAAAAACATCACAACCACTCATTGTAGCATTGATGATCTCTCTTTGGTTGGGTCGAAACGAGTGGTTTCCAAACATTCTTTTGTTATTCACCTAACCATTGCAATGGAGCACATATGTACACGGGAGGGACGTAAATAAAAGAACAGGGAAAGACAAGATAACCAATCACCTCCAGATTTTTCGTCCAAGGAAAATCACGGCTGCTCCAATTTTTTTCATTCGAACCCCTGGTATCAGTGACATCTATAATCCTGGGAACATATTTTCCCCTCTCTACAGGACCAGATGAAAGAGCA
This sequence comes from Draba incana, assembly GCA_963576765.1. Classification (NCBI taxonomy): domain Eukaryota; kingdom Viridiplantae; phylum Streptophyta; class Magnoliopsida; order Brassicales; family Brassicaceae; genus Draba; species Draba incana. The sequence continues at coordinate 4,381,119 of OY755215.1, read as the reverse complement.
CACCTATCTTCATAAATTATACAGTCTCTAGGCATATTCCAGTTATCACTTGCATATCTGCCTTCTTCTGTTACATGAGCTCGAGAATCTGTTTGCGCAGAATCCACTCCACGATTCTTTGTTTGAGGTGTTACATACTGAAAATTATGACTAGCTGTAGATGCCAAACACTGATATTTTTTCCTTTCTTTATCTTGGATAAGGATCTCGAGCTGCTGAATTTGCTTCATCAACAGTAACCTAGCAATGATACAAGTGTCGAAAGCTTAGAAACTACCTCAGAACTCAAGGCATACTCTCAGTTCTGATGCAATGAACGAAATGAAAATCGAAAAGTAGACATGTTAGCAGGTGTTTCTTTAGGCCTCATTTCTTCTCGTTGTATATTTCCTAATAAGTTTTCTTTGTAATGTATCACAGAGCACCTAAAGAAGCTAGATTATATTCCCAAATATAACATATAACATAAAAAAATGGAATCTTATTGATGAGAATGCAAACCTCTCTTGACAAAGCTGTTCAAAATGATCAGGCCACATGCCAGTAGCATCATCAAGGAGTACATTTGATATTGCAAGCAGCGCATCCTTCATTTGTTCCACATGGGTGGAAGCTTCAGGACAGAGCCCTAGCTGTAAATATTAGAGCAAACAAAATGAGAAAACCAACTAGGTTATGTAATAAACATGGAGAAAATGAGAGAAATTGTAGCCACACCTTAATTCCATGACTACAATTGGAACATAACTCAGAAGGCAAAGAGGTCTCTTCTTCTCTTTTGGAAGCATATATATCCAAAGATGGAGCTACAGGTTGAAACTTAGATACTGGTGGTTGGCGAGTACACCTTGAATTGTAGTGTTCCATCACAATTTGGTCTACGTCAATATTCTGCGCTCCAAAGTTAGCATATGTTCGAGTTAATCTATTTCTTTATTCTGCACAAGTAACTATGAAAAGATTTCTTTCTAGATCCACTGAAAAAATGGTGCAAGCTCCAATGTTAGCTGCATATCGTGGTCTACTAAATTTGTGATAAATCTGGTACAGTTTATTAGTTGTATCGAGAACATTACCTTGAGTATTTCATCATCATCATCATCAATCACAACAAGACTAGCTTCCCTAGGTTCCACCAGCATTGCTGAGAGTGCGAAATTTTTGACTGGAGTCTCCAAGCTATTTGTATATTTACAACCGGTTGCTGAGTCTCCAACCTCACAATTTACCCATGGAACCTTGCCAGTAGTTATATTATCATCACTTGAGGAAGAGGAGGTGAAACAGACAGTCGATCTTGCAGTTCCACTTACACTCCTTTGACTATGCTCTTGGCGATTGTGTGCGTAGAATGATCCAACAGCATTGGATGTAACTTTAACAGTGGATCTTCCTCTTGTTGTAGATGAACAATTAGTGCTGCCATTATCAATTGCAGGAGTAATGCCAGGTCTCAGGTAGGCATCATTTATTGAGACATTTGTAAGAGCACACCAAGCCTGACAACATAGGATAAGAATTCAAGTTATATATTGTACAATGAATGTAGAGAGGCTTCTCTGCTAGGGGAAAATCAAACTGACAAAAACCAGAGTTAATAGCTACAATGGCCTAAATTATTTACTCAGTGGCAGGAAAAAGAAGAAAGTAAACTATGGACAGAAAATCCTCAACAAAAAACATGCTGAGACGATTTGATCAGACAAAAATTCAATTACCATCAGAAGTTTCTCTTCAACAATATTACCTTTGTAATTTGTTGGTGTGCCAAACTTTGCACATTTACAGAGATGATGTTGTCAATTGACCTTGAAAGAGAGAGAGGAACAAGTTTTTCAGATAAGTGTAGTTCATTTCAGCTATATAAGGCTGATATCTGACGAAAACTGAGAATACTCGCAAAAGTTTCCATCATGAACATCTAGCTCTTTTTAATTGGAAGTGAAGAAGTGGAATTAGTTATATTTGAGTAGTAACCAAACAAATAACAGAACTAGACTAAGGGATATGAAAACGAAGGATCAAAAGACGGAAATAACTGATAGTTCCTCAAGATAACATAAAATATTGCTATACCTTGCAGCTGTTTCTCTATTTCCTCCAGGCTTTTGACTTTCTAAAGAATAAAGGAGATTGGTGCCCAGAAACTTATTTAGGGATGGTAAACACTCAAACGCCTTGGCATGTTCTGACCAATTTGTTTGAGGAAAGTGACCTCTGGATTTGTTAACTTCATGAAGATGACTCCCACTGCATTTAAACAGGCAAAATCAACGAAATTCAACAAAAAGATCCGTGAAACGTTATTAATAAAACCAAAAATGTACAGAGGAGAGATCAATCTTACCTCATTTTACTAGCACTGATCATAGATTCTAACATGACGAAGAGCTTTGAGCAAATTTATCTTCTCTTATCACTACGATTTAGCGCACTTCAGAACCGGAAAAAAAGAGAGTAGCATTATGATTAGAAGAACGGGCAGAAATTCCATATTATCATCAAATGAAGATGCGATTGTGCAGGATTTAAGCTGTAATCGATGATCGCTATGACAGATACAACTGTAATCCAATGAGACACAACGAAATTCACAATTAATATCATAACCTACATGTCTATTCAGAAAAAGCGAAGAACCAACCAATCAGAACACTGAAAAATGATGCAGAAGCTGAAAAATTCTTCAAAAAAGTAGAAAATCGAAAACAAATCGATCTGCAATGACTAACGAAGATTCCATTTACACAAAGTCACCGGAAAAATAATAATCAAAACAGTAGTCATAATCGCAATCGGAAAAAAAAGAGCGAACAACAAACCCTAGAAATGACTGAGAAAAGCGAAGCCGAGATTACATTTTCAAATCGGTGAAACTCTCTTGCTTCTGCGCAGAGTAATGGAAATCCCGGCGACGAAAATTTTCCGATACGATCTCACGGCGGCGAGAGAGGAGAGAGATCGCACGGTCAATTACAGTATTCTGGAGATTCCTTATGGCGGGATAGTTAAATAAGGTCCGTCTTCTTCCTCACAGTCACAGACATGAAAAAAGAAATACTATATATTTGAATGTTAGGATCAAAACATTTGGGGATCTTTAGTAAATATCAAAAGATCTCGGGCGCTTTGGTAAATAAAAAACATCGACGATTAACTTCGGGTATTGGGCTTTTTGGTTTTATTAAAGGCCCAATAAATATAGTAGTGTAAAACGAAAACGATTTGCTAAGAATCACTGGTCGCTCTTTCGATCGCTGATCAAATCATATATGCCACCTGAATCGTATCTCCGAGACGGCTCATTGGTCTAACTCTTTTCTCACCACCGTCGCTCAGATCTGAATCTCTCGACGGATTCCGTCATGCCGTCTTCCTCCGCCGTAAAATCTCTCTTCTCGGTTTACTCCGCCGTCGCCTGCATCTTCTTCCTTCTTCTCTCTCCGGCTTTGGCCTCCGAGTCAGATCACAAGGTTAGATTTGGATCTCTAGTGTTTGCCGTTTTTTTTTTTGGTTCTCTTATCTCTAGCTCAATTCGAGTTCTTTGCTCTTAGATCTCGCTGTTGCATGTATTTTGTGGCTCGGATCTGTTAATTATCTGGAGGCTTGATCTAGCTGCGTTTTTCTTTTCCGCTTGTAATTCGACCAAGTATTTGTCCACTGTGTTTTTAGGGTTTCTCGTGTTCGTGGCATTATGAATTAGGGTTTTATATGGTTTGATATACAAAACACCTGCATCATTACTGACTTAATGACCTGGGTTTGATTTTTGTAATGATCATTGTTAGTAGATGTTCTCTAGTGTAATTATATGTTCAATTTGCCTCATTTAGTTGACACTAGTGGAACTGGAATATGCAGCTCCTTGTTAGGTCTAGCCTTTGCTATGTATGTTATCTAAGGCTGGAAAAGATTAGCGTTTTCTAGTTTAACTATAATTGTGATTGCCTAACGATATGCCGAAGCCATTCCCTGATTGTAGACAGTGTTGGATCTATATTTGGTCATGTTTCTTGTGATAGTTGAGGTTAAGAGATCTGGAGCTGCAAGGGTTCACCTTCTAGTTGCCTTTTTTTCTTATGAAGTTTAGCCTTAACATATGTAGGTAGTTCAGAGTACATTTTTTGTTCCTTCTCCATTTGACGTGATTTTTGACTACGCGGATAATGCCAAAGAATACAACATATTGAACAATTTAGAGCTCCAATATGTGTGCTTGATACTTGACATTGTTATCCTGCCTTAGTTTTCACATGTTCCTCCTCTCTGGTCTCATATGTTCTTCCATCTGTTATCGTTTCTCTCGTGTCGTAAAGTTTGGTCTTTTGCTTTTTACTTTTACAGTATCAACCTGATGAGCCGGTTACCCTGTGGGTGAACAAAGTTGGCCCATATAATAATCCACAAGAAACATATAACTATTATAGCCTTCCGTTTTGCCGCAAAAATGAAAACAGTGTTCATAAATGGGGTGGTCTTGGTGAAGTTCTTGGTGGAAATGAGCTCATCGACAGCCAGATCGACATAAAGTATTTGAGTATGTTAATTCTTATGGTACTTTTTCTTTCAGAATTTTTACTTGACTTGCAGAAGTTATATTGCTGCCTTTTGTTTTCTCCCAGAAAATGTTGACAGAAGTGTAATCTGTCAGTTGGAACTTGATGATGCTAAGGTCAAGCATTTCAAAGATGCCATTGAAAATAGTTACTGGTTTGAATTATTCATGGGTATGTATCGCATTTACTTTGTACATATTACTGATGAAGTATGAAAGAAAAACTTGATTCTCTGGGTTAATATACAGGTTGCTATATTTTATATTGAGAGTCTTTATGAATTATCAAGGGAACTCAATTTGCTGCGTTATAATAAACATTGTTTAATATTTCGAAGCATTTTGCATATTATTTTATGACTTTGCTAATGGTTCATGTTCACGAGCTAATTTTACAGTGTCACTCACCATATATTCACTATTCTTACATCTGTGAAACTAAAAATTCAAGCATCCTTCATTGCTAATCTTCTGTCTTGTTTCTTTCTCTCACAACCGATATCTATGGCGCCCGTGGATGCAACTTCAGATGATCTGCCTTTGTGGGGTATGATATTTTTTTTCTGTTGACCGAATGTCCGATTTCAATTTCGGTTCTAGATAGAATTTTTTTACTATGGCATTGTTGTTATAGGCTTTGTGGGCGAGCTGACTCTTGGAAAAAATAGCGAAAACGGCAAGCATGCTCTTTACACACAAGAATATTAATGTCAAATACAACAAAGACCAGGTCAGTTGTTTCTTTGCCACTGAGCAGTTAAGGATCTCATATGAACCTTCCTGTGATCTTATCCTTTCTACTTCGCATAGATTATTCATGTGAATCTCACTCAAGACAATCCAAGGCCGTTGGAAGCGGGGAGGACAGTGGAACTGACATATTCTGTGAACTGGATTCCAACCAATATTACATTTGCTCGTCGTTTTGATGTTTGTCTAGACTATCCATTCTTCGAACACCAGGTATATCATATCACGTAATGCCTTATGTTTTCATCCTTTTGCTATCATAACTTAATTCATATTTGCTTTACTTCATATTTGCTTCAGAGTGTGATAATGTATTAGACTGAATGCCCCTTTGTTTGCTTGTTGATTTAAATTGCTTAAACCGTGTGTGAAGATGTTTTATAGCTTTTGGTTGATTAAACCATTAATATGATTTTTAAGGCATTCTTTTCTTGTGCAGATCCATTGGTTCTCCATCTTTAACTCGTTCATGATGGTTATATTCCTTACTAGTTTGGTCTCAATGATATTAATGAGGACTCTCAGGAATGATTATGCCAAGTATGCTCGGGAAGACGATGATCTGGAGAGCTTGGTGATGTCTCCTGAACCTCTTATCTATAATAGCTGCAGATGTTTTCTTACTGTTACTATTTATGTTGTCTATATTTATCTTCATTGTAGACGCAAGACCGTGGAGCCACTTCTGACAGTAAGTATTGTTGAGCACAGGAACGGGATGCTAGTGAAGAATCAAATAATGATGCCTTTGCGCAAGTCTTTGGTCCGGAGCATCCAGGAGATGTGTAGGGCGTGGTCCAACACCTTCTAAATACTTGTCAAGTTTGGACTCTACATCATACAATGAGATCGTTGGGATTAAGTCTGACATATAAATTTTTATTTGGATTACTATTGTAAAATTTAGTTAGTTAGAATGTGCATAAATACATATAACGGCCAACAGAAAAAAAATTACTCCTGTTTTTCAAAGATTGATGTTTTGAGTTTTTCATACATTTTAAGACACAGTAAATAAATGTGTTAACTAATTATTTATTTTTACTTTTGTTTTTCAATAATTCTATCACTTACATCACACTAATTTTTTCTTTCTAATTAATTAAAAAACTATTTAATTACTTGGTAAAACGTAAAAGCATAAACTAAAGTGTAAAAAATCAATTTTTCAAAAACAAATAAAAAATCCAAAAAATCAATTTTTGGAGATAAGATGGAGTAATAATAATTAATAATTAAAACAGAAAATTAATTGTTTGACTTTTACGTTACTTAACAAGTGTCGTAAAAATTTGTTTTAAGTGACCCAAATATCTAACGTTAAAGTATAAGTCGTTTATTAAAGTGATTTTATTATATAAAAGAGAGTGCAAAATTGTAATCGTGAGACGTGCTAAGTAGTCTATTAGATTATAACACATGTCAGTTATTTAAATATGTAAGTTTTTCAATATCAAAATTGTTAATTACTCAAAAGGAAATAAGTTAGCATTAAGTAATTTTACAAATTGCACAAAACCTTCTATACAAATAGTTATATAAGATATTTAGTTGAAAATAATTAATAAAAAGAAATTTAACATAAAACAAAAATTTGAAAAAGGAAAACTATGTAATTAAAAATAGAAACGACTATGTTTCCATCGTTATATATAGGCATATGTTTAATATATGTATATATGGGGAACACAAAATAATTGACCATAGATAAAAGAAGAACTATATCAAGGAGAATAAGAAAAAATAAATAAAATTTGGTTAGTGGTATATTTTTATTTGTTTAAATTTCACGAAATATCATTAAAAAAGGATCATCTAAACATGTAAAATGATTGAGTTATTATATCATATAGTTTAATTATTTAAACCATATTTACATATATCAAGCGTATATACTTTATTGATTCAAATTATATGAGATATAAGATTATATTTTTTCAAATTACATATGAACCAATAGCTTTAATTACTACATTATTTAAGTTAGGGTTTAAATTAAGGATATTATATACTTTTCCGCAAAATATTTTTTTAAATATAACAATTTACTATAGATCAAATAAACCTCGCATCGCGAGAGTCTTATTCTAGTGTAGATAATTTTGCGTCAGACATTAATAAGACGGTTTAAATACCGACTCTAGTTAATTTAAGTCATTTTAATTCTGCCGTTAGATTGAATTTTAACCGACGTAATGACCGTGTTTTTTGTAGTGATCATTCATGATTCATGCATGAGTGACCCAGTCCAGTCTTTATATATTCTGGACACAGAACATTAAACTCATCTCCCTCATAACACAAGACAAGTCCACACACATCATCTTTCTCTACCTCCCAATGGAATCACAAACCCTAATCGATACCACCCTCCCGAACCACCAAGACGAGACCGAGACAGAGCCAAGATCGTTCGAGAATAACCAGAAACGGTACCAAGACCTAATCGCCACATTTCCTCACGCCAAAGGCTGGAGACCAAAAGCTCCCTTGATCCAGTACAATGGTTCATGGATCGTACAACCTCTCCTTGAAGGTTGGCTTCACGCGCAAGACTTCTTCCAGGCAAGACCCATTGACTTCTTCGTTTGTAGCTACCCTAAGTCAGGTACTACTTGGCTCAAAGCTCTAGCTTTCGCCATCGCAAATCGATCTTCCTTCGACCATTCCTCAAACCCTCTCCTAAAGAATAACCCTCACGACCTTGTTCCTTTCATTGAGGCCGAGTTCCCTTTATTCCCTCAAGGTGATAAAGGGAACATTCTCTTTTCGACTCATATCCCGCATGGTTTATTACCCGAATCCATGTCGAAATCAGGTCGTAAGATGGTTTACATATGGAGAGACCCAAAGGACACATTTGTCTCCATGTGGAACTTCTTCCAGAAGGAAAGGTCAAACAATAGTCCTCTCAGTAGCCTTGAGGAGTCTTTTGATATGTTTTGTCGAGGTTTGTCTTTGTACGGTCCTTATGTAGATCATGTCTTGTCGTATTGGAAAGCTTACCAAGAAAATCCAGATAAAATTTTGTTCCTCAAGTACGAGACGATGAGAGCTGATCCTTTGCCGTATGTGAAGAGATTGGCTGAGTTTATGGGTTCTGGATTCACAGATGAGGAAGAGAAGAAAGGGATTGTTGAAGAAGTTGTGAATCTTTGCAGTTTCGAGACGTTGAAGAATCTTGAAGCAAACAAAGGAGAGAATGACATGCAAGGGAAGAAATGCAGAGAAGACATTCCTTCTAGGTTTTATCCGAAAAGTGCGTATTTCCGAAAGGGACAGGTTGGAGATTGGAAAAACTACTTGACTCCGGAGATGGCAGCTCGAATCGATGGATTGATGGAAAAGAGATTCAAGGGTACCGGCTTTTTCGAGCATGGTAACTGACCGGTTTGTGTTATGAGCATGGTAAGTCTTCTATGTTTAGTTTACTTACAGCTCAAGTTTGCTCCTTTTCTCAGTTTGGTTTTAAATTGTAATAAGTTATAATTTGGAAGAATAAATGTTGTTTCTGTTTTATTTTTTTCAAATGTAATGTTTCAATGAAAAAGCAATTAGGATAATAATTCAAACGTGATACTTACAATATTGATATACAGAAAAACATAGAATTGTTTCTGACAAAAGAAATCTCATTTGATAGACTTTCTTTGAGATAAACATAAGATAGGTACAATACAAAAGACTTTTGGGGGTAAAATCTACATATGCATCTTCAAGAACAAGGTCTCTTGTTTGCATCCTTCATGTCTATCTATATTTATATATTAGGCTCTTTTCCTTCTCATCTCTCAACATTTACCATTTTTTTCTTTTTGGGTTCATTGATTATGTTTCCTAATCTGAAAACTTTCCATAGTGAGGTCTTTCTTAATTACCTTTTTTACAACTTTAGTTAATACACAAGATCTAGTACTTAATTGAACTAGTGTATTTCCTTTTCCGGGAAATTCAAAATCGGGAAAGAGTAGAAAACCAAACCTTGTTATGGTTTCATTTACCATTTTGCTATGGTTACCCTTCACCAGGGTAATGCTCTTGCATCATCATCAAAATCACTATGAAGCTTCTCCAAACATTGACCAAGAACCTTGTTACTATTTGTTTTTCACTGCCTTTTTATGCGACTGACTTGGAGTCCAATCGGGATCATCATCGTCTACTACATTTGGACTAATGTTCTCGTCTCTTCTCCTCTCCCTGAACCGGGACCCTCATTCTTATCGATTCCTTAGTGGCTGTTGATGGTTGATTATATAGTTTCCAATAAACGATCCCCATACGTGCTCACCTTGGCTCTGTTTAGAGTTTAAAAGATAATCATCACCAAAAACCCTAAAAGTTCTCACTTGCATTAAGTTCATTATCTGGTCTTGAATGAGTGAAATAAGTGGAGAAGTGACTAATGTTATTCCTGCACAGACCAGAGCGGGGAGCTGCAGAGAAAAAAAGATGTTACGAAGAAGTTTAGTGGTTTTAGATGCAGAGAAACTCCTCTGACACTGAAGTATATCCTCCACCAGAACAGAATACTAGCTTAATGTTTCATCCTAGAACACAAGCCAGAAGTAAAATCTTATAGAATAAAAGCCAGAAGTAGTTTTCAGAATAAAAATGGCATTTAAAGTAACAGTTAAGATGTCGTTACCTGATATGTCAAGCTTTTCCCCCCTCCAGTTGGCATCAAAACAAAAACATCACAACCACTCATTGTAGCATTGATGATCTCTCTTTGGTTGGGTCGAAACGAGTGGTTTCCAAACATTCTTTTGTTATTCACCTAACCATTGCAATGGAGCACATATGTACACGGGAGGGACGTAAATAAAAGAACAGGGAAAGACAAGATAACCAATCACCTCCAGATTTTTCGTCCAAGGAAAATCACGGCTGCTCCAATTTTTTTCATTCGAACCCCTGGTATCAGTGACATCTATAATCCTGGGAACATATTTTCCCCTCTCTACAGGACCAGATGAAAGAGCACACCTATCTTCATAAATTATACAGTCTCTAGGCATATTCCAGTTATCACTTGCATATCTGCCTTCTTCTGTTACATGAGCTCGAGAATCTGTTTGCGCAGAATCCACTCCACGATTCTTTGTTTGAGGTGTTACATACTGAAAATTATGACTAGCTGTAGATGCCAAACACTGATATTTTTTCCTTTCTTTATCTTGGATAAGGATCTCGAGCTGCTGAATTTGCTTCATCAACAGTAACCTAGCAATGATACAAGTGTCGAAAGCTTAGAAACTACCTCAGAACTCAAGGCATACTCTCAGTTCTGATGCAATGAACGAAATGAAAATCGAAAAGTAGACATGTTAGCAGGTGTTTCTTTAGGCCTCATTTCTTCTCGTTGTATATTTCCTAATAAGTTTTCTTTGTAATGTATCACAGAGCACCTAAAGAAGCTAGATTATATTCCCAAATATAACATATAACATAAAAAAATGGAATCTTATTGATGAGAATGCAAACCTCTCTTGACAAAGCTGTTCAAAATGATCAGGCCACATGCCAGTAGCATCATCAAGGAGTACATTTGATATTGCAAGCAGCGCATCCTTCATTTGTTCCACATGGGTGGAAGCTTCAGGACAGAGCCCTAGCTGTAAATATTAGAGCAAACAAAATGAGAAAACCAACTAGGTTATGTAATAAACATGGAGAAAATGAGAGAAATTGTAGCCACACCTTAATTCCATGACTACAATTGGAACATAACTCAGAAGGCAAAGAGGTCTCTTCTTCTCTTTTGGAAGCATATATATCCAAAGATGGAGCTACAGGTTGAAACTTAGATACTGGTGGTTGGCGAGTACACCTTGAATTGTAGTGTTCCATCACAATTTGGTCTACGTCAATATTCTGCGCTCCAAAGTTAGCATATGTTCGAGTTAATCTATTTCTTTATTCTGCACAAGTAACTATGAAAAGATTTCTTTCTAGATCCACTGAAAAAATGGTGCAAGCTCCAATGTTAGCTGCATATCGTGGTCTACTAAATTTGTGATAAATCTGGTACAGTTTATTAGTTGTATCGAGAACATTACCTTGAGTATTTCATCATCATCATCATCAATCACAACAAGACTAGCTTCCCTAGGTTCCACCAGCATTGCTGAGAGTGCGAAATTTTTGACTGGAGTCTCCAAGCTATTTGTATATTTACAACCGGTTGCTGAGTCTCCAACCTCACAATTTACCCATGGAACCTTGCCAGTAGTTATATTATCATCACTTGAGGAAGAGGAGGTGAAACAGACAGTCGATCTTGCAGTTCCACTTACACTCCTTTGACTATGCTCTTGGCGATTGTGTGCGTAGAATGATCCAACAGCATTGGATGTAACTTTAACAGTGGATCTTCCTCTTGTTGTAGATGAACAATTAGTGCTGCCATTATCAATTGCAGGAGTAATGCCAGGTCTCAGGTAGGCATCATTTATTGAGACATTTGTAAGAGCACACCAAGCCTGACAACATAGGATAAGAATTCAAGTTATATATTGTACAATGAATGTAGAGAGGCTTCTCTGCTAGGGGAAAATCAAACTGACAAAAACCAGAGTTAATAGCTACAATGGCCTAAATTATTTACTCAGTGGCAGGAAAAAGAAGAAAGTAAACTATGGACAGAAAATCCTCAACAAAAAACATGCTGAGACGATTTGATCAGACAAAAATTCAATTACCATCAGAAGTTTCTCTTCAACAATATTACCTTTGTAATTTGTTGGTGTGCCAAACTTTGCACATTTACAGAGATGATGTTGTCAATTGACCTTGAAAGAGAGAGAGGAACAAGTTTTTCAGATAAGTGTAGTTCATTTCAGCTATATAAGGCTGATATCTGACGAAAACTGAGAATACTCGCAAAAGTTTCCATCATGAACATCTAGCTCTTTTTAATTGGAAGTGAAGAAGTGGAATTAGTTATATTTGAGTAGTAACCAAACAAATAACAGAACTAGACTAAGGGATATGAAAACGAAGGATCAAAAGACGGAAATAACTGATAGTTCCTCAAGATAACATAAAATATTGCTATACCTTGCAGCTGTTTCTCTATTTCCTCCAGGCTTTTGACTTTCTAAAGAATAAAGGAGATTGGTGCCCAGAAACTTATTTAGGGATGGTAAACACTCAAACGCCTTGGCATGTTCTGACCAATTTGTTTGAGGAAAGTGACCTCTGGATTTGTTAACTTCATGAAGATGACTCCCACTGCATTTAAACAGGCAAAATCAACGAAATTCAACAAAAAGATCCGTGAAACGTTATTAATAAAACCAAAAATGTACAGAGGAGAGATCAATCTTACCTCATTTTACTAGCACTGATCATAGATTCTAACATGACGAAGAGCTTTGAGCAAATTTATCTTCTCTTATCACTACGATTTAGCGCACTTCAGAACCGGAAAAAAAGAGAGTAGCATTATGATTAGAAGAACGGGCAGAAATTCCATATTATCATCAAATGAAGATGCGATTGTGCAGGATTTAAGCTGTAATCGATGATCGCTATGACAGATACAACTGTAATCCAATGAGACACAACGAAATTCACAATTAATATCATAACCTACATGTCTATTCAGAAAAAGCGAAGAACCAACCAATCAGAACACTGAAAAATGATGCAGAAGCTGAAAAATTCTTCAAAAAAGTAGAAAATCGAAAACAAATCGATCTGCAATGACTAACGAAGATTCCATTTACACAAAGTCACCGGAAAAATAATAATCAAAACAGTAGTCATAATCGCAATCGGAAAAAAAAGAGCGAACAACAAACCCTAGAAATGACTGAGAAAAGCGAAGCCGAGATTACATTTTCAAATCGGTGAAACTCTCTTGCTTCTGCGCAGAGTAATGGAAATCCCGGCGACGAAAATTTTCCGATACGATCTCACGGCGGCGAGAGAGGAGAGAGATCGCACGGTCAATTACAGTATTCTGGAGATTCCTTATGGCGGGATAGTTAAATAAGGTCCGTCTTCTTCCTCACAGTCACAGACATGAAAAAAGAAATACTATATATTTGAATGTTAGGATCAAAACATTTGGGGATCTTTAGTAAATATCAAAAGATCTCGGGCGCTTTGGTAAATAAAAAACATCGACGATTAACTTCGGGTATTGGGCTTTTTGGTTTTATTAAAGGCCCAATAAATATAGTAGTGTAAAACGAAAACGATTTGCTAAGAATCACTGGTCGCTCTTTCGATCGCTGATCAAATCATATATGCCACCTGAATCGTATCTCCGAGACGGCTCATTGGTCTAACTCTTTTCTCACCACCGTCGCTCAGATCTGAATCTCTCGACGGATTCCGTCATGCCGTCTTCCTCCGCCGTAAAATCTCTCTTCTCGGTTTACTCCGCCGTCGCCTGCATCTTCTTCCTTCTTCTCTCTCCGGCTTTGGCCTCCGAGTCAGATCACAAGGTTAGATTTGGATCTCTAGTGTTTGCCGTTTTTTTTTTTGGTTCTCTTATCTCTAGCTCAATTCGAGTTCTTTGCTCTTAGATCTCGCTGTTGCATGTATTTTGTGGCTCGGATCTGTTAATTATCTGGAGGCTTGATCTAGCTGCGTTTTTCTTTTCCGCTTGTAATTCGACCAAGTATTTGTCCACTGTGTTTTTAGGGTTTCTCGTGTTCGTGGCATTATGAATTAGGGTTTTATATGGTTTGATATACAAAACACCTGCATCATTACTGACTTAATGACCTGGGTTTGATTTTTGTAATGATCATTGTTAGTAGATGTTCTCTAGTGTAATTATATGTTCAATTTGCCTCATTTAGTTGACACTAGTGGAACTGGAATATGCAGCTCCTTGTTAGGTCTAGCCTTTGCTATGTATGTTATCTAAGGCTGGAAAAGATTAGCGTTTTCTAGTTTAACTATAATTGTGATTGCCTAACGATATGCCGAAGCCATTCCCTGATTGTAGACAGTGTTGGATCTATATTTGGTCATGTTTCTTGTGATAGTTGAGGTTAAGAGATCTGGAGCTGCAAGGGTTCACCTTCTAGTTGCCTTTTTTTCTTATGAAGTTTAGCCTTAACATATGTAGGTAGTTCAGAGTACATTTTTTGTTCCTTCTCCATTTGACGTGATTTTTGACTACGCGGATCATGCCAAAGAATACAACATATTGAACAATTTAGAGCTCCAATATGTGTGCTTGATACTTGACATTGTTATCCTGCCTTAGTTTTCACATGTTCCTCCTCTCTGGTCTCATATGTTCTTCCATCTGTTATCGTTTCTCTCGTGTCGTAAAGTTTGGTCTTTTGCTTTTTACTTTTACAGTATCAACCTGATGAGCCGGTTACCCTGTGGGTGAACAAAGTTGGCCCATATAATAATCCACAAGAAACATATAACTATTATAGCCTTCCGTTTTGCCGCAAAAATGAAAACAGTGTTCATAAATGGGGTGGTCTTGGTGAAGTTCTTGGTGGAAATGAGCTCATCGACAGCCAGATCGACATAAAGTATTTGAGTATGTTAATTCTTATGGTACTTTTTCTTTCAGAATTTTTACTTGACTTGCAGAAGTTATATTGCTGCCTTTTGTTTTCTCCCAGAAAATGTTGACAGAAGTGTAATCTGTCAGTTGGAACTTGATGATGCTAAGGTCAAGCATTTCAAAGATGCCATTGAAAATAGTTACTGGTTTGAATTATTCATGGGTATGTATCGCATTTACTTTGTACATATTACTGATGAAGTATGAAAGAAAAACTTGATTCTCTGGGTTAATATACAGGTTGCTATATTTTATATTGAGAGTCTTTATGAATTATCAAGGGAACTCAATTTGCTGCGTTATAATAAACATTGTTTAATATTTCGAAGCATTTTGCATATTATTTTATGACTTTGCTAATGGTTCATGTTCACGAGCTAATTTTACAGTGTCACTCACCATATATTCACTATTCTTACATCTGTGAAACTAAAAATTCAAGCATCCTGCATTGCTAATCTTCTGTCTTGTTTCTTTCTCTCACAACCGATATCTATGGCGCTCGTGGATGCAACTTCAGATGATCTGCCTTTGTGGGGTATGATATTTTTTTCTGTTGACCGAATGTCCGATTTCAATTTCGGTTCTAGATAGAATTTTTTTACTATGGCATTGTTGTTATAGGCTTTGTGGGCGAGCTGACTCTTGGAAAAAATAGCGAAAACGGCAAGCATGTTCTTCACACACACAAGAATATTAATGTCAAATACAACAAAGACCAGGTCAGTTGTTTCTTTGCCACTGAGCAGTTAAGGATCTCATATGAACCTTCCTGTGATCTTATCCTTTCTTCTTCGCATAGATTATTCATGTGAATCTCACTCAAGACAATCCAAGGCCGTTGGAAGCAGGGAGGACAGTGGAACTGACATATTCTGTGAACTGGATTCCAACCAATATTACATTTGCTCGTCGTTTTGATGTTTATCTAGACTATCCATTCTTCGAACACCAGGTATATCATATCACGTAATGCCTTATGTTTTCATCCTTTTGCTATCATAACTTAATTCATATTTGCCTTACTTCATATTTGCTTCAGAGTGTGATAATGTATTAGACTGAATGCCCCTTTGTTTGCTTGTTGATTTAAATTGCTTAAACCGTGTGTGAAGATGTTTTATAGCTTTTGGTTGATTAAACCATTAATATGATTTTTAAGGCATTCTTTTCTTGTGCAGATCCATTGGTTCTCCATCTTTAACTCGTTCATGATGGTTATATTCCTTACTGGTTTGGTCTCAATGATATTGATGAGGACTCTCAGGAATGATTATGCCAAGTATGCTCGGGAAGACGATGATCTGGAGAGCTTGGTGATGTCTCCTGAACCTCTTATCTATAATAGCTGCAGATGTTTTCTTACTGTTACTATTTATGTTGTCTATATTTATCTTCATTGTAAATGCAAGACCGTGGAGCCATTTCTGACAGTAAGTATTGTTGAGCACAGGAACGGGATGTTAGTGAAGAATCTGGATGGAAACTTGTGCACGGAGATGTGTTCCGTCCAGCACGTAGTCTGGTTCTTCTCTCGGCTGTTGTTGGTACAGGCGCACAGTTGGCTTTGCTTGTTCTTCTCGTCATATTAACGGCAATCATTGGGACACTCTATGTTGGGTATGTATGACATTCTTAGTTTCAATCAACTTCTTATGCTGTTATTTCTCATAGAATACTAGTGCGGATTTCGTCTGAATTTCATTCTTGCCATGTGAACCTCATATTCTGGTTTAACCTTATTCAGGAGAGGGGCGATCGTTACAACTTTTATAGTTTGCTACGCTCTGACATCATTTGTCTCTGGCTATGTGAGCGGTGGGATGTACTCAAGAAGTGGGGGTATGGTGTTTTCTTCTTTGTTTAATGCAGCATGCTCTTTGATAATATATCTTCCTTCAACTCACTTCAAATTTCTATTATGCTTGTTTGTTTAGGTAAACATTGGATCAAGTGCATGATCCTCACGGCTTCTCTATTCCCATTCTTGTGCTTCGGGATTGGATTCCTCCTAAACACAATTGCCATATTCTATGGATCGCTTGCGGCTATTCCCTTTGGAACAATGGTGGTTGTCTTTGTAATTTGGGGTTTCATTTCGTTCCCTCTTGCCCTCCTTGGGACAGTCGTCGGTAGAAACTGGAGTGGTGCTCCAAACAATCCATGCCGTGTGAAAACCATCCCACGTCCAATCCCTGAGAAAAAATGGTACTTGACTCCATCAGTAGTCTCTCTTATGGGTGGTCTCTTACCCTTTGGCAGCATCTTCATTGAAATGTACTTTGTCTTCACATCCTTCTGGAATTACAAGGTAAAACTCTCTCAAAACGTACACAAAGTACTCAAGTCTTATGCGAAAGTACTATTTGCATGTGGTAATGGGAGTTTTGGTCTCGTGACAGGTATACTACGTGTACGGGTTCATGCTGCTTGTCTTTTTGATTCTTGTTGTCGTGACCGTCTGTGTGACGATTGTGGGAACTTATTTCTTACTGAACGCGGAAAACTATCACTGGCAATGGACTTCGTTCTTCTCTGCTGCTTCGACTGCGGTTTACGTCTATGTGTACTCAATCTATTACTACTACGTTAAAACAAAAATGTTTGGGTTTTTCCAAACCAGCTTCTACTTCGGATACACCTTGATGTTCTGTCTCGGCCTCGGAATCCTTTGTGGTGAGTTTATTTTTTCTTCACACTAGCCTCTCACTTCAGAAAGTAGCATTGGTTTGGCCAGAACTCTGAAGGATTGTTTGTTTGGTAAATGAAAATATGTGCAGGAGCTGTTGGGTACTTAGGATCGAATCTGTTTGTTAGAAGGATCTACAGAAACATCAAATGCGACTAGACAGAGTTACCGAACAGATGGAAAAAAAACGCGGTAAAGATTAGTTGTGGAATGTTCTTGGAGGTAGTTAAGTCTGTTAGAAAGAAGCTTCTTTCAGGTTTAAGATGGAGAGAGGCAAATGAAAGGAAGGTGGTTGCAAGGTGATTGAAGATCCAACTTATATTATATTTTCTTAAAATCTTAATTTTTGTTTTTGCTTGGGGGAGAAGCTTTAACCTTTTTTTCTTCTTCTTTTTTATTTAATCTCCCCCTTTTGGTAAAGTGGAATCTTCTCTATTTAATTTAGGATTCATAGATACTATTGGTTCTCTCCTTTCTGTATTGAGGTAGTAAAAAGACCCAATTCCTAAAATTAAACACCCAAGAAATAAAACTGAAAACTTCAATTTATTTGCCTAAATAAAGGATATTTTGTTTACACTTTAAAGACCACAAAATAAAACTTGGAGTTGTTTTATATTGTTAGCCAGGAAGAGAAACAAAAACTTTCTCTCTCTAAACTCTTCATCTTCTTCTGACCGAACAAAATCTCCAGTGGCTTTCCCGGTGACCGGCTTTATGGCTGGCGCCGTGGATGTAGATACGTTTTATTTAGTGTTTTATGTTTGTATTATTCCGATTCGTTCGTATTAATCTTTCGGGTTGACCGATATTTTGTTCCGCTCTTTCGGATTTCGGCTTTTTGTGTTATGTTAGATTCCTTCCTCTATGGGTAGAAGGTAATCCCGATATATCTTAGATCGGATCCGTTTCATTGTCCATGAATCTTTGTACTTCTTAGAGTCAATCTTCATCTCCCATTTGATTTGGGTTTAGAGAATTTAGATGAAGTTTCTATGTTAGTATTGAGAGACATGATTTTGGGAATTTTCGGGGAGACCTTAATCAATCTCGGAGGGGCGTGTTAGTCGACGGTTTGATTATTCTCCTTTAGAGATTCTCCGTTATTAATTCCAGTGGGTATGGATCTTTATCTAAGGTTGATATCGGAAGCGTTTAAGGAAGGGATAATTATGTTGGATATCAGAGAGATGATCGGAATCAACAACTCTCAGAAGAAAGCTTTCAGATCTGGTATCATTCGGGTTCCGGTGGTGTTTTTCCGGTGACGCTTTTTCGCTCAAGCTAGATGTGGACGCATGGAGGACATGTGGATAGAGTGAAGGCAGAGCCGTGACAACTGACAGATGCCCTAAGCAAATAAAAATAAATAAAAATTATACAAAAGAAAAAGTCTATAGTAAACACCATCGTCATGTAATGTAGCAAAAGACATAAAAGAATAATTATAAGAAAAAATATTAGTTAAAATGTCTATTTTTCTCTCTACAAAATCATTAATCAAGCATTTAAAATTATTATTTCTAAAAAACAATGTTTTTTATAAAAAAAAATAGCCAAGTCACTCAATCTTCTTTTGTGATATAAACAAAAATAAGTTTTTATCATAAAATAGAGTAATTCACCTCAACTGCGATGATTCATTGGAAGAATTGTGAATTGTTAAGTTGTGTCACTATGATACTTTCAATTTTAGGAATTAGTAAATCATTTTTTATATACCTTTTTGTTATTAAAGAAGCTCATATTTCTATTATTAATGTGAACCCATATTTTTCTTAGCCACAAAACTATAAGGGGAGTTTATTGGTTTTGGTATTTTAATGGTTTTGAAAATTTATATAGGATTTGTAACTAAATATTTTTTTTTAGCCACAAATTCATTAATGGTTTTTCCATATTTAATTAAATAAAACTAATATTAAAAAGATGCCCTTAATTAAAAAAATATACACATTAAAATGCCTCAAGCCAATGCTTATATTATTACCATGGAGGCACGGCTCTGAGTGAAGGGAGTTGTTTCTAGATCAACTTGTACAAGTGCTGATCAATTATCATATTTATGTACAATTTTCTCTGATGTAGGCCCTGTTCGGCACTCAATCGCTGCGACAACTTTGAGCGACAAGAAATTCAGGCCCTGTTTAGAGCATGTGCGGGCTGTGCACTTGCACAAGACCCACCAGAGATCCTACAACGTGGTTGAATATGAGTGACACGGTGGTGAGAAGAAAGGTGTTATCGCAGCTAATGGAAAGAGTCGCTGAAAACATTCGCATTCGATCGCTGGAATTTTCAGCGACAAAACATATGCCCATTAACAGTCGTTGCGTCACCCCTAACTTCATTACTCTTCACATACTTGTGTTACAAGCAACCTAAATACAAAGCATTTTTGTGTCGCAGATGCTGGACGCGGCGGTTCCGGGAAGAACAGGGCCGTAATCGTAGGCCCATTGGGCTATTAATCAATGAAAATATTTGTCGTCAAAAAAAAAAAAAAAGAGTTGTTTTAGAATTTCGATACAAACAAGTCGAATTGTGTGCGAGTTGTCGTACCAAGCGAGGCCGCGTATCACCTACTTTTTTTTTTCGGTGAATCACCGCGTATCACCTACTTTATAACAAAGAAGTTACATTTACACTTTTTTTTTTTTTGTCAACACATTTACACCTAAATACCACTTAAGCGGACTAATTAATTGTAGCCTTTGTCCTTATTTGAACAAGTTGTGTAATTTTTTAAGGTGACTTTCTCTCTTTGTTTGACTTTTGACTTGTGGATAGACATTATGCGTCTTCCATCGCATTTCATTGTTCGCATTTCCCACTCCATCATCGGCGTTTGTTATTCTTTTATCCGAGAAAGTATCCAGGATTTTAAAAATTCGGTATCATTAGGAGAATATCATAATCTCTTAACATCTTAACGTTGTTATCAACTAACCCCCTTCTCTATAACCATTTTACTTATTTTATTGGGTGAGAGTGATAAGTGAGTGGTTAACATAATGGAGAACATAAAGTAAAGTAATGTTTCGTAATAAATCAAAAGTAGAGGAGTTCTTTGAAAATCCCTTCCTTAAGTCTATCTCCATACAATATTGATGTTTCCAGATTCCATCGGTTAACCAAACAAGCCCATTTCTTTCAGCAGATTGCTTTCTGATTGATCATGGCCCTGTTCGTTTGAGTTGCTGAACTCAGTATCCAGACGCAGCAGTTGGACGCAGTAGCTAGACGCAGCATCCGGATGATGTTCGTTTGTGTTTCTGGTTTATGCGTCCAGAAATTGTATCTGGATGCATTTATGTTCGTTTGGTATTTTGATTCCTGTATCCAGACGCGTCTATCGTAAAATGACCAAAAAGTCATTTGTTTGTGTTAATACTATTATTTATGATTAGAATTCACTTATTTAGCTATATAATTGCCAAATAATTTTTTTAAGATATTTTTGGTACATATAATCACACAATTATACAAATTACTAAAACAAAGGACCCTGTACAAAATTTTTAGCTCTTTAGCAAAACCCAGAACAAAATGCATCTTTATAGCAAACCCAAAACAAATCAATGAATTCTC
Organism: Draba incana; assembly: GCA_963576765.1. NCBI lineage: Eukaryota > Viridiplantae > Streptophyta > Magnoliopsida > Brassicales > Brassicaceae > Draba > Draba incana. The sequence goes on along the minus strand of OY755215.1, from coordinate 4,359,984 downwards.
TCAACAAACATCATATCGTTTCATAATAAAGCAAGAGAACTTTTATAATCTTCCCTAAGATGGCTTCACCATCTTCACGTTCTATTTCACTTTCGAAGGAACCTGCAAATAAAGCTATGGAGCTCTAACTTTCTTCTATTTCTAAGCCTATGGTGATAAACATCGAAACCTTAGGGAAGATGGTGAAGCGTTGAAGACTAAAAAGACACGCGTACCTGTAGTGCCGAGGAAGAAGATTTGTTCCCAGATTTCGTTTCCGTCAATTTCTAAGCTTCTTCTTCGCGAAATCGAGCTTCTTCTTCTAGAGAATCGATCGATGATGAGGTAAAAGAGAGATTCTACAGGTCGAATCCATGGTGGTTTATGAATTTTAGGGTTTATGAATTGGGAATTTGATTTTGTCGATATAAAATTTAGGGGTAGGTTTTTGTGATTATTGAATTTAGCTGGGGTTATTTTGGACTTTTACAACTTTGGATGAGTTTTGGTGCATCCAAACTCTGATTATAAACTCACTCAAATTTTCAGTTTTTTTGGATGATTCTCAAACGTGCATCCAGATACAGTATTTAGTTCATGTGTTTAATTGTCAGTAAACGAACAATAACTCAAATCTGCATCCAGAATCAGCAGCTGGTGCACCAAACGAATAGCACCCATCTCTATCCACTTTTACTTCAATGGATTCTTTTTTTTTCTTTACTTCTTGTGTTGCTGCAACAACCTTTTTCATGTTTTTGGGTACAATATGTTTCATGTTTTACATAAAATTCAGATTCCATCAAGAAAAAAAAGTACTAGCTCCTTCATCTACATCTCCTTTAGCTCTTTCATCTCCACCATCTTCTTTGTCTCGAAACCGGAAACACCATGTCTTCCCGAGCTTCCATTGGGCAGAGGTCCGTAAAACATTTCTTAGTCATGTCCTGTCGGCATTCAGAAGAAAAGGAATCGACCCATTCATTGATAATGATATCGACAGGAGCAAGTCGATCAATCCTGCCCTTAAAGAAGCAATGCGAGGATCGAGAATCGCAATTGTTGTGCTCTCAAAAAGCTATGCTTCTTCTACATGGTGCATGTACGAGTTGGTAGAGATCATGAAGTGCAGGGAAGAGTTAGGTCAAATAGCAATGACCATTTTCTATGAAGTGGAACCAACTGATGTAAAGAAGCAGACGAGAGATTTTGGGAAGGCCTTCAGAAAAACTTGTAAAGGTAAAACGAAGGAGGAGACTGAGACATGGAGAAAAGTTTTGGAGGATGTGGCCACAATTGCTGGTTACCATTCAAGCAAACGGTATATGCTCTAATTAATATATTAATACTATCACATCAAAGCATGTTTATATATAATAACAAGAGAAACAATTACATGACATGTTTTCATGACTAACTAGAGTATGTCTAATTTGATATCATTAATGCATGTTAGGGATACTGAAGCGGCGATGATCGACAAAATAGCTACTGATGTTTCAAACATGTTGAATAATTCGACACCATCAAGAGATTTCGATAGTTTAGTTGGGATGGGAGCTCATATGGAAAAGGTAGAATCGTTGTTACGCCTAGATTTGGAGGATGATTGAAATTTGGGGTCCGCCTGGATATACGTAGAATACGAAGACCACCATCGCAAGATATATGTTTAGCCGACACTCTAAAGATTATCAACTGAGTGTCTTTATGGAGAATATCAAAGAGTCAATGTATACAAGACCTGTGTGTTCTGATGACTACAGTGAAAAGTTGCACTTACATAAACAGTTTATGTCCCAGATAACCAACCACAAGGATATCCAGATTCCTAATTTAGATGTTGCAAAATATAGGCTGAAGGAGAAGAAAGTGATTATTGTTCTTGATAGCATTGATAAGTCAATACAACTAGAAGCCATGGCAAACGAAACTCGGTGGTTTGGTCATGGAAGCCAGATTATCATCACAACACAAGACCAAAAACTTTTGAAGGCACATGGCATCAACAATATTTACAAGGTGGGTTTTCCATCAGCATATGAAGCTTATCAAATCTTTTGTACACATGCTTTTGGTCAAAAGTTCCCTCAAGATGATTTCGAGGAGCTTGCATGGGAAGTTACAAAACTTTTAGGTGGGCTACCATTGGGACTAAGAGTTATGGGCTCCCATTTCCGGGGAATGTCTAAGGAGGAGTGGATAAATGAAATACCAAGGTTACAGACTCGCATTGATGCCAGTATTGAAAGCATTTTAAAGTTCAGTTACGCTGCCTTAGATAACGAAGAGAAAGATTTATTTCTGTATATAGCCTGCTTTTTCAACGAAGAACCGATTGAGGTAGTAGGAGGTATTCTTGCAAAGAATATTTTCTTCGATGTGAGGCACAGCCTTGGCATCTTAGCTGACAAATCCCTCATATCCTTTCAATATCTAGAGATTATGATGCATAAGCTGCTTGTAAAGATGGGGAGAGAAATCATTCGTCATGAGCTTGGGCAGCAGTCCATTAGTGAGCCTGGTAGACGTCGGTTCTTGGTTGATGCAAAAGATGTTTGTCAAGTACTGTCAAATGATACAAAAGTAGGGTTTGGCATTTTATCCTTCATTACAATGCTTCTTACAAATCTGATGCAGCGAGATATTTGGAATATTTCTAAATATCCTTATTTCTATTTTTATTATTTAGATTTATATTTGATGTTTATCTTTTGGAACATTCTAGGATATTCTAAAGAATATTAGGGTTTTATGCTTTCTTATAAATAGCCTATTATGGCCTGATTAATCGAAAGATTTTAAAGAGGTTTTAATAACCACTGTGAAGAGTATTCACAAACCAAGAGCTTTTGCGAAAGCCCTGAGAGGAGGACTCTTAACCCTATCCCTAGAAGCTTCCGCCTGCATCATTTGGTATCAGAGCCGAGCCTCTTTGGTTTTTTAATCAAAGACCATTCTGGTGATTATGGTGAATCAAAGCATCTACCCTATCCAAGGCGAAAGTCCATTCGTTGAAAGAGAAGAAAACCACGAGATCTACATAGAGATCTATGGTGATCCAATCTTCGACACATATGAAGAAGATGTGATTGTTGATTTCGTTTTTCAAGAAGATGATTTTGACAATCTGTCCCGTGCAAAATCCGTTCGTGCAGAGTTCGTGCAAAAATCCGTTCGTGCAGAATTCGTGCGAAAATCAGACCGTGCAAATTTCGGGCAGTTGCAGATCTGCAAAGATTTTTGGGATTTCCAGATCTGTGCAGATTCGGTTTGTGCAAAATTCGTGCAAAATCCGGTTAGTGCAGAAACAAGATATTATCAACCAGGAGAAACAAAACCGATGTGGAAAAACCGGTTGAAGATTCGAGGTCGAATCTTTCTTGGCCGGCGGGAGCTGATGCAGCGCATATACAAGATTCGCGGACGAATCTTTTCTTGGCCGACGAATCTTTTATTGATATTGATTAATCAAAAATTTTTAAAGAGGTTTTAATAACCACTGTGAAGAGTATTCACAAACCAAGAGCTTTTGCGAAAGCCCTGAGAGGAAGACTCTCAACCCTATCCCTAGAAGCTTCTGCCTGCATCAAAATCATATTCATATGATATTAACTAATTATTTCTATCTTAATTGTTTGATTCCTTTCAGGGTAGTAGAAATTGGTAGTAGAAATTGATAGAAATTGATAGAATATTACATGTTTCCTATTCTATTAGAAATGTTATAGGCATAAATTTCAACTTTACCGATGACGAATTTGATATAAGTGAACGAGCCTTCAAGAGAATGCCTAATCTTGAATTCTTAAGATTCTGCCGCCCATTTGGTAAATTGTACTTACCACAAGGTTTGTATGATGGGAATTATCTATCTCCAAAACTTAAACTACTAGAATGGGAATGTTTTCCAATGAAATATCTGCCTTCCAATTTTCGCACGGAGTACCTAGTCAGCCTAACACTGGAGTACAACAAACTTGAGAAGCTGTGGGAAGGAAATAAGGTACCAAAATTGCTGTGTTTCTTTCCAATTTTGTAATTTTCTTTGCATCTAAATGTGTTTGTGTATGTTGCCTTTATTTGTTTGTACAGCCGTTTGGAAACCTGAAGTGGATGAATTTGAGTTATTCGGAAAACTTGAAGGAGCTACCTAATCTTTCCACTGCCACTAATATTCGAGGATTGTTTTTATATGAATGCTCAAGTTTGGTGGAACTATTTCTCTCTGATGAGAATGTCATTAATCTCCAAATGCTGAATCTCACTGGATGCTCATCTTTAGTGGAGCTCCCCTCCTCTATAGGAAATGCCACTAATCTCACGAAACTATATCTCAGTAGATGCTCAAGTCTGGTGGAGCTCCCCTTCTTTATTGGAAATGCCACTAATCTCGAGAGGTTGTTTCTTAATGAGTGCATTAGTTTGGTGGAGCTGCCCTCCTCTATCGGGAATGCCAGTAATCTCTCATACTTGAGTCTCATAGGCTATTCAAGTATGGTGAAGCTTCCATTCTCTATTGGAAATGTCACTAATCTCCATATCATTGATCTCAGTGGGTGCACTAGCCTGGTGGAGCTACCATCCTCTATCGGAAACCTTGATAAATTGATGTCTTTGGTGTTGGAAAGATGCTCAAAGCTAGAGGTTCTTCCTACTAACATCAACATGAAATCTCTCGGGCTACTTGGTTGCAATGATTGCGTGTTGTTGAGAAGTTTTCCTGAGATTTCCACAAACATTAGTATTCTTCAACTCAAAGGAACTGCAATAAAACAAGTGCCTTCATCGATCAAGTCATGGTCTCCTTTTGATTTGTTCCAAATGTCATACCTTGACAACCTCCAGGACTTCCCGCATGCTCTTGACATCATCACAACACTTTACATGAACCATAGAGAGATACATAAAATTCCTTCACGCGTCAAGAGAATCTCTCGTCTTGAGAAGCTTATACTCAACGGATGCGAGAAGCTGGTATCACTGCCACAACTATCCGATGTCCTGACCGAACTAGATGCAGAAAATTGTGATTCACTGGAAAGATTAGATTGCTCATTTTAGAACCCAAGGATTAAACTCAACTTTGCTAATTGCCTCAGACTGAATAAAGAAGCGAGAGAACTCATCATTCGAACTAGTTGGCGTGCAGTCTTACCCGGTGTACAAGTGCCAGCGTGCTTCACCTGCCGAACCACTAGGGGAAGCTCCATGAGAGTACGTGTGAATCAAAGTCCTATTTCTGCAACCTCGAGAGTTAAGGCTTGCATCTCATTGGTTGATAAGGGTGTTCTTGAGGCTGGTGATGAGAACATTGTCGACTTCTATTGTGACATCCAGTTCAAACAGAATGGCTTCACATTTTCTCGTGAAGGGAGATATGAGGTTCTACCTGCCCTTTTAACCGAACATTTGTACATGGTAGAAATTGAAGCAAAAGTTGGAGCAGATGAGACATTCATTGACATTGTTTTTGATTTCGAAGTCACATCTAACAAATGGGAGATATGAGAAGGAGGGATACGCCAAATCTCTGATCATGACAAACACCAAACTCAAGTCGACCGAGAAGCATCTCGAGAATGAACAAGAATAGCCAATAATGGATGAAACTGAATATGTATGCCTTAAGATGATGGCAACGCAAGTTCTAAATCTTTTGAAAGTACATAGATATGAGAATGGTTTGATTATGTAAAATTTTACTTCAGAGATGGCGATGGAAAACGTGAAACCTTAGAAAATGGTTTGGTATGAAGTCACCAAGTAAAAAAATAGATAAGATGGGAATCTCAATACAGAGGACTCTCTCTTATAGTTAATCAGACTGTAATTAATGCAAAGAACTACCATCAGGATATAAGTTTAGTAATTAGGGGTTGTTCGTTTCATCATCCAGCGTCTGGATACAGTTATCAGATACTGTTCTTTTTGGTCAAATTATGAAATGCGACTAGATGCAGAAACTCGATGCAACATGAAACTCATCCAAAATATCCAGAAATTTTGGATGAGTTTGAAAGTAGAGTTTGGACGTACTTTAGTGAGTCCAAAATTACAAAAGTAAAAAATACCCTCAATTATAATCATAACATTAAATCAATTATATTTTCGCCAAAATCGCAAAATTGCATTTTTTTACCAAAATCATAAACTTATATTTTCTCGTTAAAAATCGTAAACTTATATTTTCGCCAAAATGATTTTGCGTGTTTTCCCATCACAATTGTAAAATTTTAATTTCTCGCCAAAACTACAAAAATTATATTTTTCCGCAAAACCCGCAAAATAATGTTTACCGCCAAAACCGCAAAATTTTGTTTTCTCGCTAAAATCGCGCAAAATCATATTTTTTTGCCAAACCCGCAAAATAATATTTTTCTGCTAAAGCCACAAAATCATGTTTTCCCGCCAAAACCACAAAATTATTTCTCGCCAAAATCGCAAAATTATATTTTCCCACCAAAACCGCAAAATTATATTTTCCCGCAAAACCCGCAAAATTATTTTTTCAGTCAAAATCGCAAAATCATGTTTTCCCGCCAAAACCGCAAAAAAAAAATCCCTCCAAAATTGGAAAATTATATTTTTTCGGCCAACCCGCAAAATTGTGTTTTTCTGCCAAAACGTAGTATCATGTTTTCCTGCCAAAATTAGAAATTATTTAATCACGAATATAAATTAAGAAAAATAGTATTAACACAGAACATGGACTTTAGGTCATTTAACATTAAAGTGCATCGAGATACAAATACTAAAACACCAAACGAACATAATTGCATCCAGACGCAATATCCGAATGCATAAACCAAAAGCACAAACGAACATCACCTAGATTTTGCGTCTAAATAATGCGTCTAGATGAGACGTCCATATACTGCATCTAGAATCCCAAACGAACAGCACCTCTATTGTTATCATCATCTTTGAAGCTCCTCAAGAGGGAGAAGAATCTCAAAACCGTAATAAACCGGAGAAGTTTAATTTCTGAATTAATTCGAAACCTTATCAAAGGAACCGAACCAATCAGCATTTAGCAATTTCAATTTCAATTTCATCATTTTTTATTGGATACACTACGAAAGCATTGTCCCTCAAGACTTTCATCCCAATACTATTTTTTTCTCTAAATTATTGAGTTTAGTGCATTTAAAAGCGAGAACACATGATATAAATATAAGTTGTTGTTAGTAATCAAAAAATGTTTAAAAGTTGGTTTTAGTAAATTAATGACGTTTTTCCCGTTTCTATTATATTTGTTAACATGTCCAAAGGATAGAACAAAACCACTCTTTGAAAACATAAGACCATCCCCACCGGTAAATTTTGTCGAGTATCAACAGAATAAAAAAAATTTAAAAATGTAACAATCAACAGATTTGGCTGTGTGTATCAGTGGACTGAGCCGGGTGATACGGTATCACCCGGTGACTTGGCACGATTTAGTTGGTTTGTATTTTTGTTTTGTTTTATTTGGATTGTAATATTATATTTTAAAAAAAAATCTTATGTTTTTTATATAGAGAAATTCTTTAATATGCCACCATTTTTAAAAAAGTCCAAAAATAACACTTAATCAATAGTTCCAAAAATACCACAAATACAAAAATGGATTTTCAATAGAACTGTAATTTAAATTTTTGGGTTTGAGTTAACTATTCCCAAAGTAGAGTATCAAGTTTAGGGAATAGGGTTTGAGTTTGGGGTTTAAGGTTGAATTTTAAATGTTAAAACTTTATTTTAGTTTTGTGATATCTTTGGAATTTTTAAAAGCGGTATTTTTGGAATTTTTCAAAAAATGGACATTTTTGAGAATCGCCATTTTATTGTATATAACTTTCAGTATTATCCAACTTGCAAACAATTTTTTTTTTTTTTTGTTATGATACTGACACTGGTCTCACCACTGGAGACAAATTTATTAACAGTATCATAATGAATCTCAAACAATAAATAAAGATTAAAATTTATACTAAAATAATGCTAATAATACCCATGGCGTCGATGCTCACCTCAACAAGTAGATAGTGTTAAGCGTGTCAAACACAATCACACACAAAAAGGAAATAAAATCACCAAAACACAAAAAGATAATAATCCTAACACTCCACCAAAAGAACGCCACGTGGCAGATAGGATTTTCCCACACCAATCCCACCTTATTAACCTTGTCTCTCTCCTTCACTCTCTCCACGCCATTTCCACAAGCCACAGAGAAAAACCAAAACCACCCAACACAAATCCTCAAAATCTAACAAAAATGGCCTCCACTGCTCTCTCAAGCGCTATCGTCGGAACTTCATTCATCCGCCGTAACACAGCTCCGACAAGCCTACGTTCTCTGACTCCTTCCAACACACAAACCCTCTTCGGTCTGAAATCATCCACCGTTCGCGGCGGACGTGTCACCGCCATGGCTACATACAAGGTCAAATTCATCACACCAGAAGGCGAACAAGAAGTCGAATGCGGCGACGACGTTTACGTCCTCGACGCAGCCGAAGAAGCCGGAATCGATTTGCCTTACTCTTGCCGTGCTGGTTCATGTTCTAGCTGTGCAGGTAAAGTTGTGTCTGGATCTGTTGATCAATCTGACCAGAGTTTCCTTGATGATGAACAGATTGGTGCAGGATTTGTTCTCACTTGTGCTGCTTATCCTACTTCTGATGTTACCATTGAAACCCACAAAGAAGAAGACATTGCCTAAAAATCTTCATCATTTTAATAATAATCATGTCTTTTTAAGTTTTTAATCATTTTGGGTTGAGTTTGTTGTTTACTTACTTCAATCTTTTGTTCTCTGTTGTGTAATTGTTACCTGGTTTGGTAAGATCAATGGATAACAATTTTTAAAACCATGGATAATAATTCAAGAATGATGAAATATTATCTTTTTTTTATGTGGTCAGAATCTAACATTATCTTTAAACATTGGAAATTCAGTTTCTTTTCAAGACTATTTAGTTATGAGTTAGTAATGCATATGCATGTGCTTGTAAATATAAGCTAAGCAAAAATGAATTTGAGACTGATTCATCAAAAAAAAGTGTGAAATCCGAGATTGATTATTACTAGAACAATATTCATTGTTTGCACCTAGCTACGACACAAACTATAGAATCTAAGCCCAAATAGCAAGGGAAGACATGAGTCCAGCTCCGAGGAACAACATCAAATAAGAAACAATTTGAAGTCTAAAGTTACAACTCATTCTCTTACTCAAGAAATCAGCAGCTATCAGATCAACTAAAGCCATGTACACAAGAATACCAGCCGAAAGCGAATCCAAGATACCTTCGGTGACCAATGCTCCGACGCTGTGAGAATTATAAGACGACGCCACAGCAGTTCCGATCCCGATTCCTATCGGTGTTGTTAGGGCAAAGAAGCAAGCCATTATGGTTGCTGATTTGTTCTTGAATTGCGCTTGGGAGATACATCCACCGAGCGCAAATCCTTCAAAGAATTGGTGGAAGGATAGCGCTGCGATTAGAGGCCGGATCGTGCAAGGAGACTGAGATACTCCAAGAGAAATACCGATGATAATCGAGTGTGACACGATTCCTAGCTCCAAAACCTAACAATATGAATAAGATGAGATTACTAAACACAAATATTTTACGATTGTAAAGTTACATTAGCGATTTTGTACCTGAGAAACAACAACATGCCTAGCTCCATTACTGACATCAAAACCCCCGTGTGCGTGTCCATGGCCATGTCCATGTCCGTGTCCGTGTCCATGATCATGACCAATGTCGATTTTGCGGTGTCCTTCACAAGAACCATGACCAGAAGGGTGATTATGTCTATGATGAGCAGCATGAGCATGAATGCCAACAATATGAATCCCGCCGCTGTCTTCTTCTCCAAACACTTTCTCAACGTTTGATCCTTCCGCAGCCACGGGAACAACAATACCAGGCGATTGTTCACGACCAGGCTGTTCATCAGATTCAATTGCTTCCCTCTCTTGCTTCCGCTCATAGTACTGAGTCCCCATGAAATCCACAAGCAAAGTGATTAACGCAGCAATCATCGCAAAGAACCCCGGGAAAGGAAACTTGGACCAAGGGAATTTCGGTAAGCACGGGTTAGTCAAAGCTTCTGTGCCACCCGCCAACATGTGGACAAACCCCGTGGCGAGGATTACACCGGCCGCAAAGGCTTTAGCAGCCACAAAGAGACTACCATCGGTTTGAAGGAACCGCCTGTTCCTGCCGATAAGTGGAATAGCTACACCAGCAACTCCAGCTAATAGAATGGAGGCAATGGCTACTAATTTAAGTAGAAACGCAGCGGAATCATCGCGACATAGGTCTGATTCGCCCGCGTTACAAAGAAAGTTGGAAGAAGAAGTAACCATTGTCTTTGGAACTACCTGCAAAATGGACTCTGCTTCTGTATTTATTTGGTCCAGTGGTCCATTGCAAACAAATCAAACATATTAAAACCAAACAAAACGAATCAAACATAACAGAGCAAAGTCAACAGTGAGAATTAGAGATCAGTGTGAAATTCCGAGAACCCGACTTGGAAAAACTCCGAATTGAGAAGGAAACAGAACAAAAGTAAGAAACTTTTAATCCAAAGGAAATAGTTTACGAGGTGTTCGACGAAATACCTGAGAGAGAAGAATCACTTTCTGATCCAAACAAGAATATAGTAAGCAATTTCCAAAGAACCTATCAACAAAACCCAGAATCAGTGTTACCGTAATTCAAATCACAAATTCGTAAATTTGAAAACAATCGAAACCAAATATCACACGAACATCGATGAAGAACATTGGGTGGTTAAGATATCCTCGGGATCATGAAAAAGTGGAGAAATTTGGTAGAATTCTCGAGAACCCAAAACACGAATCAGATTTATAAATGAGAATCCAGAGGAAAATAAGTTGGAGGAAGATACAAGTAATGTCGACATTGCAGTTGGGCAATCGGGTTTAGACTTTTTGAATGTTGGTAAAGATTAGAGAATATCGCTACATTTCCCCGAATTTTGCAACCACACGCCAAACTAGTGTCGACATTTTCGAGTAATCCAATTTTTTTTCTTTCTTCTAATAATGTCAAAGGTACCTATAAAGTCTAACCAATTTATTGAATTAAAATATAAATTAGAGTCCCTACCAAACAGTATGTACGATTAGAATCCTATATATTATTTGAGAAACATTTTGAGCATTTTGCTTAGCTATTATCACCACAATTTTTTCTTCACTTTATTTTTATTTATTTATTTCATTCTCTTATACTCATTACCAAACACATTTAATTCAAAATATACTTATTTTGATTACCATAACACTAATTGCGAAACACATTTGAATCTTCCTAAACTTGCCAAAATTAAAATATTTTGAAATTTTCAACTTGCCAAAATTAAAATATTTTGAAATTATAGATTTAAATCATAGAATTAAATGTGAACAAAAATTTAACATATATACCAAAAATATTGATTTAAAATAAAATAAAACTATTAATTATCTTTTGAAAATACATTAGCATGTAAAAATATGTTTTTGACAAATAGATGTTTTTAATTTTTCATAAATGTACCTTCGTACAAGTAAAAATATAATTATTAATGAAATTTGTTGGTTTAACTATTTCACGGGTGGAACTCATTTGTATGCAAAATAATCGCAAAATTCAAATATATAAATTAGGTCTTAGGTTATGTATAATTATTTTTCATAATCTTTTTTTTAACTAAAACTATTGATTTTATTCGATAATCATTTTTTCCCGCGTATAACGCAAGTAATTTTCTAGTTACTATTATACTAGCATGTTCACTTTTTCTTAATCATCATTACTGATAAACAATTGGTAGTACATCAAAAGATTGGCTAGCTTTTGTTTTTAAACTCTTTCAAAATTATTTATGGAAATTCGAATATATTTTTTTTTTTAACAAATGCAAGAACAGAAATGATATGAGATAGATATCCAAAATGTTTAAAAAACAAAAAAAGATATCCAAAATATAAAATTTAAAAGTTGTTGGTTATTATTAAGAAGTACAACTGTATATGTCAATCTTCAAATTTCAAAGTAACTTCAACTTTTTAGAACATCTCAATCTCTTAACCACAAGAGACTAAACACACATTCATATCTACTAGATAACAAGAACATCAACAGCAACCGATCCACAACACGCGCATCATTTCACAAGTGACCTTGTCAAATGCTCTCTTGCAGTCGCAAACGCCTGACTTATCGTCTGAATCGGAATAAACCCGCAGAGAAATGTAACAAGGTGTGTATGAAATTAAGAAATATAAACATTTGTTGTATAGAAGACACAGTACCTGCTCGGATAGAGGTGCGTTAGGGTCAGCGCTATTGATTCCTGCTTTTCCCGCAATCACATTTGCATCCGTCTCGAGAACAAGACTGAGATATAAGATAGTATTAGAGTATATTATAACCTATGAAACAGTTCATTTATCAAATAGTTCTACAAATTTTGAAAGGAGAATTAAAATTTCATACCCGCCATCAATAATTTCATCGAAGCAAAGAAAGATGAGGTCAAGATTGTCTAGTGCCTCTCTCTTATCAGCACTGCCTCTGTAGTTTGAAAGAAAGTAAGGTCGAAAAATCGAACTAATTTGTGAATGTGGAAGTAATAGAATAAAATCTAAAGCTGTGTGACTAGACAGACCTAAGAAGAAGGTACACTGCATCGAAGAGTCCCTGAAGCACACTGGCTAAGATAAGCTCGTTTTCCTCTTCACCACCGGTAACAAAGAAATGAAGATCTTCCACAAATTTGTACACAATTATGTTCTTCTCCAGTGCCGTCACTTCCACTGCATATAAAGATTGATAACTAAATGCCAGCATTAAAAGACACAACAACTACAATACCATCAAGACGTAAATAATTAGATTTCAGAAAGATTTGATGAAAGATACGTAACAAGACACCGAGTAATTAAAAACCAGGACCCACGACAAAACCTACCTTCAGTACGCGCATTTGATTTTTGAGTCTTGGTGAACACAGTTTTTTCAAACGATTCCTTTGCTGCATTCGTTGGCCAATCATCGGAGTAATACTTTGCCGCTAGACGCTTTCCTTCAGAATCCAGAAGCAAAATGTTTTTCACTTTTGGTGGCAACTCCTATGAAGAACACAAATAAAACACAAAAAATCATAAAGATTGTGCGATATTGCAAAACATAAGATCATAAGCATTGAGGAAAAGACTTATGATAGTACATCTAAGAGCTGAAAGTAATTGAGCATGGATCAGTGTCACAGTAACACCTCACTGGAGAACTAAACAAACCGATAACATTGTCTTACACGTATATCCAAGAATCGAGAGTCTATCGAATAGCAAAGACAAGGCTTAAATACTCATTTCCCTTTAGAGGAGAATATCAATCTACTGGCACTCTAAACGCAGAAGAAAACGTAAACCGCAGTTAATGGAATCGAACAAAAACTCGTAAAAATGTCCTTATAAACATTGAACCAAATATGCCATATGTATCTCATAAACATCTATACACAACATCTTCTCCATTTTTGCTTCTATTACAAACTTATCTAAGAAAATCTCAACATGCAACAGAAACAAAATCAATAAAGCTAGTGTTTGAGCAATTTCTAAACCATCAACAATAAGGCAAACCAAGATTTTGAAGAGAAATCAGTCAAAAACAACATCACTAACTCAAAGTAAGCTCCTTTAGCTTCAAATTAAAGCTAAAAGTTGTGATCTTTTTACAATCAGGATCATTAATAAACAAAATACTGAAAGTTTGTAACTTTTCGCATGCAATCATATGAAAGAACATAAGCATTTCTTAATTTGGGTTTCCGACACAATTCCCAAAACTCAGAGAGAATCCATACCATAAGAACGGAAACGGTGCAAGAGAACGAAAAAAAGTGATTAGATTTATACCATGGATTAAGGAGACGAAATCGGAGGAGAAGAAATCGTCCGAGAAATCCCTAGAAATTAAGGAGAGGAGCTTTACTCGAATTTTTAGGCAATTTATATTTCCAGGAGTGTCAAAAAAAAAAAGTCCAATAAAAAGACTTGTATTTTCTTCTCTTAATCACTAGCTTTTTCTACGTGTGGTCAACTTCTAATTACCTGATTAATAATTTAATATTACTACTGATTTCTTTGGAAGTTTCAAGGAAAATTTACATTTTAGACATTTTTTATCAAAGTATTTACACTTAAAAAACTTTAGAAGAATTAAATACTTATTTTCCTCTGTTTCTTAGAAGATGTATTTTCTAGATTTTTTTATTTATTTCACAAAAATAGATTTCTACCTTTTATGAAGCAATGATGATACATTGTAAAATTACAAAAAAAAAAAAAAAATTATTGAATAATTATTGGTTTAGAGTTGTAAAAAATTGTTTGATGCAATTTAATTTTTATTGCAATTTGCAGGCCTTCTTCATTCTCTTTGTAGTTTGGACAAACTTCACAATAACTTGAAGCTTAACCATATGTTGAATTCTCTTTCTGTGTTATGTATAACGTGTCCACACACACTTGTCTAATCTACATAAACTTGTCCAAGCAGTCCAATATGCAAACACAAAGAAAAATATCACGTCAAACCAACCACATATTTTTGTGCATCCAAACTTTTCACTAGTAACAACTATCAAGAACTCGAGACATCCAAACATGAAAAAATGTACAACATAGAGATATACTTTACTTAATTGGAATTATAAAAAGTAGAAATGCTTAGATAATTTTTAAATAAGGTATAAGTGAAAACATAGAGAACTAATTTAGAAATACTTCACAATGTTTAGAATTGCTTAAAAAATTAGGAATTAATTGAACTAAAACTGCATTTTTCTAATATGTGTCACTGTCCTACGAATTGAAATGCTTATAGTTTTAACAAAATTAAATATATGGATTTTTTTCTTAAAACTTGTATTTGAGGTGTCACAATTCATGAGATCTGAATGTATTTGAGGTGTCACAATTCCTGTTAAATTAAAATTATTATAGGTAGATTACCTTTTAAAACTATAGCAAAAGGTGTTGTGCGTTGCTCACAAATATGGACAAAAAACTTTAGGATAAAAACCAAAAGATTACATCACTAATCCTTCTCGCTCCTATAAATATCATTTATTCACCTCACACAAAATAGTGTAAATCTAACATTATTCTATCTTCTCAAAAGTCTTTCTAAGTTCTTGTTTTCAGCAAAAATGGAATGCATCACAAAGCTCCCTGAAGCGTTCAATGAAAACAAAACCAAAGACAACCCTTTGATGTTCTTTGGTTCAACGGTCCCAACCGATCAACCAAACCAAATACCTAAAGTGTTTGTATGGCCCGACCATGAAAAACCTTCTACAAATGTTCCAATCCTTCAAGTCTCTCTCATCGACCTTGGTGGCTTCCTCTCAGGTGATCCATTTTTGGTCTCGGAGGCTACAAGGCTCGTCTCCGAGGCTTCAAAGAAACATGGTTTCTTCCTAGTTACCAACCATGGAGTCGATGAGAAGCTCTTGTCTAGTGCACATACGTATATGGACACATTCTTTAAGTCCCCGGCTTGTGAGAAACAAAAGGCTCAGAGGAAATGGGGTGAAAGCGCGGGGTACGCTAGTAGCTTTGTTGGGAGATTCAAGGAGAATCTCCCGTGGAAGGAAACGCTGTCGTTTTCGTTCTCCCCTGAGGAGAAAAACGAAAACCACTCCCAAACCGTTAAGGAGTTCATTATTAAGAAAATGGGAGACAAATACGAAGATTTCGGGTATACAAAAAACGCTTTAATTTTAGACCTTAATTGTTTCTTTACGTTTACGTCTCTATGTTATGTTGATTGAAATATTATACGTAAATGCATGAAGACTAGTTGGTTAATTTTTTTCCATGCAAATATATGCAGGAGACTTTATCAAGAGTATGGAGAGACCATGAGCAATCTCTCTCTCAAGATCATGGAGCTTCTTGGAATGAGTCTTGGCATCGAAAGGAAGCATTTTAAAGAGTTTTTCGAAGACAATGAATCGATACTTAGATTGAATTACTACCCAAAATGCATCCAACCGGATGATACACTTGGGACAGGACCTCACTGCGATCCAACCTCTCTAACCATACTTCAACAAGACCAAGTTAATGGTCTTCAAGTTTTCGTGGACAACCAATGGCAAGCAATCCTTCCTAACCCTCAAGCATTGGTGGTGAACGTTGGTGACACTTTGATGGTAACTTTCTCTTTTCATTTAAATGGTTTACACTTACAAGCAATTTAAAAATAAACCAATTTATAGTTTTCTTTACAACACAAATTTAAATGGTTTGACTGTTTGAGTATCGAAACTAATTATATAATACAATAAACTTAAAACTTTTTGTTTGTTTGAGAGATTTGATCAATGCATGAAGGAGCAATGTTTTTGAATATCGTTATAAATTAAAGTTTTAGATTTTCATTATCTTTATTTATAACATGAAATGTACTTCTGAATTATTATTTTTAATCATAAAATTGTGACTTATTTACCATAATAACATAATTTTGTTTTGTTTTTGGGGCTAATTTGATTATAGGCTCTAACAAACGGAATATACAAGAGTTGCTTGCATCGTGCGGTGGTGAATAGTGAGATGGACAGGAAGACACTTGCATTCTTCCTATGTCCAAAGATGGACAAAGTGGTGAAGCCACCAAAGAAATTAGAAGGTGAAAGGGCATACCCTGATTTTACATGGTCTATGTTTCTTCACTTCACACAGAACCATTATAGATCAGACAGGAACACTCTTGAAGAGTTTAAAAATTGGGTTAAGAACAGAGGAAATTCTGATGAAGGAACTTTCGCAAAATGAAAAGATAATGTGTGTCGTGGCACAAAATGTGACATTGTATTGTTTTTAAAAGATGTTGGGGTTGATAGGTTTGGACTGTAAGTGTAAACTATTATCTAAAAATTTCATCTCCATAAAATTTAGTTGTTAAATAATGGTTGTAACTTTAAAAAAAGAGCTGTCTTTTATTGTTTTTTTTTTTTTAAATGATTGGTTACGCTGTAGTTGTAAACGAACATCGGAAATCAACAACCAAAATTCTAATACCATTTGTTGCATTTTAATCTTCGATTAAATTCAGCTTCTACTTGAACTCAAAACCTTCCAATGAATCGCACTCGATCGCTCTATCTCTAGTGTGTAAAACATAAAGAAAAAAAAAGGAGATTGTTTACGATAGTTCATTTCTGGTATAGAGAGCTTCTCTCATGGGCAAGACTCGATCCAGCAAAATCACTAGCATGAAGAACACAAACTCTCAAGACGCAGAGAAGCTCGGTAAAAAAGACGACCAAGTGTTTGTTACAAAGCCCACAACCACAATGCATAAGGGCTCTGTTTTGTGATGAGAGGTGGAGACATGTAGCTTAATTTGTCGAGTTGCTTGGGTCATTAAATTGTAGATCATGCTTAAATATCCCTTAGGACCACCCAATAGACTAATTACATAAATAACGGTAAGAGATTCGCCTAAAGTAGTTACACATGGCGTTAAGAAATTCGCTTAAAATAAAAGAGTAAATTTATCCCAAGCACATATTTATATTCAACAATATACATTTTCATTCATTATGGTTGAGTCTGTTTTAGTCTAGTATTTTTATATCAGGAACTATCAAAGAAACAGTATCCCCAATTTATTTTTTCATTCAATCCATCTTTGAAACTTGGATCTTGCATTTTATGGAATTGTTTTTATTTTATTTTAAAACCTAAGATGTTTTCTATTTTGTGTGTAAAATTATTGTGATATTTATTATTTCTATCTTACCATATATTTTTACCTAACATAGAAAATTGATTAAAGAGATTCAAATTGTAAATAAAATTTTCATATTGTGAAAAAAAAAAACACCTTATTACTTGAAGTGGAAGGACTAAGTTATTTAGACAAGAAAGTGTTTAAACAGAATTCATTATCTTTATTGTTTTCAAGAACTTTTCACACTACAAGAAAACAGAGCGATTTCCGACGATTTTGGTCCGTCGTTTCTATCACGTCGGAATTTTCGACGGATTTTCGACGGAATTAAGACGGATTGAAAAAAAAAAATTCCGTCGGAATTCCGTAAGAAATCGAATTCCTCCTCCTCCTCCTCCTCCTCCTCCCAAATAAGAGAATGTGTGTTATTCCTCTTTTTTTTTTTTTTTTTTTTTAAAACGGATTCCGTCAATATTTAGTCGGATTGCCGTCGGAAAATTCCGACGGACGCAAAAATCCGTCGGAAAATGTCTTGTTTTCTTATAGTGTCATCTCTATTTGTGGTAATTGTTATTGTATAATTTAATGTTTTAAAAACAATAAATGCAATAAATAAATAGCTTACTAAAAACATGGATTCCTTAGTCTCAACATTATTGGATTACCCAAAAACTCAAGATTCAACAAAATTATGTATGGTCAAACTTACATGTATGTATATATATCATATATGTAGAATATATATATATATATATATATATATAGCTTATAAGCAAAAGAAAAAAAAAAGAGAGAGAAGAAACTTGCAAGAAAAGAAAATATGAAGTTGTTTGCAATTTTCTTGGTTTCTTGTGTTTTATTTTCTCTTGTCCCAAACCTTACCGTTGCGGAGCAAAGACCATGGTGCCCAACAAGAAAACAAATCTTTGATGGTTCATGCAAGAGAGATTTCACACAATGCTTTGACGACTTAAGAAGAACATGGAGAGACACTGGAGATCTTGGTCCAACCGATTGCACTTGCACTCCTCAACCCCAGAAGAAGCGTTTATGTTATTGTCGTTATTTACCTTGTCCTAATTAGTTCAACTAAAGATCCTAAAAAAACCTCCTTGTTCTCATAATTCCTATATATATGTTTTCAATAATAATGGTTTAATTATTATTAAGATAATTTGCATCTTATTGTATCAACATTGAGATGAGATCAATTTATGTATCTATCTCTGTAGCATCGTACACATGAGCACGAAACTCAATTTATGTTATGTTAAGAAAATAATGACTAAGAAGTCAACTATGTTTCTTGACTTTACACAGAATCATTATAGATCAGACAGGAACACTCATGAAGAGTTTAAAAATTGGGTCAAGAAAAGAGCCAATTCCGATGATGAAGGAACTTTCGCAAAATGAAGAGATAACGTGAGTCGTGGCACAAGAAGTGACTTTTTACTGTTTTTAAAAGATGTAACCGTAAACTGTTCTTTAAAACTTTCGAATGTAGAAATTTTAGTTGTTCAATGTTTGACAAAAAAAAAATATTTTAGTTGTGAAGTAGAGGTTGTAACTAAAAAATATATATCTTTTGTTGATTTTAAAAAACTTAATTGGTTGGGATGTTACTGTAAATTAACATCAGTATCAACAACCAAAACTTTGATACAACTTGTTGAAGATTTACCTTCGATTGATCTCAACTCGATTTGAACTCAGAAACCTCTCAGTGAATCGCACTCAATATCTCTATCTCTCAATACATAAAACATAAAGCAAATCAAAGAAGATTAAAAAAAACACGTGCTTTTTAACGATGAGTTCACTTCCGATATGGAGAGCTTCTTTCAGGGTCAAGATCTCGAACCAACAAATGTTATATCATGAAGAATCAAAAGGCACAGAAGCTCGGTTTAAAAGGCGACCAAGTGTTTCTTGCAATCCGATCATGTGGCTTAATCCGTCGAGTAACATGGGTCATTATATTGTAGATCATATTTAAATATCCCTAGGACTGACCCAAAGGACTAACTACATTGATAACAGTAAGAGATTTGCCTAAACTAGTTACACGTAGCGTCAAAAAATTCTCCTAAAATAGAAGTCTAAATTCACCCAAACACATTAGTATTCATTTTCATTCATTCCAGTTGAATCTAATTTTAAAATATGTTTTTTTTTTAATTTCATCTTACCATATATTTTTACTTCAAATAGAAAAATTTAAATAAAAATTATAGCAAAATTGATTAAAATTTTAGTTGTAAGTAAAAAATTTCAAATGTGATATATCCAAAACATCTTATTACATCAAGTGAAAGGATAAGTTATTTAGACAAGAAAATGTTTAAAATAATGCATTTAATGGTTAAATCAATAAATGCAAATGTTTTCAAGAACTTTTGATCTCTTTTTGTAGTAATTATTGATGGTGTTAAATCAATAAATGCAACAAATAGATAGCTTACTAAAAAACAGGGATTCTCTTTTTTTAGTCTCAATATTATTGGATTACCCAAAAACTCAAGATTCGAAATTATGTATGGTCAAACTTACATGTATATATATAAATAGCTTATTAGCAAAAGAAAAAAATGAAAAGAGAGAAGAAACCTGCTAGAAAAGAAAATATGAAATTGGTCGCAATTTTCTTGGTTTCTTGCGTCTTGTTTTTTCTTGTCCCAAGCCTAACCGTTGCGGAGCAAAGACCATGGTGCCCAACAAGAAAACAAATATTTGATGGTCCATGCAGCAGACCACATTGGGGACAATGCTTTGACGACTTAAGAAGAACATGGAGTGACGTTGGAGAACTTGGTCCAACCGACTGCACTTGCACTCCTCAACCCCAGAAGAAGCGTCTATGTTATTGTCGTTATTTACCTTGTCCTTTCAATTAGTTCAATTAAAGATCCCCAAAAACCTACTTGTCCTCCCATGCTTCTTATACGTTTTCAATAATAATGGTTTAATTCATATTAAGATTTTTGCATCTTATGATATCAACTTTGAGACGAGAGAAAATAAATATATAAGCTCGGTATTTTTTTATGTTTTTATCAACTTGATTAAACTTATAAAGCAGTTGACACGACCGTCTAATTAGAGGGGTGGCAAGTGTAACCACCGCAAATGATCACTCAAATTTTTCGTTTTTAATTAAATTTTCTTTTATTTGTTTTTATAAGGAGCCTAAATTTTTTTTGTTTTTTACCTAGGGCCCAATGTTAATAGATCATCAATGAAATCCAATTTGGTTCCTTAAAAAAATAATACCTTAAATGTTAATTATTTTTTCTTACGTTCAAAATCGAAAGTGCATATCTTCTCTAGTGATTTATATATCAACTGTTTTCTCGTAAGCTCAAAATCAAATTCGAGATGATTCTATCATCGGTTAAATCTCTTATCATTTTAGGTTCAAAATTAAATGCGCATAATAAATTGGTCACAACATATATCATGAACGTGTCATTATCATGGACGTGGTTACCAAGTGGTTGATGTTCTAGTGGTTTTGAGATTTGAAAAGAGTTTTCGAGGTCAATAGTTTAACTCGACTTGGAATGGGTGATTTACACCTTAAACGTGGTAATATCAACTGATGATCCCGGACACCGAAGAACTTATAGATTGAAGGTTTAGAACTCCAATGGTTTATCATTCCTTTCATACTGTGGCCATAATTCCCGTTCCGTTCTGACCCGTCCTGTTCCATTCCATTCCCGATCCTATATTCCCGTTCCAGATTTATTTTATTCCTAAATCGTACAAGTGAGTGATTCCCGTTAGAGAATGGGACATGACAACACGGAAACGGGAATTCCGGAATTATTTGTCCCGAAGTAAATATTGACTTGTATACAATATATCTTAGTAGATATTAGTTTCTTAGTTTTTCATATATGTAACTATGTGACTAATTTTTGTTTGTATGCTACAAATCATTTGCAAGAAAGGATTGATCCCTAATTTTTTTACCTAGTGAGATTTATTTATTGCAGAGTGTTGGTTTTCTTAGAATTTTAATTTAGTAAGAAGTTAGTTTATTAAGTTGCAAGTGTTGGTTTTTACACCGAATCAATTGTTTAATAAATAAATGTGGTGATAACATTAAATAACCGTCGGAATTCCGTCTGAATTTAAGACGGTATTCCGACGGATGTTTAATTTTATTATATATATATATAATAAAATTAAACATCCGTCGGAATTCCGTCTGAGTCAGACGGAATTCCGACGGTTACTAAAATTTTATTTCCAAATATTATTTTTAAAGCGGATTAATTATTTAATAAAATTAATTTGGTAATATATAAAGTACCGTCGGAATGTCGTCTTAATTTCAGACGGAATTCCGACGGAAGTGTAATTTTATTACAAACTTTATTAAAGAAACAATTTATTAAAAACCAATGTCTTATTAAATAAAATAATATTGAACAAACTAAAGTCTTATTAAATCTTACATTACACATTCAATATGAATTTAAATACCAAAATAGTAAATATTACACATAACAACATTATCTGGAGAAACATAATTAAATAGGAAATTATTTAACATAAAACCAACATAAAAACGAGTTAGATATTTATTCTTCATCAGAGTCTGGAACTGTTTCATATTTGTACCCTGTAGTTCATTCATCTTCCTCCTCTCCGGTGCATACTTCCGTTGGCTGGTATTCAGCAATCATCGAATTTGCACCGATTATCTGTTTGAAAACTGAATATAGTTAACCATTCCCAAAAATATTTATGAACGTATGGTGTAACTACCTTAACAATGTTCCGCTCTATGATGTTTAGGTACTTTGGGTTCCTATCAAAACGGCAAACGGTAACATTTTTCAGGATGAATACCGCACCTACACCAGTCATGAGTCTGTACTCGTCATTCTTGAAGATGTTATGGTGCATGGTTCCATCGATTTTTCCCGACGGATCTTTTAAGGTTACAAGCAGATCTCCCTGGTCATTGGGGGTGAAAGAAGAGAGCATAGCCACAATCTGATAATTAAATAGAATATACTAGGTTGTCAGATAAATTGTGTCTCTAAATGTTAATAAAATTGGACGGAAACGTAAACCTTTTTTATTTTCACAAATTGTGAACGCGGGGATTGAATTTCTACAACCTGGGTCCAGAATGGTGTGGTCCTATTAAGATAAGAACCTACATTTATGAATGATAGATTTTGTATTTGTGAGGTACAGTCATTCTTGTAAAAGTTAAAACGGTAATTATATATATATACCTTCCCGGATTATGTAATCAATAGTAGAAGTCCACCGCGGACTTATAAAATCATGGTCGGCTTGTGGTGCCTCGTTAATGACCTCATCAATAAAATCCTGTGTTGGACGTGTATGAGAACTTTCACCTCGTCGCACCTTTGCATCATGAGACCTCTTGCGAAACAGTCCTCGCCGTATGACTTGGCCAGGTCCTGGTAGTACGGGCGTTTGGTTATGGGATTGTTGAGTTGGATGGAG
This sequence comes from Draba incana, assembly GCA_963576765.1. Taxonomy (NCBI): domain Eukaryota; kingdom Viridiplantae; phylum Streptophyta; class Magnoliopsida; order Brassicales; family Brassicaceae; genus Draba; species Draba incana. The sequence goes on along the minus strand of OY755215.1, from coordinate 4,336,744 downwards.
TGAAATTGTAGGTTCAGCATCAGTAACATTTAAGTTATCGTAAGGAGGGCTTGAAGGAACAAGAGTTGTGTTTCAAGGGTTTAGACCAGGGGATCGGTTTTGCATATGGTAATTCCATAGATCTCTGTTAGCCATTACGGAAATGAATAATTTTCGTTTATGATTCTGTGTTCAAATTATTTTATGAAGGAATGCAGAGATGTGAGGCTTATATAAAACTAATTTCCGTCAGATTTTCGTAAAAATAGCTGACATATCACCCCACCAATCCCATCGGCCACTGCAGACACTTTATTAACCACTTAAACTTTGACGACATCGGATTCCATCTGAATAAAGTCGGAAATCCGTCACAACTTCTGACGGATTTAGGGCATCGGAAATCCATCCATACCCACTGACCAATCATACTTGGCCGACATTGTGCTGTCTGAATTCTGTCCGTATTCCGTCGGATGTCAAAAGATCTGACATATCACCCCACCAATCCCATCGGCCACTGCAGACGCTTTATTAACCACTTAAACTTTGCCGACATCGGATTCCGTCTGAATGAAGTTGGAAATCCGTCACAACTTCTGATGGATTTAGTGCGTCGGAAATCCGTCCATACCCACTGACCAATCATACTTGGCCGACATTGTGCTGTCTGAATTCCGTCCGTATTCCACCGGATGTCAAAAGATCCGACATATCACCCCACCAATCCCATCGGCCACTGTAGACGCTTTATTAACCACTTAATCTTTGCCAACATCGGATTCTGTCTGAATGACGTCGGAAATCCGTCATGACTTATGACGGATTGAGTGCGTCGGAAATCCGTCCATACCCACTGACCAATCATACTTTACCGACATCGTGCTGTCTGAATTCCGTCGGATGTCAAAAGATCCGACATATCACCCCACCAATCCCATCGGCCACTGTAGACGCTTTATTAACCACTTAATCTTTGCCGACATCGGATTCCGTCTGAATGACGTCGGAAATCCGTCATGACATCTGACAGATTGAGTGCGTCGGAAATCCGTCCATACCCACTGACCAATCATACCTTACCGACATCGTGTAGTCTTAATTACGTTGGTAATACTGACGGAATACCGACGGCATACGGACGGTTTATACAATCAAGTACAACTATAAATAGACCTGATGGAGTGTATATCTTCTACACCTCTCCATAACCAAAAAAATATGTCTTCTAGCTCTCCTAATGAAGACGCAAAAACAACATCCGAGGCTAATTTTTTTTATGTTCCAAAATACTCTTGGGAAACCGAATCTCAATGCGACAAATTCACTCAAGAGATTCCCACTTACTCGTGGGAATTTAATACGTGCTCACCAATCCAAAAAGAAGATTCCACATCAACAGTAGTGCCTGACAGCCAGTGGTCGCCAAACATCCACCACAACAATCCAATCGAAGTCAAACAACCATGTGACTTGGTGGAAAAGTCAGATACTTACGGTGCAAGTACTTCAAACATATGTAAGGATCAGTCGTATGATTATGAATTCGCCCAAAGCCCTGAAAAGCCAAACTTAAATTTAGATGTTGATGCAATCAAAAGTGAATTGTGCGACGGATTTATAGAATCTCCAACAAAGGATCATTACTATGAGTTCCAATTCGCCCAAAGCCCAGAAAAGCCGAACATAAATCTAGATGTTGATGCAATAAAAAGCGAATTGTGCGACGGATTTGTAGATTCTCCAAGAAAGAAAAAAAAGGGGAAAAACATAATTAAATGGTTTTAACAAATGGTAAGTTTGGAGTGGAAACATACATATGATAGTAATATGAGGAGTTTATTGTGGACTTGTACCATAACTGTTGTGTGTTAAATATTTGCAATTCTATAATGTACTTGTTTAAGAATGTGTTTTAAATTTTATGTTTCATTAAATGTAATGTTTTATTGGAGTTGCAATACTCAGATTCTCGTCCACAATCGGTTTTGTTAATGAAATGAAAAATGTTATAGGGAACACACAAATGTGAGAGAACAACATGGATAAGCAAGCATTTATTGACAACTAATATTTATTCGGAATCTCCGGAGGAACCGTCACTAGGGATGGAGTCTGAATCGTCGTCAAATTCTCCACGTGTTTCTTCTTCGTCCAAATGCACTAGATCATCCCCGACATGTGTCACATCAACGACAAGGTCAATGTTATCCATCTCCTCAACATGTAACATTTATACACTTCTCGATGGTTGTAGAGCATCATGTTCTGGAACTCCAACATAGATTTTGCCTCTCGGGTTTATTGGAGTTACTGTGATCCACGGATCTGTACGGTAGGCAACTCGAGGATATGGAATGTAGCAAACCTATTTTAAATTAGTGGGTATTGTTAATATACATGAATAAGAAACCTTAAGTATGAGTACGCAGGTAAACATATAAGTGTATTGATACCTGGTCAGCTTGAGACGCAAGGATAAATGGATCGTAATACTGTAGTTTCCGGCTTGAATTTATCGAAATAACACCAAGAGGGTCAACTCGAACCCCTCGACCATCGGATGGGTCATACCAATCGCACATAAACTCAATGCACATCAAGTTCAACATTCTTGGATAGCGGATTTCCAAGATTTCTTTTAAAATCCCATAGTACATTGTATCACCGGATTGCGCCGAAATACCATAGTCCGAAGTTGACTTTTTACGTCCTTCCTCATGGATCCTGAACGCATATCCCCTAGTGCAAAACTTGGGATATGAAGTCGCGGTGCTGCGTAAACCATGAGCAACCTCCACTAACCATGATGGGAGTGATTGACCACTTGCTATACTTTCAGAAACCTAAAAATGATATACGTAAGATAGAAGTAACATATGAACGTGAAAACATATATCGAAAAGTAAGAGTATGTAATTATATTAAACTTACATAACATTGCAACCAGCGCGGAAGTTCTTCATCTTTCAATACAGCAAGTTCGGCATCTGTCTTACCATAATGGTAATCACGTGCCAGTGACATGTACATCCTGTAACATAACAGTCGTTAGTTGATGAAGGCAAATAGTTCCTTAAATGTAGTATAATAACTGATATACCTTTTGTACTCCAACATTTCGTCACAGTTTCTGAGGATATACGTATGCAAATTTGTGACCTCTTGTTCTGATAGAATGCGTTTCTTTCGTTTTCCACTTGCTCGACCAACTTGGGCAAACAACTCAGGAACAACCACATCATAGAATGCTTTCTCACCTCTATCATCATGTCGTGCAGGACGTCTCGCCTTAGTACGAACTTCTGATGGGAAATAAGATTCGGCAAACTGTGAGACTTCCTCGTTTAGGCTTTGTGCGACAATAGATCCCTCAACCTTGCTCAAATTTTTAACCTTTTTCTTCAGATGGAACATGTAACGCTCGAACGGATACATCCATCGGTACTGAACAGGGCCTCCTAAGGCTGCTTCTCGTGGGAGGTGAATAGGTAGATGTTCCATAACGTAAAAAAAAGACGGTGGAAATATCTTCTCAAGATTACAAAGGAGAACCGGGATATTGGCCTCCAAGTTACGTATCCCGTGGACGGTAAGCGTTCTTGAACATAAATCTCGGAAGAATGCACTAACTCCTATAAACGAAAATTAAACAAGTTAGTACATATATATGTTGGAATTTACTCAGGTTTATCCAGATTAATCTCTATTAATCAACCTAGTCATAATTCCTTTTCCTAGGATCTAGGGTCTGTAAACAATAAATCTGATAGAACGGATCTCGAATATACCTGGAGTTTTGCAGCGGAATTAGAACAGGGATTCGAGATCTTTAGCACTTCAATCGCTGTGCCTCTACTGATGGTCCACACGCACACAAATTGAAGTCCGCAGGGATGCTAGTGCCTGGAATCGGATCTCTTAGGAAATTCTGTGTTTCAGGGTGGCTGCCAAAAGAGTTTTCTCAAAACCTTATTCTCCAGGTCGTGCCTCATAACCTCTTTATATAGGCCCTGGAGAAAACCTAATTGATCCCTGAACCGATTCAGAATCAATTAAGTTGTTAAACCGAAATCACTATTTCGGTTAATGGCCCGTGTCGATCGACACTACATATTTGTGTCGATCGACACACTCTTTAAAACACGAAAATAATGTGCATCAAATACACATCATTTAGATCATTACATTAATGATTATTCCCACATAGAGTGAATCCAATTTGCTTAGGTATGTGACCCTGTAGGATCATATAATACTAGCAATGAGTTCATAACTCAGAGATCATCATTGGTTTCTAGCAAAACGTCATGACCACCTAGTATCATATGAATGTCTAATCTCGACAGTACAACTATCACTAGAGTGAATACAAGTGTGATTTCAGGACATTCCCAACAATCTCCCACTTGTACTGGAATCATCTATTCTAATAATTCCTTCGTCTCTATATCTCGATATGGCATAAGGCAAGAACCGTGTCATCCTTATTCAACCAATATCATGTTCATCGAACTCCGATTTATACTGACAAGACAAACAACTGACATTCAGCTCGTTCGAGTGCGGCCACACATTCCTCAGTATCAAATCTTCGATGGGCCCTAAGATATTTATCTCCTGTTTTACAGGAGGGACAAATCCCATCTTGTTCCATCCCTGTTCCTTCACACACTTCATGATACGCCCAATCAATGCCTTTATAGTCACCTGTTATGGATAACGTTTGACAAAGTCAAAGCGGACCAATTCATATGTAAGAAATCATGATGAACTTAGGTCTAAGGACTATACTCTATAGTCGTAATGAGAACCTCTCATGACACTTTATTATCCTGTAGAGTTCTCATTGGCGGGTCATGTCCGATCATATGTTCTCTAACATATATCTATGTGATTGACTTTAATACTCTTATTAATGACTCCACGAAACTTAGTCATCAGTCACCTCACATGCTAGTCTCTCGCGGTTGTTAGTGTCCCACTTTAACAACCTTGACCAGGGACAAATATAATCTATGTCATTTATTTCTCATAGGGTTTCATGATCAAGTCCTCAACTTGATGACCTATAGAATATCATAAATTATTTTGGGACTATCATTTAAACACATTTAAATAATACTGAAATCAAATTTCATTAAAATAACCAAAGTATGATTACATGAACATTAAAACATAACTTAAAATAAGACATCTCCCACTAAAATCAAGATCACATCTTAATTTCCTTCAGTCCTACAGCAGCAGTATGACTCTCATGCTTAGGTCGTGGGAGGGGCTTGGTCAGAGGATCAGCGACATTCTCATCCGTTGGAACTCTGCTGATCTTCACGTCTCCTCTATCAATTATATCACGAATCAAGTGATATCTCCTCTCTATGTGTTTGGATTTCTGGTGTGATCTTGGTTCCTTCGCCTGAGCAATTGCTCCATTGTTATCACAATACAATGCTACAAGCTCTAAGATACTAGGAACCACACCAAGTTCAGACATGAACTTCTTAATCCAAACAGCTTCCTTTGCTGCTTCCGAAGCAGCGATGTATTCAGCCTCAGTAGTGGAATCATCTACGGTGCTCTGCTTGGAACTTTTCCAACTGACTGCACCGCTATTTAGACAAAAGACATATCCAGACTGAGACCGGAAATCGTCTTTGTCCGTCTGAAAACTTGCATCAGTGAATCCACTTATGACTAGCTCATCACTTCCTCCATATACCAAGAACTTATCCTTAGTATTTCTCAAATACTTGAGGATATTCTTGACTGCTGTCCAGTGACACTCACCTGGATCAGATTGGTATCTACTCGTCATGCTTAAGGCACAAGCAACATCTGGACGAGTACAGAGCATGGCATACATAATAGATCCTACTGCCGAAGCATAAGGAATTCTATTCATTCGCTCCCGCTCAGCTTGTGTCGAAGGACACTGCTTCTTGCTGAGAGTAACGCCATGTAACATAGGCGTGAAACCTTTCTTGGAATCCTGCATACTGAATCTGTGCAAGACCTTATCTATATAAATATCTTGACACAATCCAATAAGCCTATTCAATCTATCCCTATAGATTCTTATTCCAAGAATGTACGCGGCTTCACCCATGTCTTTCATGGAAAAACAACTTCCAAGCCAAGTCTTGACAGACTGAAGCAATGGAAAGTCATTTCCGAGAAGAAGTATGTCGTCTACATACAGTACGAGAAATGCAACTCCGCTCCCACTAGTCTTCTTGTATACACATGGTTCCTCTTCGTTCTTGATAAAGTCAAACTTTTTGACCGCTTCATCAAAACGAAGATTCCAACTCCGTGATGCTTGCTTCAATCCATAAATGGATCGATGAAGCTTGCATACTATCCCAGCATTCTTAGGATCTGTGAAACCTTCAGGTTGTGTCATGTACACATTCTCTTCCAGAATTCCGTTAAGGAAAGCTGTTTTCACATCCATCATAATCATAATAAGCGGCAGTTGCTAGGAGTATCCGAATGGATTTAAGCATATCGACTGGGGAATAGGTCTCATCATAGTCAATACCATGAATTTGTTTAAAACCTTTAGCTACTAATCTAGCTTTGAATATCTGGATATTCCCATCCACATCAATCTTCTTCTTGAAGATCCATTCACACTCAATGGGTTTTACACCATCGGGTAAATCTACCAAGGACCATACTTGGTTTTCTGACATGGATCCCATTTCGGATCTAGCGGCTCCAAGCCACTTTTCGGAGTCTGGGCCCAACATTGCTTCTTTGAAATTCGTAGGTTCATCACTGTCAATGATCAACAGGTCATGACAATCATTCACGAGAAATCCATAGTATCTTTCGGGTTCGTGACGAATCCTTCCGGATCTGCGAACTTCAGGCATCACAGGTGCAGGTTCCACAACTCCTTGTGGTTCCACCTGCTGCTCGTCCTCATTAGGTTGAGCAGGCTCCTGTGATTCTCGAACTTCTTCGAGTAGTACTTTACTCCCACTATTCTTCTTATGAAGAAACTCTCTCTCAAGGAAAGTACAGTCCCGAGCAACAAACACTTTGTTCTCAGAACGGTTGTAGAAGTAGTACGCCTTGGTTTCCTTAGGATAACCAATTAAAAAGCACTTATCAGATTTGGGTGCGAGCTTATCGGATATTAAACGTTTTACATAAGCCTCACAACCCCAAATTTTCAGAAAAGACAAACTTGGAACATTTCCAGTCCACATCTCATATGGTGTCTTTGCAACTGATTTTGATGGGACTCTGTTTAGTGTAAACGCAGACGTTTCTAGAGCGTATCCCCAAAAGGATAATGGAAGGTCTGTGTGACTCATCATTGATCGAACCATATCTAATAGGATCCGATTCCTCCTCTCGGAAACTCCATTCCATTGGGGCGTTCCAGGAGGAGTGAGCTGTGAAACAATTCCACACTCTCTCAGATGATCACTGAACTCTTGACTCAAGTATTCTCCACCACAATCTGATCGAAGAGCTTTAATACTTTTGCCAAGTTGGTTCTGTACTTCATTCTTGAACTCCTTAAATTTCTCAAAGGATTCCGACTTGTGTCTCATTAGATAGACATAGCCATACCTACTGAAATCATCAGTAAAGGTAATGAAGTATTGGTAGTTTCCTCTAGCACTTGTGCTCATCGGGCCGCAGACATCTGTATGTATGAGGAGCAATAAGTCACTGGCCCGTTCATTTGGTTTGTTGAAAGGAGCCTTTGCCATTTTGCCCATCAAGCAAGATTCATATTTCTCACATGATTCATAATCAAATGAGCCCAAAAGCCCATCACTATGGAGCTTCTGTATGCGTTTCTTGTTTATATGACCCAAACGACAGTGCCAGAGAAAAGTTGGGTTTTCGTCATTTGACTTAAACTGCTTAGTATTTATGTTATAGACGGGCATTGATTGATTTAAAACGTGAAGCCTATTCTCTAATGGGCCGCTACCATAAAACATACCATCACGATTAAAAGAACAACATTTATTCTTAATAGAAAAATCAAATCCTTTTAAATCCAAACAGGAAATTGAAATGATGTTTCTGCTTATCGCAGGTACATAGTAGCAATTATTCAAATTTAAAACCAAGCCCGAAGGCAAAGACAAATGATAAGTGCCCACGGCCAAAGCAGTAACCCTCGCTCCATTCCCGACTCGCAGCTCCACTTGTCCTTTTTCCAGCGTCCTACTGTTGCTTAGTGCCTGCACATTAGTACAAATATGAGCACCACAACCGGTATCCAATACCCATGAGTTAGAACCTGAAGAAGTAACATTTACTTCAATAACATAAATACCTGGAGAAGTCGTCTCGTACGTCTTCTTCTTGTTCTTTAAACCTTCCAGGAATTTCTTGCAATTTCTCTTCCAATGCCCAGGCTCATTGCAGAAGTGGCACTTATCAGCATCAGAAGGGCCAGCCTTGGGCTTAGGAGGAGGCGCAAGTTTGTCCTGGTTCATAACCTGGACAGCCTTGCCCTTTCCCTTGCCCTTGCCGGCTTTCTTAAACTTTTTGCCCCCTTGTACCATAAGCACATTTGGGGCACCCTTCTTGATGTTTGGCTCAGCTGTCTTGAGCATGCCATGTAATTCAGTCAACGTCTTCGTTAAGCTGTTCATGTTGTAGTTCATTATGAACGTATCATAGTTTGACGGCAGTGACTGAAGTATGATGTCAGTAGCCAACTCTTGGCTAATAGGACAGTCCAGTTTCCCCAGGTTATCAATATAACCCATCATCTTTATGACGTGGGGACTCACTGGAGCATCATTTGGTAGCTTGCACTCAACTAGAGATTTAACCGTCTGGTATCTCTCAGTTCGAGCCTGCTCCTGAAACATCGCTTTCAGGCTAGTGATTATCTCGATGGGCGACGCCACGTTCTCATATTGCTTCTGCAAATCTGAGTTCATGGTAGCCAGCATCAGACAAGTCACATCGACCACATCATTTGAATGCTTATCCCAAGCATTCTTCTCTGTCTGCGGGGCATTGGCACGGTACTTCTCGGGGAGAACTTATCAAGGACATAGTCCCTCTCCTGCCTGAGAACAATTCTTAGGTTCCGATACCATTCGAGAAAATTAGATCCATTTAACTTGTCCTTCTCAAGGACGGATCTCAGGGAGAAAGTGTTGTTTGAGCTAGACATTGCTGAAACAAAAGAGGTAGAGGGTAAGTTATCATGTTCAATAAAAGAGAAAACTTAACAATTAAGAAAACTCGCATTATATTCAAAACTATGTTTCCTCAAATGAATATAATGATCCAAGATCCATATTTCACCAAAACCCGAGCGAGCCACTGGCTGTCACTCAAATCTTAGCTATATAGGTAAGCAACACCTTGCTAATCATATCCAATATGACTCTTGGTTGTGGATAAAACATCTTATGTTCTAACCTCCTGATGTCTCTGAGCCCAGAACTTCTGATAGCCCATTCAAGTAAACCAATCTCTTCAGTCATGTAATAGTTGATGTCATGCACTGCAAGCCCATCAACTCAATTACTTACTGCCTTACTCATGTAATTGCAGACATCTTGTACTGCAAGCCTATCACGCAATGAAACGAGTCTTGACAGCTGACAAGATCGGGAAGACATCCAGAACACTTGATATTTAGTTGAGGAATTGAACTTTTAATCCTTAACACATATCATATATATGCATTCAGGAACCCTATCTCATTAAATCTGGTTCGGTTATTTGATTTTAGGTTCACTAACCCGCAATCTTTGTAGGCTGTCGATCGACACTACATTAGTGTCGATCGACAATTACCTTTCTGGAACAGTTCTTCGACAACCGATCAATCCAATTGAACCGGTTTTGATAACCGACAGAACCAATTTTGATAACCGGTCGGTGTCGATCGACATAACATTTGTATCGATCGACATTGACCAAACCAAATTTAATTTTAGATAACCGGTCAATCCAATTGAATCGGTTCGATAACCGGTCAATCCAATTGAACCGGGTCGATAATTGGTCTCTGTCGATCGACATAACGATTGTGTCGATCGACACTAACCAAACCAAATCAATTTTTACGATAACCGGTCAATCCAATTGAACCGGATCGATAACCGGTCAATCCAATTGAACCGGGTCAATAACCGGTCGGTGTCGATCGTCGCAACATTTGTGTCGATCGACGCCAACCAAATCGTAATAAACCGAAATTATCTAGTTTAATTGATTTGTAACCAAGCGCGATAACCGATTCAATCCAATTGAACCGGTTCTCCAAATCGCAAGGCAGAGACAACTGTGTCGATCGACACAACCATTGTGTCGATCGACACGACTAGGTTTTTCAAGCGATTTGAACAATTTAATACAAAACGATTTTGCAAAGAAACAATTGATCAAATACGATTACTGTTCATTCAGATTACAAGGTTAAACACTTAGGCTCTGATACCACTGTTGGAATTTACTCAGGTTTATCCGGATTAATCTCTATTAATCAACCTAGTCATAATTCCTTTTCCTAGGATCTAAGGTCTGTAAACAATAAATCTGATAGAACGGATCTCGAATATACTTGGAGTTTTGCACTTCAATTGCTGTGCCTCTACTGATAGTCCACATGCAGACAAATTGAAGTTCGCAGGGATGCTAGTGCCTGGAATCGGATCTCTCAGGAAATTCTGTGTTTCAGGGTGGCTGCCAAAAGAGTTTTCTCAAAACCTTATTCTCCAGGTCGTGCCTCATAACCTCTTTATATAGGCCCTGGAGAAAACCTAATTGATCCCTGAACCGATTCAGAATCAATTAAGTTGTTAAATCGAAATCACTATTTCGGTTAATGGCCCTTGTCGATCGACACTATACATTTGTGTCGATCGACACACTCTTTAAAACACGAAAATAATGTGCATCAAATACACATCATTTATAGAGTGAATCCAATTTGCTTAGGTGTGTGACCCTGTAGGATCATATAATACTAGGAATGAGTTCATAACTCATAGATCATCATTGGTTTCTAGCAAAACGTCATGACCACCTAGTATCATATGAATGTCTAATCTCGACAGTACAACTATCACTGGAGTGAATACAAGTGTGATTTCAGGACATTCCCAATAATATGGTAATATTATGGTCCGACGGAAACGAATGGGAGTAAGAAATATACCTCCTAGTGCTTGGTGGATAGGTTGTGGAAGAAGATATGCAAATACAAATGGAAGAAGACGCTGCATCACGACATGACAATCATGACTCTTTATTCCTATAAACTTCTCTTCCGTCGAATCCACGCAATTACTTAGGTTAGATGCGTAGCCGTCTAGAAATTTAACAATTTTTTTGAACCATTCAAAAAAACTTCTTTCTGACGAGCATCTAACCGGTACGCAGGCATGGGCAATCTACCAGCCGAAACATGAAGAGATGGCCTCGTACAAATCAATGGCAAGTCGAATCTAGACTTCCAATTGTCTTTGGTCTTTCCGGGGACGTTTAATATGGTGTTCATGATGTTGTCGAAGAAATTCTTTTCAACATGCATGACGTCTAGATTATGCCGAAGTAGATGGTCTTTCCAGTAAGGCAAATCCCAGAAAATACTTTTCTTGTGCCAATTGTGATATTTCCCACAACCGTCGACGGGGTGATGGCCATTACCCCCACATCCCGGAGTTCGCTCTACACCAAAATCACGTAACTGTTCCAAGATGCTGCGACCATCTATCTCAGGAGATGGACCATGAAACACTTGTACATTCGTCTTCAAATGTCTTCTAGACCGAGGATAAGGATGATTATCCGGCAAAAAACACCTATGGAAATCAAACCATGAAGTTTTCCTGCCGTGCTGCAATTAGAAAGCTGTAGTATTGTCTTGGCAATAAGGACACGCCAATCTTCCATGCGTTGTCCATCCAGATAACATACCGTACGTCGGAAAATCGCTTATGGTTCACATAAGAACCGAACGCATGTTGAAATTCTGCTGCACTGAAACATCATATGCTGTAACACCATGCTCCCACAACATCTGCAACTCACAGATCAATGGTTGGAGGAATATATCGAGTGACTGTTTTGGATGATCTGGCCCAGGAACTAGAATTGAGAGAAACAGGAACTCTCGCCACATGCACATAGATGGAGGTAAATTGTAAGGTGTTATGATGACCGGCCACAAAGAATATTTTCTTCCATGCTTTCCAAACGAGTTAAAACCATCAGTGGATAAGCCTATGTATACATTCCGTCGTTCATATGCAAAATCTGGATATACGGATTGGAAGTGTTTCCACGCTTCCGCGTCAGAAGGATGCGTGATGTCTCCATCTTGACTATGCTCTGCATGCCATCTCATAGCCTTAGTTGTGCGCTCTGATTCGTACAGCCTCTTCAACCTCTCCGTTAAGGGTAAATACCACATCCGTTTGAATGGAATCTTCACCCTGCCACTTGTCTCCTCGAACCGGGGTTTGCGGCAAAATTTACATTTCTTTCGGTTCTCGTCCTCTCTCCAGTAGATCATACAGTTGTCAATGCACACGTCTATAACCTGTTAGGGCAAACCAAGACCGGCGACAAGTTTTTGGACCTCGTAGTATGATGCTGGGGCAATATTATCTTCTGGCAAAATATCTTTCACGAACTCGGCGAATGCATTAACACATTCTTTGGACAAATTGTGATCAGTCTTTATGTTCATCATCCTAGTAGCAGAATATAGCGGTGAATGACCTTCCCTACAACCGCTGTACAGTGGTTGGTTTGATGCGTCTAACATATCGCGAAACCTTCGAGATTCTAAATTACGTTCTTCAGCCCTATCACCCTCATACCCACCCGAATGCAAATTCTCTCTACACGCATCGTTAACCATCGCAACTGTACTTACCCCAACTTCTACTTCCGCTGTAGGTTCCCCTACGCTATCCGGAAAATAAGGTTCATTGCTACTAGTACTACCATATTCATAATTCCTTTCTCCATGTAAATACCAAACCTTATATCCCGGCCTAAAACTATATCTATATAAGTGAGTCCAAACATTATGAACGGTAACACTAATTCTATTACAGCAATTAGAACAAGGACATTTGATATCCTGACCTTTTTTTGCTGCTTCTACTTTACTGGGTAAATTCATGAACTCCCATAATCCTTGAGCGTACTCATCCCTTAGTAAGTCCGAGCCCTCAGCCGTCATTGGCTCGTCCATCCATGCCCGAAAATATGAACTCATCTTTATAGTTTTTTTTGTTTCTTGAAATTTTGTGATGATGGAATGCAGCATTCTGCAAACTTATGTAGATTGGATTACCGTCGGAAATCTGTCGGAATGCCGTCAATACCTCCGACATAACACCCCACACATTCCATCGGCCACCGCAGACGATATGGCAACCACTCAATCTTGCCGACATCGGAAACCGTCGGAATGCCATCGAAAATCCGACCTTAATTTCGACAGATTTTTACCGTCAGAAAATGTCCGATCAATCAAAACGTTGCCGACATCGGAAAACCCAAATTCCATCGATAATTCGTCGCAATACCGTCGGAAAGTGACGACAGCTCATTTCTGTCGGAATTCCATCGGAATTTTCCGAGGGGATTCCAACGGAAAGGTGACCCCGTGGATTTCCGTCGGAATTCCGTCTACATGATCTGACAGCTTTCCGACGGAACGGTTTTACTCGGGAAGCCATAGGAAAGCCGTCAGAATTGGCCGACGGTTTTCCGATGGAACAAAACTGGCCGTCAGAAATATGCCTGTTTTCTTGTAGTGAAAGTGTCACAAATGCTACTTTTGTGACTGATTTGTGACACAAATCGGAGTCACAAAATGACTATTTTCCTGTAGTGTACTTCGCTACTTGAATTTCGTATTTTATGTGTCGCCTTTGGTTTTCTTGTCGAGAATCAGAGGTGATGTCTCGTATTTAGCTCTGTTTATTGTAAAGCAAACTTGGGGTTTCTTATTGTATCTTGATATCACTACTCACCGTTGAAATGTTGCATTCCTAGTCGTTTCGTTTTGGCATATGTTATTTGATTAGTATATAAGCAATGATATGGAGCATTGAGGTTTTATAAATTTGGAGAATTTTTATTCCTTTTGGGAAAAATTTTATAATGGGTGGAAGTACCAGAGTTGCGCGAGCAGCTTCGGTCTCCTCCAAACAAGTGGGATTTAGGTGTTTTTAAACGAAACAATAGAAAAGCTCAAGAAATGAAGAAATGTTTCTAATGGTATTTTAGTATTCAACAGAATTGCGGATCCCTTTCCTAGTAAAATGAATATATTTATACCCTTTAAAGTCGGTCGAGTATACCTTAGAATTGCATGGAAAGTATCATAACTAAGAAGATTTACACAATATTCTCATATATTATCAAGTTATTTTCCAACTATTTCGTGATCGGCAAATTGAGGTAGATTCGGTTTTTAGTCTTCATAATGGGTCATAAAGGGCTTCATGCGGCCTATTTCGTCGTTCACAAATGGATATTCGGATTGGTTCGATCCTAGGTCGGATCATGGTAACGGGTGCTAAACCCGATACCACCAATGGGATTATCTTTTGTCTCAAATGATCAGGTCATGTCAAGTCTTGGATTCAGATTTTCTGGTGCTGCTGTTTCTACTGGGTCATTTTCATCTTTATGGTAAAACAGCCAAGCTTTCTCATTCCTCTTCCAATTGATTTGCCAATACCCAAAGACTAACAGATTTGTGGGTTTTGTAATGTGTACGACAATCGGGTCCTTGACCTGATAGAGCACATGGCGTTAACAGCATCCAACCGCTAAACCACGCCCGGTTCTTGGTATGTTTATTAGGTACCTAGCTGCTTTTTTGTGTGTGTGTGTGGTTGTTATGGTTTTTCTCAAAGCTTCATGTAATTTCGAATTGGCTTTGAAACCAGACGATATAATCATTGGGATGTTTTTTTTTGTACTACGGAAAATTGTTTGCGGGCATGTCATTCCCTAGTTTGAATTCCACTGAGAGAACGATGTACCTTTTTCTTATAGGTAAGTTGAAAGATTGGTCTACATGACATAAATAACCTAAATTTAATGACAGTGAAGCCATTCATAACTACAAAAATATGTGGCTTTTAAATAGAGAAAATAACTGAATTCCCATGAAACTATGGTTATATGACTAGAATACCATATATCTTTCAAAAATTACTCAAATCTTTTCACACTCCTAGTAAATTACGATAAACACCCTTGATTAGTTTTTCTTAATTGAAATTATTGTTAATTAAAAAATGAAAAACAAATCCACTTCAGTAAGAAATAACCGTGATCATAAAAGAGGGAAGTTTCAAAAGCAGAAACGTTTAAGTGTGCCTTCTCAAAGAAAAAAAAAGAAAAAACCACATTGTTTCTTTCGAAATCGTCTTCCCCGAAAATCGTCTTCGTCTTGAAATCGTCTCGTCTTTGCCGAAATTTTTTTCGCCGAAATCGTATCTTCTTCGCCGAAATCATCGTCACCGAAATCGTTTTCTCCGTAGTCGTCTGTAATCGTATTCTCCGGTATGTTGTTGCTGAGTTAGTTTTTTTTATTGCGGTTGAGTTATAAATTACGGCTGAGTTATCAATTATATTGTGGCTGAATTAGGGTTTAGGGTTTCTGAGTTATAAATTATGTTGTGGTTGAGTTATTAATTATGTTGTGGCTGAGTTATCAAATATTCGGTGGCCGAATTAGGGTTTTTCGGCTAAGTTATGGTTATATTGCGGCTGAGTTATATATTATGTTTTGGCTGAGTTAGTTTTCTATTTCGGCTGAGTTATTTAAGTCTTTTGTGATCAGATGGAACAACATCAAGCACCTGATTACCCTAGAGGATCAAGACATGCTGCTAATCTAGAAAATAAAGTGCTTAATCACTATTCCTATATGGGAGATTTCGGTTTTGTTAAAGAACAATTAGGACTTGAGGTGTGGGAAGAACTCAAGAAGTTTCCTGTCGGAATAATTGCTAAGCTATTTGATGGAAAATGCGAGTGGTCTGCTAGGACTGTACACTATCTACTGTGTAGATAGTTGAAAGTAGAGAAGAAGGAGATTTGGAATGTGGTTGGTGATCAACCTATCATGTTTAGCTTACTCGAGTTTGGTGAGATCACTGGGTTAAACACAGATCCAGTGCCAACAGAAAGTATTGAACCTGACCAATACAGAAAGTTCTGGGAGGAGTTGAATGTGCCGCATGGGTTTGGACCCAAGCCTGATGAACTGAGGGCAGCAGTAAGAGGCTGTCGGGCCTGGAGTTTTGAAAAGCGTAAATGGTTAGGGCTGTTAGTTCTTCAAGCCATGAGAATTTATGCTGGGCATCATAATTCTAGGATACCGTTTAAAACTGCAAAAAGAGTATTCAATGATGAAGCCATGATTACTTATCCATGGGGTCGGGCTGCATTTGAAGCTCTTGTTGGTAGTATTAAGTCGTTGAATCCAGTAGGAAAGACATACTACATCAACGACATGAGTTACGCTTTATTGGCTTGGTCATATGAATCTGTCAGTTGCTTTCGAGAGCGTTTTGGCAAACTAGTCGGTGAGGAAGAAGTTCAGCTTCTTCGATGGGATGCAACGCGGACACGTGCAAGTTTTGATAGTGTCCTGAAGAAGGAGATTAAAGACCATGGTCATGTAAGGTTTTAGGCTGAGTTATTCTTTATTTGATGGCTGAGTTATTCTTTATTTGATGGCTGCATTATTATTTATTCTACGGCTGAGTTATTATTTATGAGATGGCTGAGTTATGGTAATTTGATGGTGGAGTTATGGTTTGTTTGATGGCTGAGTTATGATTTGTTTGTTTGATGGCTGAGTTATTCTTTGTTTGATGGTTGAGTTATTCTTTTTACGGCTGAGTTATGATTATTCGATGGCTGAGTTATGAGTTACTGTTGTAGGTGCGTGTGAGGCATATGGTTTCATAAGAGTTTGTAGAAGACATGTTTCCTCAGTGGCCGGGTCAAGACGATGACCCACAACTGAATAACCTGATAAGAGACTTACATTCTGGTAGGTATGTAGCAGGTGATGATTGGGATGTGTAGAGGAAGGAGGAGAAGAACAAAACCAAGTTGGATGTAGTTCCTTATGACTCTGAGTCTGAGCCACCCAAAAAGAAGCAGAAGAAAGATAAGAAACACGAGGGTGAAGCTGCTGATATAGAGAAGAAGGAGGATGCAAAGGGAAAGGGTTTAAGCGAGGATGCGGCGGCTCTGAATACCATAGTCGCTACGCTGGACAAAATTGCGAGTAAGTTTGAGATCCATGACTCTATGTTTCGGAAGGTTGACTCTATGTTTGAGAATTTTGGGTCGAAGTTTGAGGCCATTGATTCCAACGTTGGAGAGTTAACCCGAAAATTTGCTGATATGGAGAAGAAAACTGGTGATTATGCTAAAGATGCAGTGGATAAGCGTCTGAAAGTTTTCTACACTTATGCCGTGGTAATGTTTACGTTTTTGGGCTGGGATCACAGTTTTGGGCATAAGTCAGTTAATAGTCCAACGGTCCTTAACACGGAATCTAAGACCCCTGATAATGTTGTGTGGGCGAAAAACACTTTGGTTGATGAGCCGGCTAAGGCCGAAAGTCGAACTCCTCAGTAGTATTTTCCAAAATTGAAGACCGAAATTCCTAAGGGTACCCCTGATGAGCTTGGTAAGGCTGAAGAGAAAGCTGCGGGGTCGAAATTCAAGGCCGAAATTCCTAAGGGTACTCCTGAGGCGAAAAAGAATTTGTTTAGTAGTGATCCGGCATATTTTGTTTCTATTTCCCCTGCTAAGTCTCCTGCTAAGCAAAAGATTTACGATGCCACTCCAGGAGGCAAAAACCAATAGAAAATGAGGTTGATTTGAAAAAGAAGGTTGATGATGCTGCTAAGAAGAGGACTGAGGCTGCTGCTAAAAGGAAGGAGAACGCTGCTAAGAAGAAGGAAGAGAAGGCAACGGCTGATTTAAAGAAGAAGGAAGAGAAGGCAGTGACTGATTTAAAGAGGAAGGAAGAGAACGCAGCGGCTGAGTTAAAGAATAAGCCGGCTGAGTTAAAGAAGGAGGTCCAAACAAAGGGTTTACGTGACAGTGTAATAAGAATACCTATTATTCCACCTACACCTGGGAAGATGAAGGGGAAGACTGGAGGTGAAACTGATCTTGAGGATGTGACCGAGGAAGCGATAGCAAAAGGAAATGAATTGTTACCGGAGTCTGATGAGGACGAAGATGAAAGGCTTAGGTTAGCGAGAATTAAGACTTATCGGGCTAGGGTTGTTCAATTAGCTACAACTAGGTTAGCAGCGAAGTCAAGTGCTCCTCCTTCAGGAGATTTTCCTTATGTTTTTGGAGACAAAGGGACAACGTGCATGAGGAAGGATTTTGAACCTTCATCAGCAATCCATGATCCTCTCTCACATGTTGACCCGGATAAATTGGATAAACTTATACAACATCTAAGGCGATTCAAGTATGGAGTTTTACACCATTTTATTTTATTTATACAGCTATTAGCAATATTTGCCTAAACTGACTTGTGTTTGATTGTTAGGGACATTCCACTGACAGATGGTAGTAACGAGGAAGTTAATTTCTACAGAGTACTCATCAGTGAAAGAGCGCAGTGGCCGAAGCGTGATTATGGATGGTTGTTTGACACTGTAAGTATAAGTTACGGCTGAATTATGATTATTTATGGCTGAGTTATTAGTTATTTAATGGCTGGGTTATGATTATTTATGGCTAAGTTATGGTTGTTTGATGGCTGAGTTATGGTTGTTTGATGGCTGGGTTATGTTTAATAATGGCTGAGTTTTGATAATTCGATGGCTGGCTTAATATACTGTGTACAGCTTGTTGCTGCGTATATCAGAGTCCTCATCAAATAGTCCATGAAAGACCCCAGCCCATTTTGTTCCAAGCGCATTGCCTTTGTGGACCAATGGTTCCTAGGATCACGGATTCGGGATTTCAATCAGTTCAAGATGAAGCCAAAGATGTTCAAATTCAAAGACTCAGGTTATGAGTTACTCATAAACGGTGCGATTCCCTCAGACCTTCAGACAAACAAAAAGTGGTTAGAAGATGTCGATCACTTGTACGGAGTTCTTCATACTGGAGGCGATCATTGGGTGGCGTTTCACGTGGATGTTCTGAAGGAGAAGATTGATGCCTACAATCCCATCATTGGACAAGTAACTCCTGAAAGTCAACAAAATATGGTAGATGCATTTAGGCCGCTGATGCAAATGATCCCTGCAATTATCAATGCTGTAATTCCTGGCAAAAAAAATGGTTGCAAGAAACAATTTGCGTTAAGATGGAAAAGCGGCAAAAACATTTCCCAAAACACCCAAGTTGGCGATTGTGGGGTGTATTCACTGAAGTTTATCGAGTGTCTAGCGCTTGGTGTAACTTTTGATGGGATATGCGATGTAAATATTCAGGGTTTACGGGTGAAGATGGCAGAAGAGATCTTCGATGAAGGAGGACATGATATGTATGCGCATTTCAACTGATTTACCAATTATGAACCTTCTATTTGTTTTTTTATTATTAGGATTTGACTGTAAATGGTATGTTTTTTGTGTATAACTTATGGTTTTTTATGATATATTACTCAGCCATTTCGTTTAGATAACTCAGTCATACCCTAAAATTGGAAATGTAATTTGAAGACTTATGGTATGTTTAGATAACTCAGCCGTGTTATTTAGATAACTCAGCCATACCCTAAAACCATTTATATAAGATTTAAGACTTACAAAATTATAAAATGAATATAAATCAACTGAATGTGTATAGTTTCTTCAATTTATACAACTGAATGTGTATGAAATCAAAAATGTGATCTAACTTGATCTTGAGATATATGTTGTTTTAAAAGTACTTCAAACATTACCTATAGATAATTAAGACCCAAAATCATATACAATAAACCATATACAATTTTTTCAATTGAATGTGTATAATTTGATTCAGTTGAGACTATAAATCATATACTTTTTAAATGTTATACATTAAACCCTAAACCTTGATCCTTAAACCCTAAACCCTAAATCCATAACTCAGCCGTGAAGTTCCTATAACTCAGCCGTCAAGTGTAAAATTTTAAGTTGCGACGTTTCGTCTTCCAACGAAGTTGGTAGTAATCGCGGGTTAACGAATAGTCGTTTAGGAACGGGTGCCAAGAAACAGTTACAAAACTAATGAACTAAACACAACACACAAGGATTCAATGAACACTTCCCCAAAATTGGAACGGGTGCCAAGAAACAGTTATAAAACCAATGAACAGTCCTTTATATATATGTATATATAATATCCAAATTCTCTTAACTTCCACTAGCATCATCCATATCCTCCAAACTTCCAAAAAGAATCTTTTTTCCTATCAAGTTTGCAGGAACCATGGTCTGGTTTTGGTTTGTTCTTGTACTGCCTATTCTGGCAATAGTTCTGTTGAAGAGGAAAAATTCCGGCAAACCAACAGTGTCTCTGAACTCGTTGCCAAATGAGATTCTCGAAGATATATGTGCACTTGTTGGATCTTCTTCCATTACTGACGACATCGAGAATCTAAATGTTGTGTCAAAGGCTTTCAGAGATTGTTGCAACAAAAGATGGGTTGTAGAAAGAGTAACACTTCGTGACGTTCCATTCCTGTAATGGTTTCCTCACACTTACGAAACATTTTACAAGTTTTTGGATAGGTGCTTAAGGAATGGAAACCCTGAGGCTCTATACCGGAAATGTGTCTACAAATTTTTTGACATAGGTTTAAAAATGGGTTGTCTAGATGATGAGAAGGAGATAAAGGTAGGGCATGTTTAGCTAAAGCTGCAAAGAAAGGCAATGAAAAAGCTTGTTATGTATATGGAATGATTTGCATTGCAGAAGGAGCAACGAAAGATGAAGGTCTAAAAGTATTGTCTTCGTTATTCAAGCCTATGATGTCAACGACAATGGAGGTGATGAAATTTGGTGGGCACTACAAGAAAACAGAGAAGTTGCGACGCTCAATGGCGTCACAAAACCGTCGTAAAACAGGTGTTTGCGACGCTTTTGTGACGAAACAAAAGAGTCGCTAAAAAACCGTCGCAAATCTAAACCATCGCACATTCGTCACAAATTTGTGACGCTTTTGAGACGAATAAAAAAAGCGTCACAAATTTGCGACGATTTTGAGACGACCCTAAAGCGTCATAGATATGCGACGGTTTAGTGACGATACAAAAGCGTCATATATTTGTTACGAAATTGTGACTCTCTTATTCCGTCATAAATTAGCGACACTATTGTGACGGTAAAATTTGTCACAATTGCGACGAATTTGTGACGGATTTGTGACACCATTTCATAAATTCGTTTGCTCTTATTTCGTCACAAAGTGTCTAATTTGTGACAAAATAAAAATGTTTAATTGATTTTTGAAACACACACCAAAATGTTTGAAATGTAAAAGAAATTAAACTAAAACCATAATTTACAAAAGCCAAAAGAGTAATGAGATTACAAAAGAACATAAAACACTTTCAACAATGTTTAGAGTTGAAAGGATCCGATACACAAGTTATAGAACAAACGAAACAACACCTACACGTTTACGGTTCTGATGTGGGTGCTGCGGTACCTTCTGCGTTGGGTGGTGCATTGCTCGAGCTCGGCCCAGTGGCTAGGCCGAGTGCTATGTCGACTAGACAGGTGAGTGGATTCTGTTGTTGATCATCTGCTTCTTCTTCTTCTTCTTGAAAGTGTGCTGCGACGCGGGGATCAGATTTCCTCATGAACTTGATGAACTTCTCCATTCTACTGACCTTGGCATCACGGCGAGCCTGAAGTTGTTCATGCTCAGCAATCTTTTGATTGGCAGCAGCAAGTTGGCTCTTGATTCCTTCAAGGTCAGATGAAGAAGAGCCATCATCCCTCTTCCTTTTTCTTGCGGCCGAACCACCTTTTAATTGGCCAAGTCCAAAGGGTTCGCCCTTGGCGTTTGTCTTAGTACACTGAAACAAGAAAAGAATAAAGGAAAATAATTATTATATGGATGAACAACCATACGCAAATCACAGCTGAAAGTGAAAGCAAGATGAAACTAAAAGCAAGAACAAAGCAAAGTAGAAACAAACATAGGCAGAAGAGATTTTCAGAATACCTTGAGAAAAATGGCGTTCTTTTCATCGAGGGTCAGAGTTTGTTGAGTAGAGCGTTGAGAACCACCATCAGATGAAATAGATGGGCCGTCTCCATCATCCATATGTTCAGCTGTCTCCTTATCATACGCCTCACAAACTGCTTGAGCTTTGTTGTCAACAAAGCTCCCATCTGATTTGGTGTGTGTTCGCTTGAAGACTTTGCCATATGAAAATGGTCGGCCTAACTCTCGCTCCTACATATAAATAGAAGTGTTAAGTTTGTTCCACAAATTTAGAATAACTTAACTGATATGAAAGAAACTATAGAACAGAGATTCATTCCCCTTGTGCGCTTAATCTAACACATATTTGGGTGATTTCTCTTTTGCAGCGAATGATTGCCTCAATCATGGTGTTAAATCCCACATGTTCACATACATGGTTGAAGTTACACCGGAAGAAGGATCAACTCTAGAACAGAGATTCAATGGTGGAATGATGATGATGATGACATTGATGATGATGACATTGATGATGATGATGATGATACAGAGATTTAGGGTTATAATGTAATGGCTGATTTATATGCGTTCTAAGTAGGAATAGGTTATAAATGTAATTGGTTGGGTTATAATGTAATGGCTGATTTATAATGATTAAGTTATGAATAAAAAATTTGTGGTTTGGTTGATTTAAGAATATATGATGGCTGATTTATGAATGTATGATGGCTGATTTATATAGATAAGATAATACTCATATGGCTGATTTATAATGAAATGTCTTAAAGAGTACAAAGTGAACAACTAGATAACACAGTTAAACTTCAATGTCTTAAAGCGTGGTTTGCTGCGATCTAGCATCCTCTCTCCGTAACTCAGCCATAATAATGAATCCATAAGTCATCCGTATCGTGACGTTTCGTCTATCTATACCATAACTCAACCGTGTCACGACGTTTCCTGTTTCTATTTTGGGGCCCAAAATCCATAACTCAGCCATAATAATGAATTCATAACTCAGCCGTATCGTTACGTTTCGTCTTTATATACCATAATTCAGCCGTGTCACGACGTTTCGTGTTTCTATTTTGGGGCCCAAAATCTGTAACTCAGCCTTAATAATGAATCCATAACTCAACCGTATCGTGACGTTTCGTCTTTCTATACCATAACTCAGCCGTGTCACGACGTTTCATGTTTCTATTTTGGGCGGGAAAAATCCCGCCAAAAATCCCGAATCTATGTATTTAATGCGCCGATTTGACAGTGACATATACACTCGCCGAAGAGCCGCTACACCTAGCGTAGGTGTGCAGTGACCTATACACTCACCGAAGAGCCGCTACACCTAGCGTAGGTGTGCAGGGACCTATACACTCACCGAAGAGCCGCCCAAAATCCTGCCCAAATGTCTTAAAGAGTACAAAGTGAACAATCAAACCAAAATCCATCCAAAATCTCTATTTGTTTTGTTAATCGGGTTCTTAACTATCAAATAATATGGATTTGGGGAGGGGAATACCTAGAAGGTGGATGTGGGTCGTTTACAATTGTGCTAATGTCTAAGACAAAATCTAACCCGGGACGAAAGTTTTATCGTTGCGCCATGGGATCTGGGCCAAATCACGTATTTAAGTGGGTCGACGAAGCTCACGATGAAGAATTGGAGATTATCTCTGAGAGGCATACGACTATGTCCGACGAAATTAGTGAACTTAAGGAGGACATCGCCGATATGAAGGCTGACATAAAGGAGATAGTGCAGATGCTGCAGTCTATGCTTCCTAAGTAGGAATAGGTTATAAATGTAATTGGCTGAGTTATAATGTAATGGCTGATTTATAATGATTAAGTAATTCTGTAATGGCTGATTTATAATGGACTGACTAAATTAAGTAATTCTGAAATGTTACGGCTGACTTACGAAATGTTACGGCTGACTTATGCAATGTTACGGCTGACTTATGCAATGTTACGATTCAGTTTCTTCAGAACCGTTAATCAAATCAGGCGTGAATATCGACGAAATGTAAACAATCGTAATTCAATTGGGCATGAATCCATAACTCAGCCGTAATACAACAAAAACTTAAAGCCATAACTCCGCCGTAATAAAACCAAAAATTTATACAAACTTTCAACATTGGACAAGTTCTTACATTATGTCCAACCTGTTTACAAAGAGAACATGTGTGTTCTTTCCTAGGACGTTTCTTCTCAAGTGCAACTTCTAGAGTAGATTTCATCCTACCTTTCTTAGGCCTTCCTAGTGGTTGACGAACAACCGGGGGAAAGCGCGGTTGGTTAGCTACGTTATCTGGAACTTGGTGCGCTGAATCTTTCGGCATGATCGACTCAGCGTATGCGTTTACTAAATAATTGTTGTGATAGTAAGGACTGCACAGGGATATACGACATTTATCCATGTACTCGGCAGCTGCGATTGCATGCACACATGGTAATTTCTCCGTTTCGAAACGCCGGCATGTGCATGTTTTTCCGTCCAAATTCACAACATGCAAAGAATCCTCAGAAGATCCATAAATAACTTCAGTGTGATAATCATCAATCCTTTGTGCCGTCATAAGTCTGGCGGCAGTAACACGACCCTATTATAAATACAGAATAAAAAAATGTTATGGTTGACTTATGCAATATTATGGCTGACTTAAGCATTGTTACGGCTGACTTATGCAATGTTACGCCTGACTTATGCAACCTGTTTACGGCTAACTTATGAAATGTTACGGCTGACTTATGCAATGTTACGGCTGACTTATGAAATGTTACGGCTGACTTACATGTAGTTGTTTCTCGACACCACGCGAAAGCGTGGTTAGCTGCGATCTAGCATCCTCTCTCCGTTCAACAAACCAACTGGTCATCATAACCCATATCGATTCTAATAGTCGAACAATGTTAAGACTTCTAGCATTTGACAGTGCATGGTTCATTGATTCCGCTATGTTCGTAATCATCAAATTGTACCTTTCGCCCAGGAAATGAACACGCACCCACAGTCGGACATCAGCTCTTTCGAGGTAGGCATGGAGTTCAGGATTAATCGCTTGAATCTCCTCGTATATCGCAGTAAAATCAGCCATCCTACAACATCTTGCCGCTTTCTTCACCAGACGAAAGACATCTTTTCCGTTGTACGTTCCCAAAATGTTCTTATATAAATGATAAGTGCAAATTCCC
The DNA here is from genome assembly GCA_963576765.1 of Draba incana. NCBI lineage: Eukaryota > Viridiplantae > Streptophyta > Magnoliopsida > Brassicales > Brassicaceae > Draba > Draba incana. Next base: position 4,311,402 of record OY755215.1, on the reverse strand, counting down.
CGAGAAGCCAACGGATACAAATTCCCAATTGCTTTCCCTATCGATTTATGCCTATCCGACATTATCGCAAGACCCTCATCGTCAGGAATCGAAAGTTTTAGCTGCATAAAAAACCAGTGCCACGAATCATCATTTTCAGTGTCAACCACACCGAAGGCAATTGGGAAAATCTGAAAGTTACCATCCTGGGCTAGTGCTGTGAGAAGCGTCCCTTTGTATTTACCCTTAATAAACGTACCGTCGACAACAACAACTTTGCGCATGAAAGGAAACCCATTTACGCTCGCACCAAATGCAAGGAACACATACATGAATCTTCCAAACTCATCGATTTGAAGACGCGTAATTGTACCCGGATTTGCCCTTCTTATCTTGTATAAGTAAGAAGGCAAGTCTTCAAACCCACTCTCAGGAGTTCCCATCTCGATTTCCCTTGCAAATCTTAGCGTTCTATGTAATTTCCAATAATCCATCTGACCACATGGAAAATGATACAAATAAGTCAGCCACATCGTAACAATAAGTCAGCCGAAACGTACTAGTAACTCAACCGTTAAGTTTAAATAACTCAGCCGTTAAGTTTATAATATAACTCAGCTGTTGAGATTAAATAACTCAACCGTCTCGTTTATATAACTCAGCCGTTAAGTTTATAATATAACTCAGCTGTAATATAACTAATAAATCAGCTGTATCCTAAAATTAAGTCAGCCGCAATGTACTAATAATAACCTTTACACCAAATTGCTTCTGGATAGATATTTCGACACTCCTAGGTCCAACTGACGGACTAACGTCGCCGAAAAAGTCCTTGTACAACTCTCCTAAAATAGCCGTTGTTGTTTTTCGAGATCGACCAGAACGCTCAGTAACGGAACATCTATGATCCGAATCGTAAATACGAACATAAAATGTCGGGGGATCCCCTAGTGTAGTAGCACAAACTCTCCAGAGACATCCACCAACCCAACACTTAACAACGAGTGTATCCGAATCGGATACGTCTACATCAAAATCAAATCGATCCCTCACCGTAAGAAGTTTCAGTCGTTTCTCCAAATCGGCTTTACTCTCGTATCGTTGCCCTACCGAGAGGTTTAGGAAAGAAATATATAACCTTGGAACCTCCGGATTCCCTTTGGATCCGCTCGTCGACAAGTTATAAGGTCTCTTCTTAGGAGGTAGTGTCGGTGAATCTTCGTCTTCGTATAAACTGAAGTTATCATCTTGAGATGACTCTCACCATCCGAGTCGTCGAACATATCAAATCGGATGTCAAATTCATCATCTTCTTCGTCTTGTTCGCCTACTTCATTTTCTTCGACTACTTCATTTTCTTCGCATACTTCATCTTCTTCGCCTACTTCATCTTCTTCTACTTCAACCTCCAAATTGAAAGCATCATAACTCCCACCGTAATCTTCGGATCTAGATTCAACTTCTGAGCTATAAGTGAATAAACTTTTATTATTCTGTCTCGCTCCGTCATTCCGACTAATTTCATTCTCCGTAATCTCCACACAAAGACGTAAGTGTTCAATTTTTCTGAAGCTTAAAAAAACTTGCAACTGTCGAGTATCGGAGAGGTAAACTGGTGGAGTATCGTGCGCCATTGTTTTCAAAGATTTATTCGAGAACATGTAGCTCAGTTGAATCTGATGGCTCGACTCCTTCAATCCGTAATCATCGAGTACTATCTTCGCAAGTTCGTCTAGTGTTGTTTTCTCATCTATATGCACAACTCTACACCCTTTACCGTCGGCGTTGAATACATATCTGTGTTTCTTAACCCAGTTACCGGAAACAATAATTACCGGATCCATAAGATCTCTGATGAATGAAAATAATGAAAAAGGTAGATGAAGAAGAATAAGAAGAAGGTCGTAGATGAAGAACCCTTGTAAGAGTTGATAACATGGAAAATAAGAGCCGATGACATGGAAAATCGGAACTGATGACATGGAATATCGGTAAGTTAGCCGCCAAACAAACACATAACTCAGCCATTAATAAATCAGCCATCAAGTATAATGTAAGTCCGCCGCAACGTGAATAGTATTTCAGTAATTAATCTTTCGCTAATAAATCAGCCGTAATTAGGCTAGGAAATATTAAGTCAGCCGTATTGTCAAATAAATCAGCCGTCAAATGAATGCTATTCTAGTAATTAATCTTTCGCTAATAAGTCAGCCGTAACCAGGTTGAGTTAATGTTAACCCAGCCAATTACGGCTGATTTACTTAAGTCAACCATAACTACCTCTCATAAGTCAGCCAACCGGAGAACATAACTCAGCCGTTTCTTATCTTAAACTCAACCAATTTTCCACAAATCAGCCCGCCGTTGTATAACTCAGCCGTAACTTGTGTTCGTTAGTCAGCCGTTATCTCATAAGTCAGCCAGATTTCTGTAAATCAGCCGTAACTAACGACTGATTTATGTTTGTAAGTCAGGCGATCTCTCATAAGTCAGCCGCGTTTTTTAACTCAGCCGCAACGTAACCATAATTTAGCCACAACGTAACCATAACTCATCCATAGCGCTTTACGGCTGAGTTCATTAATACACGTCAGCGATTTCCTACGTGGTTGCTTACGTGGCTATGACATTTTTGTAATTACTTTTTTGTCACAACGTAACAAAAGGGCACGCTGGGTATTAAAAAATGACAGTAATAAAAAAAAGTTTTATATGATTCTAGTCATATTACCTGATTTCTGTGGGATTTGAGCAAAGAACCCTTGAAAATATGACAGAATTAGCCTTGTACCGAATAATATATGATGAAATGGTGACATCAAGTCCCACTTGAAGGCAAACACCTCTAAAGATTTATAGGATTTTGATAATAAACACGATGTTACATAAAAGTTATAAAACCCACTCGGAGATAATGTTGGGCACAAAGAGGTAAAGTTCGAGTTAACAAAGGTATAAGGGACAAATGCTTTATGGCACAATCGTGGAAAACCACTTTGATCTCAACAAATGTGCACCAATTGTTAATTGTTGTTCCATATAAATAATACTCTATCAATACTAAAAAAATCTGATAGTTTATTTTACGTGGCCGTCTAAAAAACCTTCTTGATTATATCTTTTTAGAGGAAGGAAAATTGTGTTTTTATGTATAAGAATTTGGGACTCCTTGCTAAAACGGACCACGCCTTTGGCATCACAGTGACCACCTACTTCGTCAACTTAACAACATAAAGCATTATTGTTTTTGAGATCACATTTTTAAAACAGAAAATAAAATGTAAAGTGCAGAATATCATACATGCTAATACGTATGGCATTACCAATTCCTCACTATGGCGATAAAAAGCTAATTTATTAACTAATACAACTAAATATTCTGATTAGAGTATGTTTGTAAATAGGGGCGGACATGCACCCATTGTTTTTAAAAAAAGTAATGTAAACCTTAAGTAGGTTTAATTATGCACCCATTAAAATTTAAGATTGTGGCCCCATTCTTTTTAGATCATTCAATTAATTTTTCAAAATAAACATAAACAAAGCAAAAAAATCCATAAAAACCCCAGATTTAAAGCTCACTTATATTTTTTTTAGCATTTTTTAATTAAAAATCCATAAACGTAGCAGTTATTTAAAATTTAGTATGACATTATATATTAATTTCAATAAGTATTTTTTTTATTTAGTATTTGTGCACCAAGTGAAAACGAAATCTATATGTTTGTAAATACTACTAGTGTCGTGTGACTATTGACTAGAGGGTTTAATTATACTTCAAAAAAAAAAAAAAAAATCCTTTTTAGATTTGTGCGATCAATTTTACCAGAAAATCATAATTAAAAAAAAGAAAGTATATTTGTATTTTGACATTTTATTTGTTTATGTCACACATAGAGAGAGTTGTGTGTGATTCGTTTGCTTAAACTCCTATATTCATTCCCTCATACGACAAGTATTAACTTTCTATTAAGGAAAGTATTTTCTCATTAATGATCTAAAAGTCATACATCAGATATATATACACATGAGAAAGTAAGCTAAATGAATAAGCGAAAGGAAACCTATTATCAACTAAACTTTCTCTATAGCTTAATACACCCCCCTCAAGCCGAATTGTCCTTTGGCTGAAAGAGGCTTGAAACAGATAACCGGCCAAGAAGGGAATGAAAAGGTCCAGGGTGCAGAGGTTTAGTCAGAATATCTGCTAACTGATTATGAGTAGAGACATGAAGAGCTTTGAGAAAACCCTTTTTAATCTGATTCCTTGTAGTATGACAATCGATTTCCACGTGTTTCGTTCTCTCATGAAAAACTGGATTGGTTGCAATATGCAAAGCAACCTTGTTATCACAAAAAAGCTTGGCTTGAGAGACCACCTGAACATGCAAATCAGTCAACATCTGCTGCAACCATAGAAGTTCCTTAGTTGCCAAAGCCATACTACGGTACTCTGCTTCAGCACTGCTTGCACTCACTGTCTCTTGCTTCTTAGATCTCCAACTAATCAATGAGGTACCAAGAAAAACACACATACCAGTGACTGAAAATCTTGTATCCACACAAGCACCCCAATCAGCATCTGCAAATCCATTCAAACAGACCTCTGTATCCTTTGAATAAAACAAACCTTGGCCTGGATTTGTCTTGAGATACTTCAGGACATGTAGAGCAGCATGCATATGAATATCAGTAGGGCAAGCAAGGAATTGACTCAGTCTGTTTACTGCAAAAGTGATATCGGGGCGAGTAATACATAGATAGAGAAGCCTGCCAATCAATTCCCTATAGGGAGTACCATTCTCAAGAGGAACACCTTTATCTTTGCTCAATGGTAGTTTAGGATCCATCGGAACAGATTTAGGTTTACAATCTGATAAACCAGCATCATTTAGCAAATCCAAGCAGTATTTCCTCTGACAAACTGAAATTCCTCCTGAATTTCTAGCTATCTCAAGACCTAAGAAAAATCTAGCAGGGCCTAGTTCCTTAGTCTTAAACTGCTTAGCAGGGCCTAGTTCCTTAGTCATCATTACTAGCTATCAGGATATCATCAACATAAACCAAAAGGCCTATGAAAGATGTACCTGTCATTTTGACAAACAAGGTATTGTCTGCTTCAGACTGTATGAAGCCATCATCAAGAAGAGCCTTAGATAAGCACTGGTACCATTGCCTGGAAGCCTGCTTCAAGCCATAAAGGGACTTGTGGAGCTTACAAACTGGATTAGGAGGCAATGTAGTACCTGGTGCAGGTGTGTATCCCAAAGGCAGACTCATGTATATTTCTTCATCTAAATCAATATGAAGAAAAGCATTGGTGATGTCCATCTGAGTCAAACTCCAACCATAACGAGCTGCAAGAGCCAACAAAAGCTTTACACTAGCTAACTTTGCTACAGGAGATAAAGTCTCAAAGTAATCAACTCCTTCTTGTTGAGTGAATCCCTGAGAAACCAAACGGGCTTTATAACGTTCTACTGTTCCATCAGCTAGATACTTGATAGTGTATACCCATTTGCAACCTACAACATTCTTATCAGAAGGAAGAGACACTATACTCCATGTATTGTTAGATTCCATAGCCGCAAGCTCCAAGTCCATAGCCTTGGTCCATTTAACAGATATTATAGCTTGTTTAAACGTCTTGGGCTCAGTTTCAATGGATATGGAACAAATGAAATTTTGAAAAAGGACACTTAACTCTGAATAAGAAAGAAAAGAAGATAGAGGATAAGGGGTAGTAATTGCTTTAGAGGATGGTATGGGTGGAGTTGAACAAGAAGAAAGAAGATTAAGTGAGTGTTGATAGTCAGACAAATAACCTGGAACCTTAGATGTACGTTTAGGTCTGGCATTAGAAGATGATATAGCTTGAGTCTCCACAGGTACAATTTCCAGTGCAACTGAAACAGGAGGTGGCAAAACATGTGTGGCACTAGATGATGGAGTGAATGCAGATGGAGAATGAGATAATGAGGTATCTAAAATGACAGGAGTAGATAATGGTAAAATGCCATGATGAAAAATATCAGAAGGAAAAACAGAAGCCTCACATGAATCCTTTTTAAATGGAAAAACATCCTCATGAAAAATGACATTACGAGAAACAGAGATGAGATTAGTATCCAAATGAAGAACCTTATATCCTTTAAATCCAGATTCATATCCTAGGAAAACACATACACTAGCTCGAGGACTAAACTTAGTACGCTCTTTCTGTAGGGTAGAAACATAACAAAGGCAGCCAAAATTCCTCAGAGATGAATAGCTAGGAACCTTTTTAGTTAACAGTTCATAAGGAGTTTTATTATCAAGCACATGACTAGTTAATCTATTGATCAAGAAAACAGTTGTACGAACACAATCACTCCAATAGCAAAGAGGAACATTTGACTGAAAAAGTAAAGATCTAGCCACATTTAAAAGATGTTGGTGTTTTCGCTCAACTACAGAATTCTGTTGAGGAGTATATGCACATGAAAATTGGTGAACTAGACCAGATTAGTTGACTAAATCAGTGAAAGCAAGTTCTGGAGCATTGTCTGTCCTAATTGCTTTAACAGTATAACCATATTGAGTGGTAACATGTTTAAGAAAAGCTGGAAAATGAATGGAAACCTCACTTTTATTTCTCATTAAGTAAATCCATGTTACACGAGTATGGTCATCAACAATTGTAAGAAAATATTTGAAACCTTCTATTGATTCTTTTGAAAAAGGACCCCATATATCTAGATGAATAAGAGCAAAAGGTAAACTACTTCTATGATTCTGTGAAGGAAATGGTAAACGCTTTTGCTTTGCTAATGGACAGACAGAACAATGTGAATCTTCTAACTGAGATTTGGAAACCGAAAGTGTACCAGACAAAAGCTTTAACTTGTTAGCTGATGGATGCCCAAGGCGTTGATGCCAAAGAGAACCACCAACCATCAAGGATCCAGAGAAATGGGATGAATAAGGAGGATGATCTAGCTCCAAGATATACAGATTATGCAGAAGAATGCCTTTACCAATCGTCAAGGCCTGAATAGACTCCTGAAGATAACAAAATTCAGGATAAAAGTGAGCTGAGTAATTATTTCGTCTAAGCAAACTAGACACAGAAATGAGATTGAATTTAAAAGAAGGAACATGAACGACATCATGCAAAATGAGGGAAGATGATAATGCAACAGTGCCACAGTGAGTAATTGCCACCTTAGCCTCATTTGGAAGAGAAACTGTAACTCCAGAGACCAAAGTAGTATCACAAAAAAATGCAAGATCTGAACACACATGACTTGTGGCTCCACTGTCTATAATCCAACTACCATGTGGAAGAGTTGAGTGTAATGTAGAAAGACAAGTATGTTGGAAGGTAAGCATATTGTTTTCAAAACGAAGAGATGTTGAAGGAAAATGGGATGGAAAAGAAAAATTACCACCAGACGATTGAACAGCCATAATACCATGTTCAGTAATGGAAGAAGACGATGAAGGTGGAGCTGGAGACTCTGAAACTTTGACATGAGCACTCAATTGTTGAAGAAGAGCCTGAATTTGAGAATTATCCATCTTGGCAACATCCAGATCAACACCACTAGTAGCAGGAGGTGGAAGATAAGGAAAAGAAGATCCAGTCACAACATTGGCCACAACATGATTCTGAAAAGCTCTAGGATGCTGAAACTGCTGAGAAGCTTGAGAAGCAACTGGATTAGATTTATATCCTGGAACATAGCCTGGTGGATACCCAAACTTCTTGAAACACTTCTGCAAGACATGTCCTACTTTACCACAGTAAGTAAAGATTGGACGATTAGATCTAGGTCTATATCCCTGTTGTATAGCATAAGCTGTGTTATCCACAGAACCACCAGAGGAAGAATCAACTGAAGCAGTAGTAGTAGTATTGAAAACCACATTGTCACCCTTAGAGAAAGGTTTAATGTTCTTTTGCCTCTCATCTTGAGTAACCATATTGAAGACATCTTCAATGGAAGGAATGGGTTTGAGCATCAAGATATGACGACGAGTAGCTTCATAAGAGTCATTGAGACCCATCAAAAACTTGGTGACCCTGCTTCTCTGCTGCATTCGTTCCCAAAGAGCAGCTGCTGCACATTCACATTTCCCACATGTGCAAACAGGCAATTCCACATAATTCCTATACTCTTCCCATAGTGTAACCAATTCCGTATAATAAGCACTAACATCAAGAGAACCTTGCTGGATATTACTAAGACGTTGTTCTATCTCATAAACCCTAGGAGCATCATCTTGCTTAAAGCGAGACATCAAGCTATTCCAAATTCCTTCCGCAGTTGAAATAAACAGTAAGCTTTGACCAATTTTCTTGGAAACAGAATTCATAATCCAAGTAGCAACCATATCGTTGCAACGAGACCAAGAGCCATAATCGCGGTGAGATTCAGAAGGCTTAGAGATAGTACCGTCAACGAAACCCAGCTTGTTACGAACATTTAGAGCCATACGCACAGAACGACGCCAAGAATGAAAATCAGCTCCTGAAGAAAGACGATCGGAGACAAGAACAAGGCCGGCGTGATCAGAACCAGGAAGAAAATAAGGATTATCATACAAATCCACCGGAGAAACAACCGGATTTGGAGCCGGAGTCGAAATCGGAGGATTAGCCATCCGATAATGAAGATAAACGCAAAAACAATCGATTCAATAGAGGAACTCGATGAGAAACTCAAGAAAAATCCAGATTCCAACAAGAATTTGATGAAAAACAAGCAAAAGAAGCTTTGCGAAGAAGATGAGGTGAAAACAATGGATCGATAAACTCATGGAGCTGAAAATAGATGAATTCGAGCTCAAATCATGAGGAAAAAGAGGATGATGATGATAGATTCTAGCTGAATCGAAGAAAGAAAGCGGAAGAAAGTGAGATAATGATGAATTTTCTTGTTGGATTTTCTCGAGAAAATGTAACAGAATGAGAAAGAGGAGAGAGAGACTGTTAGAGCTCTGATACCATATTAACTTTCTATTAAGGAAAGTATTTTCTCATTAATGATCTAAAAGTCATACATCAGATATATATACACATGAGAAAGTAAGCTAAATGAATAAGCGAAAGGAAACCTATTATCAACTAAACTTTCTCTATAGCTTAATAACAAGCAAACAGATTTTTCGTCTTCTCTCTCTCTCGCAACTTTCCGAGAAAACCTTTTTTTCAAAAGAGAAAGTTTAATTGATCGGTTTTAATGGCGACGGATCATACAGTCCGTATGTCAGATGCGTACAATGTCGAGCTTTTACCTAGCGACGATGATGCGCCGCCTCTTCAATCGTCTTGGCGACTCAGCCTCGACACTTTTCGTCTCCCTTCTTCTTCTTCTTCTTCTTCTTCTTCACCGTCTTCCACCGCTCGTACTCGCTTCTCTCGCTATTTCCGTACTCCCAGTAAGATTTTCCTTCTTCATCCTCCGTGATTAGCGCTTAATCGGTTTTGTGCAAATGAACAGAGAAAAGTGATTATGCATATATGTACTTGTTTGGAAAACAAATTCTGAAATTAAATTGAAACTGGTCAAAATTATTGTGAATGATTTTTCTGTGTTTTTTTTTTCTTCTATTGATTGATTAAAGAGAATGTTTTAACTTTTTTGGTTCTGTTGATTCAAAGTTATAAAGCTTTTGATGGAATCTTAAGCTTCTCTATTGTATATGCCAGATTCTTTGTTCTAAAATTATGTGGATGCTGAATCAGATTCTATATATACTGGTTTTAAGAGAATGATTTAGAAATTTTAAAACACATCAAAGTCGAGTTGAAAAGAGTTTTGAGTTTAATCCTTGTGAGTTGTCTCAATTGCAGAAAAGGAACGTAAAGTCTCTGAATACTACAAGAAGCAAGAGAGACTCCTTGAGGGTTTTAATGAGATGGAGACTATCCACGAAACTGGTTTTGCAACTGGAGCTCCAACTGAGGTCTAGCTTTCTCTTCACTTTTGATTTTTCAGCCTTTCTTTTGGATTTAAGCATCCTAAATCTTGTTTATTTAAACAGGAAGAAATGAAGAAGCTTGCAAAGAGCGAGAGACTAGCAGTTCACATCTCCAACGCATCGAATTTGGTGCTTTTTGTGGCTAAAGTTTATGCCTCTATGGAAAGTAGATCCATGGCTGTGATTGCTTCAACTTTGGACTCTCTCTTAGATCTCTTGTCTGGTTTTATTCTCTGGTTCACAGCTAATGCCATGAGTAAACCAAACCAATTTCACTACCCGATAGGCAAACGACGGATGCAACCTGTGGTATGTACTGTCTATCCACTAATGTTTTGTGTTCTGAATTCACCAATGAGCTTACTTGTCTCACAAGAAATATACATACTTTAAGCCAAACCACATGGTCACCAAAGTTATAAGTTATAACACTTGATATTAACTAAACAGGGCATTATTGTGTTTGCTTCCGTGATGGCGACTCTTGGACTGCAAGTTTTGCTAGAGTCAGGAAGGCAACTAGTTTCCAAGGTACATTTAAATGTTTTTCCGGTAACAACTTTCATCGGTTATTTGATGTATTTATCGAATTTCCTCCATTTTGGTTACTAATAGGCTCAAATTATCCCTAGAGCTAGACTCTCTCAAATTAAGAGGTCAATTGCAGTATTTAGGGTTATCGATCCACAGGAAGTCTAAGAAAACACAATAGATTATAAATTTCAGATTAAGCTAGGCAAAATGAGATGAATGCAATAAATCAAAGCAATTAAAAACAGTTTTAAAATCAATGAAAGAAAGCGCTAGGTATAGGGATATCTCCGGTGAATCAAAGATGCAGATAAATCAGATAATAGGTATATTAAGCACAATTCTTGAACATGAACACGAAGGTAAAATCGACCAACTGTCGTTGCAAAGATTATCTATGAATAAATCCTAGAAAACCAAATTCCTTTGCGAATCCTATGGATCTAATCAAGCATTAAAGTTCAAGTTCAATTGTTCACAAAACCCTAAACCAAATCCCTTTGCGAATAGGTATTTTGCTCATCTAACACTAGTTCAGGTGATTAATAATGCTGTCGCATTTACTAAACAACCTAATATCAGATTCTAGTTTGCGAGGCTAGAATCAGCAATAAACACAAGTCTAGATGAAGAATGTTCTAATGATTTTATCCTAATAATCAGATCAGATCATGCAACTCATCAAACACCTTTGAAAACCCTAAACCTAACAGGGAAACTACTCAGACATATCGAATAATGAAAACATGGTTTTACTAAAAGATAAATCAAAGAGTTCAGTAAAATAATGCGTAAGTCTAAACAATGACTCTAAAAACGTATTTATAAGGTTACAAAGTCGGCCAGAACATAAAAGTAAACATCTGGAAATTTCGGGCTTCAAACGGACTTCTGCGATTAAGAACTGGGCTTCTGCGAACAGGGTGTCGATCGACACTGATAGGTGGTGTCGATCGACACCAATCTTCAAAATCAGATTCTTTGCTTCACAAATGGTCGTGTCGAGCGATGCTCAGTGATGGTGTCGCTCGACACAGACTCCAAAACTTCATTCCATGATTGCATCTTTGCCGCTTCATTCCGAGATACTCCAAAACTCCCAGTAAACATCTTTTAAGCTCCAATCGTCCTTGTACCTGAAAAGACTCTAAAACCAACACAAAACATAACAAAGACTCTAGATATAGGACTTATATCATGGCTTAAACAGGGTAAAAACCATGATATATCAGTTACAGAATGGTATCCATATGAATAGCACCGAGGAGAAATGGATGATCGGGATCATGGTCTCTGTCACGATAGTGAAGTTTCTACTCATGCTTTATTGCAGAGGATATCAGAACGAAATCGTTAGGGCTTACGCTCAGGATCATCTCTTTGACGTCGTAACTAATTCAATTGGTTTAGCAACAGCTGTATTGGCCGTTAAATTCTACTGGTGGATTGATCCTTCCGGCGCTATACTTGTAAGTATGCACTCAATTCTTTCAGCTACTAATTGATCAAGAAATGTCTTATGAAACGTTTCTTTTTCTTTATTTATGGTTTCAGATTGCTTTGTACACCATAGGAACATGGACAAGGACTGTACTAGAGAACGTCCATTCGCTGATCGGACGATCTGCGCCACCAAATTTCTTGGCGAAACTGACGTTCTTGATATGGAACCATCACGAAAAAATCAAGCATATTGACACAGTAAGGGCTTACACTTTTGGTTCACACTACTTTGTTGAAGTGGACATTGTTTTGCCAGAGGATATGAGATTGCAAGAAGCTCACAACATCGAAGAGACTCTTCAAGAGAAGCTCGAGCAGCTCGGTGAGGTGGAACGAGCTTTTGTCCACATTGACTTTGAGTACACTCATCGTCCTGAACACAAGTGTAATTAGAGTTTTGAGCTTTTTAGAAGATTCGGAAAAAGGATGGTAAGCTAAGTATTATGTAAGCTTACAATAGTCTACTAACTCCAAACAATCTGTTTATTGGAGTAAAATGACGTTTTGTATGTTGATTGTGTTGAATGGCTTTTGAAAGCACATGTCCAACTTCCCAAATTAGTATGATATTGTCCGCTTTGGGCTTAATTGATAAGACCCGCACGGATTTATCTTTGGTTTCCTTCCCAAAAGGCCTCATACTAATTCGGGTGGGACTCTACTTATATATTAGACATATCTCGTCTAATCTTCAGATGTGGGACTTGGATTGATAGCCCAACAAATTGATGTCTTAAGCTTTTCTTTGCAAACATGTTTCTACGTAGAGATACACTCATATTGAAATTTGTTACATGAAAACTTACATCTTGAATTAATTTGAGAAATAAAGTAATTTTATTTGTACATTTATGGTGATTTGCATTCAGCATGATATCCGAATATTGTTGTTGATCTATTGGCCATGGCAAAGCCCTCTGCAATGTGGCATACGAATCTATAGTGGCTTTGCAAGTCCATGAGTTTATTGCACTTGCCTATGTTAAGAGAAATACATTGTTTGATTGATTCGTGAAATGGCATTTAACTATTCAAAGGAACGATTTCTTTTCAATTATTTTCGAAATCGGAGTTTTATTTTTGAGGAATCTTGAAATTATGGATTTATCTAGTTTTAAACACCAACCTCAAAATAAAGATATATAATCACAAAAATTAAAATTATTATGATTTCAAACTTTAAATTAAAACCACTCAACCAAAAAACTAAAGAGCTGGTTATCTATCTTCCACCAAAGTTCCGTGTTTCGTTTCTCTTCTGCACCAGACATTCTCTGGCTCTGAATCTTCGCCATGAAAACGTAAAGACGAAACCAAGACGAGTTCTCAAATCCAGCAGCTATGGCTTTTCTTCTTCCTAATCTATCTCCCCCAATCTTTCTCCAAACCGGAAAATCCCCAAACCTTAAACCCATTTTCAATCAATCCCTGTCTTCTTCTTCTATTAGCTATGAATTTGAGGAAGATAATCTCTCTACACTCTCTCTTTCTAGCGTACAGTCTCCTCCGCTTCCAGACGCGCATATTAAGGCAAGACAAACTCCGCAAGATAAACATAACCACGACAAAGATGAGTTCTATATCAATCTCGGTGTCGCTGTCCGTACGCTTCGTGAAGATTTGCCTTTGCTCTTCACTAAAGACCTCAATTACGACATCTACAGGTAAAATTTCTCATCTGGGTATTTGGTATTTGAGTGATTATTGATGAAAAGACGAATCTTTGGATGCAATCTGTAGAAATTAATCATCTTGGTAGAAAAAAAGGTTTTCCCTTTGATCTCTGTTTTGTGAATGTTAGTTTATGAAATTAAGAATCTCTATTTAGTTTTGCAGGGATGATGTTACATTTGTTGATCCGTTGAATACATTTAGTGGAATTGAGAACTACAAATTGATATTTTGGGCACTTAGGTTTCATGGGAAGATATTGTTCAGAGATATCTCACTTGAGATCTTCAGGGTATGGCAACCATCAGAGAACATGATTCTGATCAGGTGGAATCTCAAAGGTGTGCCTAGAGTTCCATGGGAAGCTATAGGAGAGTTTCAAGGTACTTCTCGGTATAAACTCGACCGTAATGGCTAAATCTACGAGCATAAAGTCGATAACCTGGCCTTCAATTTCCCTCATCAGCTCAAACCCGCAGTTTCGGTTTTGGACTTGGTGACTGCCTCTTCTGCAAGCACTCCCAATCCAACCTTCTTTTTCGGTCATGCAGACTCGTATTCGTCTTCATGGATTATGTTTTATCAAGCGGTGAGACGGACACTGGACCAAACAGAGGAGATGTTTGTGACAGACAGTATAGTCACATGCTCATAGTGAAAGCAGAGTTGATTCTATACACACACTCTCAAGGACACACTTCTCAGGTGTACATAGTTTTTACATTAAAGGTTTTGTGTATCTGTAGATCTGAGGAAAAGTAGAATTGTAATGTTGCTCCAGAAGCTTTATACAACTTTGTCAATACAATGGAGTTTTGTCTTCATGATCTTGTGAAACACTAATATTACTCGGTAGTTAAGCACACATGGAAAACCAGCACAACTGATGAAGAATCAAATCTTAGCTTTTGAGTATTTTATAACTAGGTGGAGTTCATGTAGATGTGTCTCCCTGCAATTTTTTCAGGTAAGCATGGACAATATCAGTTTTAAAAAGAAAGCTAACAGAGCAAGACAAGGTTCCAGCTACATGTTTAGTGGAACATGCGCATACCTTTAGACTAGCGAGGCTCCTCATGGCTTTTACGGACATTGCCTTAAAGAGGGAGCTTATCCAAAGGTTTCAAAACTGCGACATTCATTCGATTTGGATTCATGTACTTCTCATATGTGACCCGTAGTTTCCCTGTTTTAGCAGCTTTGTGGAACCTTAAGATCATGTCAGAATAATCCCTGTGATAAAAATTGTATATGATTTGTTAAACAACGTAATTAGTCTAAGTGATATGGAAGGAGTGTTTTTTTAGAATATGGTTACTAACTTCATTTGGGAGACACTGTAATGGGTATGGCTGCTTAGCAGCGAGGTCCAAACTGGAATAGCACGTAAAGTGCATCGGGCAACATATATGGCCGATGCACATAGCAACGAAGGCTTATATTTCAAAGCTTCGTATTCAACCAAACACAGTTCGATTAGGTAGAAAGAGAGTTGTTCAAGCTGACACAAGAAAAAAATAGTAGTATTCATCATCGGCATAATCAAACAAGTTGAATTTATCGGTTAAATAACATTTAGATGCAAGTTTTGCACGTACCTTCTTGTTTGATTGAGCAGCTTTTAGGAACCTCAGCATGAAAACGTAAGAGGTGGGTGCATTCAAACGGAACTTTAACTGTTTAAGCATAATCCTCTCCTGTGAACAAATAAATAACAGGGGGAAATATTCAACCGAGTATGCAAACAACTAAATATTGTTAAAACGGATAGATAACTTGATTAGAAACAAAGTAGATTTCATTAATACCATTCCAAGGATTTGTTCTCTAGTGTATGATTCTGCAGAGATGCTTATCAAGTCTTTGATCTGGACGACAATAAGATTTTAGAAATTTAAGTTTGAAATCATACGGAGCTGAGGATATATTTGCTTGGAGCATAAGTGTCACTTACCCTTGGATGCCAATAGTCCTCGTATTTAGAAGCCAATAAGAGCGCGGTAAGACCAATCAATTGCATCTCGTTTTTCTGAACTGGAACTTGGGAGAGATAACGGTCTAGTAAGTCCATTGTAAGGTAGAGAGTCTCATGCATTAGATCAAATTTGAAATGAACCTGCAAACAAATAGCCAACACCAAGAAATATGACTCTACATGGAGAAGAAAAAGTTTGAGCAGGGAAAATATCAATTTGAAATGGAAACGAAAAAGATATTGTACTCACTTCAACAAGCCAATTGATAAGAATTCCACGCGTAACCGGACTAACTTCTGTCTGAGCTGACAAGTAGTATCCCAAAGCTGGATTTAATGCCTGCAACGACATTCCACGTTAAAACTACTGAAAAGCTTAAATTCATTTTCTGAAATATATTCAGAATTCACACTGAAAAGTAAAAAGAAAAACCGAACATAAGGGAAAGAAAGTTGTATGTATGTTGAACAACAAGTGGATTACCTCTGCAGTCCAATAGAACTGATATATGTCATCAACGTACTCTGCAACTTCCAGCTGATTGGACTTATCATCAATGTTGGGAAGTTTTTCTCGCAGTGCAGTTTCCCCATTATCGTCATCGAACTGCAAGGAAAGTCACCATATTAGTCGAAATGGGAAAAAGAAGCCACAAGGAACATGACAGTTAGTAAAATTGTGAACCTTTGATCCTGCCACAAGTAGAGATGTGAAAGACTTTCTACGCTTTGATTTTGGCTTTGCTGTAACATTCAACAGTTTCGTAGTTGGGTCTGTGTTTTCTTTCGATGAACTTGCTCCTTGAGTATCTTCTTTAACACTTTCTGGTGCAACTTTTTCCGGAAGCAGCACTGCTAAAGTTTCTTCCGAGGGAGTTACCAAAGAAATAGACTTTGATTTACTTCTAGCCACCGGGGGCTTCTTAACAGAACTACGGTTGTGTAATGAGGTCTTCACCGTTGTATGGATCTTGAGTGAGAAAAGAGCTTATCAATACAGTCCAATGATGAAACAAAAAACAAGAGCATATTTTGTAAACAAAAAAGATCGATTTAACAGTTCAATGATGCTGGCCAAGGCAATAATACTTTTGATAGCGCTTCAATAGTTTGGCTTTACCATTTGCATACAAAGATAAAGGAAGTAAGGTACATACTTTGATAGATTTCCTTGCCATATGAATGTGATTCATATTCTGGCTTCTGCAGTCCCTGAACATGCAAAGAACATGATTTTAGCAGAGTATATTCTAGGTTATGGTTCACGAAAAATGTGAAGAAACCGACCTCCTTAACTAAGTCGTATATTAATCACAAAAATGCAAAAGAGAAATATCAACCTTGCTTTCTTTAATGATGTTAACAGAAACAAGCATATTTACTTACGATGGTAATGAGCCCACGCTTGTCCGAGTTCTCCAAGTGTAGCTACTGGAACTGCTCAGCCGTGGGATGGCATTCTTGCTGACCTTACTGGCTGAAACAGTGCAACCTCACTCATATTAGGTACTGAACAAATCAGGTTACAACCATTACACATTGGAAGTTTAGAAAACAAAATCCATGTTACCTCGACCTAGACCCAATTGTTTCGAGGCTTCGTTTGAGACGTTGTCCTGCAAAAATAAGAAAAGAGAGAATAATCAGAATCAATGACATTGAGTAGAGTCATCTCGAATAAAGTAAAATATCTAATTAGGCACACGAATTGTTGTATGACCGCCTAATTGTTAGACATAAATAGTGTCAAAGTATATTGAAAAATAACCTTCTTTAGGCTCTTATCTGTAAGACTGGTTCTCTTTAATCCCGGTATGGATTTTCTGCAAGAACAAAGCAATCAAGCAAATTAATCAATGAAAGATGTAAAATTTTCTCAACATACTACTAAAGAAATCCTCTCGGATAATTCTCCTAGGCAAGAGATTAGTATAAAGGGTACCTTGTTCCAGCAACAGTTGATCCAAGGCTCAACGTCTTGTTTTTGATGAATTTGTTACCAACATCGGTTGTGTTTTTACTCCCAAGCTCCTATGTCAGAAGAAGAAGTAGAATCTAAGTCTTCGAAGAAAAATGAAGGAAAAAGCGATCAGGTAGATTGATTAATGAAACTAAGATGCAACGTTTGTGACATTTTCTTTAGCTCATTATCTGGATAGTTGGTTCTGATTCATATTATAGCTTCCTCCTGCATCCAGTCATGGTAATTTGCAAGTATATGACTTGAATACAGTTTGCCAATATGGTTGTTGTACCTTGGTAGTTTTTTTGGATGAAAGATCATGAACTCTTGTAGAACCAACTGAAATCCTACACATGGAAAGATCAATTAACATAATATCATCAACTCGTAATCATAAAATCAGATCAGTTTACTGTTTACTTATGAAACAATGCATATTCGTTCAACAAAATCTCCTTTTTACAAGAGGAAAGTTGACAGAATAAGTGATGTCTATAGATTATAGCTGCAGCTAACGATTACTACTTACCTTTGCAAATTTGCACGCTTTACACCCTTCCATTTCCTGCATTGTTGCACGTTCAATAGAATAGTTTTAGAACATAACATAAATCAGGAAAATAAAAACTAATTTAGAAGACAATGAGAAATTTATCACTCTTGTCCATGAGAAATCACAAATAGAACCCATTAAGGTTAAGGAATTTTACGTTGTGCTGCCACCAAGCGTTGGAATCCTTTGAGTGTTCCCACCAAGATTACTTAAATCAGTCAATGCTTTTCTTGTATATTCCTCTGAAAAGGAGACAATTTTTTTTGAGTAAACTTCAAAACAACATCTCAAATCTGTGATGAGAACACTCTCCACAATAAGCTTACCAGAATTTTCATTACTTCTCCCCTTGCTTGTGATTCTCGAATTCTCTTTCTTTCCAATCTAAAACACAAAATGCATTTACATGTTATATAAATGCATAAGATTCAACATTTCTATGAACTAAGAAAGAGGGAAAAGGAGAAACCTTCACATTGTTTGTGTTAGAAGTTGCTCCACTACTAATTGTCACAGATTTTCTCCTAAACAATGTAAAAACTGAATATTAATTTCTTAATGATCAAGCCAAATATACTAGTTAATCCATCATTTAAGAGATGTAAGAGACCGGCTGATCGTTAATTTTGCCCTCTTTTTGCAGATACCCAGACGCGAGCGCTCCCGGATATTTCCTCCAAGTGCGTGGTCGGTTTACTGCAGCGATATCCTGCTCAGGATTGGCCGAGCTTCCTTAACGTCCGAATTCGCCAGGTGTACAACCGGATTGTTACAGGTTTGTCTGCGTTTTACGATCATCCTTGCCTGACTTTTCCGACTTGGTTCCTTAGTTTTCGCATTCTATTTCCCAGGTAATCCTAATCTTGGTCTCGACGTCTCCAAGCGTGTCGCTCTCAAGTCTGATCAGGGGAAAATGGCGAAACTAAATCTGAATCAGCCTCCACTTCCCAAACCTAAGGCTGGCGCTAAGACGAGCGCACCTACTACCCCGGGTGCGCAGAAACTTGTTGGCACTGGGACGAGCAGGCCCGCGGCTCCGGCAAAGGATAAATCTGCTGGGAAGCCCGCCACTTCAAGCCGCGCAGGGGGAGCCCTGAGCAGGACGCAAAGAGAAACGACTGCTCGAGACACGACTGGGATCGCTTCAAAGAAGCGGTCAAGGGACGAGAGCACCCCAGTTGTGGTCAAACATGGGGTCGGGAAGGACATTGGGGCAATGCTTTCTCTCAAGCGTGCTCGTCAAGGCTCCGAGGAGTCCTCACAAGCCCTCGTGGTTTTATCGGCAGAGAATACCGATGCAAACACCATTGCCGATCGCGAGAGGTGAGACACCGATTTGGCGGACGCAGGTCATGACGTCGAGCCGGGCGTTGACGTTAAAGATAGCCCGCTCGTCCTGCATAGTCGTGACAAACTCAACTCTCTCGACGACTTTTCGTATAGTTACAAAGGCTTTGGCGGGCACATCTCCGAACTTCATGAGGAGTGCGCCAAATATATTAACTGCATTCGAGGGGGCTCGAAGGGTCCGAATCCCGAGCTGGATGAAATGTATGACCGAGCGGGCTTCTGTCAGTCCGCTGCGAACATCGTTGATGTAAGTTGTTTCTCTTGTCCCGATCTCCGCCGTTCTTGTTGGTTTAGTTTGGCTCATGCTCCAGTTTCGTTTCTTTGCAGACCATAGTTTCTTTTAATTCGGTTTGGAGGCGATTTGATTGCGCTATGAGGAGGGAGCGAAGGTTGAAGGAGGAGAAGGGCTTCGACAGGGCTCAAATTGAAATGCACGTTAAGGAAATCGAGTTACTGAAATCCAGGGGCGCCTCGAAGGAGCTCGAGAAGTTGAAAAAGGAGCTCGAGCAGTCGAAAAAGTACTCCGAGGGACGGTCGAAGATGTTCGAGGATGTCTCCAAGCAATATGAGGCCGAGAGGAAAGAGAGGAGACAGGCGGAGGCGAGGTTTGAAGATGTCAGGGAGCACCTCAAGAGAGCCGAAGAGGTCAATGCTGCATTGATCGAGCACGTCCGGACACAAGTACCTCGTCTTCGATCTTCTCGAAGAGAGCATGGTCTTTCTTGCGCTAAGCTAGCTGCTGAACGGGTCCGTACCGAGCTGGTCGGACAGGCGCAATCTTCTCTCGACCGAGCCCGTATGTACTGTTCTGAACAGTTGGAATGCGCTCGTCTTAACAGCTTGGCTAGCCAGGTCAAGACGCAGCTCGACTTGATATCAGCGTATGGGATTGAGGTTGATTCCGAGGGAGTTGAGGCCAGCTTCGAGGACTATCAGAAACAGATCGAGGCGATGCAGCTGATGGACTTCTCCGAAAGGGATTATGAATTCAATCCCATAGCGAGCGTTCTCCCGGAAAGCTATGAAGAGGATAGAGCCAAGTCACCACTCGGTGAAGACTTTGGGATTGAGCGCGGCTGGATCCTCGAGCCTTACGTAAGCGAGTGGACTGAAGGTGCCGGTGCTGGCGGGGAAAACGCTTAGGGTAATGACCAGATCATCGGATCCGAGAAGAGTGCTGAGGTCATACTCGCGGCGGCGACCTCAACTTCCCCCAGGTCAAATAAAATTGTCGAACAGTTCGTATCCGCCATTATTTCCAAAGTTGCTGAGGATCTAATGGATGAAATTGCAGACAGTGTTTTAGCTGAGCCCACTGCTACCGATCAGACTTTGGCTGAGGCTTCGGCAAAGGACTCGGGAGTTGGCGCCACTGACGTTGTCGGCTAGTCAGAAGTTGAAGCTTCAGCGAAAGATCCGGAGACTGGGGAAGAGCTGATGCCTCTCTTTGTTCCGCCCCCTTCAACCTCGATTCCGAGTGATCAGCGTCCAGAATAGCCTTGTATTATTTTCTTTTGTTTTGTTATTGTAATTGGGCCGAGTGTGGCCGTTTGAACGATCGTGTAATCCTCCCCGGGCCAATGTGGTCCGGGTTAACGTTTCTTACTCTACCCGAGGAGCGGATCCTCTGGGCTTTAATGCTATTTTGAATTTTCTTTGAAGTTTCTTTTATGCGGCTAAGTTTTAAAGCTTAGGCATTGATTTTAAAGTTTCTTTTATGCGGCTAAGTTTTAAAGCTTAGGCATTTACATATGTTCTTTTATGCGGCTAAGTTTTAAAGCTTAGGCATTGATTTTAAAGTTTCTTTTATGCGGCTAAGTTTTAAAGCTTAGGCATTGATTTGCGCGTCCAGCGAGCTGGTCTCTGGGTTACTTTCGATTTTGATCCGACCGGGTTCGCGCGATGGAATGGTCGGATCGAGTCGTCTGCGGGTCGGAACCTGGCTTACAACTAGAGTCGTGGGTTGCTTCCCTCTCGTATTGCTTGAGGGACCGGACCGAGTCGTGGGTTAGGCTGAACCCTCCCATGATCATCAGAACCCTCTTGGTTGGGTTATACTTAACAGCTTGTCCCTTGTCGGACTGAGCACGCTTGGGGGGAAGGGGTGAGTCGGCATTCCCGCTCGGTTTCTGCTTGTTCCCGTTGTGTTCCTCCTCGGGTTTTCGCTTCTTGCCTCGGTCGATTGGAGGTTAAATGCCCGTGCATCTGATGGTAGTCGCAGTAGGACTGTCTGCTCGCTGGTTCCTTGGCCTCTTGCGGTCGTTGGTACTTGTTCCACTGCTTCGGGGGAAGGCTTGACGAGCTATTGACGACGTTGGTCGCCAACTTCTTCTTGTACTCGTAGTCGAAATGCTGTCGGGGTTCCTGGTAGGGCTCTTCGACCACTTCCTTTGCCTTTGCCCTGGCAGCATGGGGCTTGACCGGGGAATTCTTGTGGGCCTGTCCGGCCTGATCCTTCTTGATTCTGATGAAATCGAGCGAGCGGTGCATGGCCTCCTCGATTGTCTTGAGTGGGTGCAGGATCAATTCCTTTCGGAATTTGGATGATCGGAGCCCCTGCTTGAGGGCAGCTATAGCAGTGGTGTCGCTCGCCGTGACCCGCGAGATGACGGCATTGAAACGGTCCATGAATTTTTCAAGCGTCTCCTTCTCGCCTTGGACCAATCCCCATAGATCAGCATCCGATGCGCCGTCCTTAATATAGATGGCATAGTGCCTGAGGAAAGCCATCGATAGTTGTTGGAACGAGTCGATCGAGCGGGATTCCAGCCGGGTGAACCAGTCTAAAGCAGGGCCTGACAAGTATTCAATGAAATACTGACAATGGCCTGAATCGTAATCCTCGGGAGAAAAGTGTACCCGTCCCATCGCGATGGCGAAGGCGGTGAGATGCTGCTTTGGGTCAGAGTCCCCGGAATACAGTTGTAGCCGCAGTTTGGCGGTATTCCTGATCGGAATAGACGTTATTCTGGCGGAAAAGGGGGTCCGCTGAGTTTCGGCTAAAACCCGGTCGATCTCTAGGGCCGAGCTGAGGGCTTGATGCATCCTCGAACTCATTTCTCGGAGTTGATTCCTCATGTCCTCAAGCTCAGAGTGCTGAGTTTGAGGCGTTTCACGGTCGGGGACGGCTCCTTGCCGGGCGGCGATGGTGTGACGTAGGTCCGCTGTATGGCCGAGTCTCTCGAAGATTGAGGGCGAGGAGCTCGCTCGGGCTGTTGGTGACTCGAAGGTGGCTTGTCTCTAGGCCGGCTCGGTCCGCTCTGGTAGTGGCCCCCGCGATGCAAACAAGCTATCGAGTCTGGCATTTGTTGCTCGTGCTCGTTCTTCCTGCTCGTCGAAACAACGCATAAGTGCTCCGAGGAGACGAGCGTGGTCCAATTGAGGTTCCTGCTCGTTTGGATTGTCCGCTCGAGTTTGGTGATCCCGAGTAGCGTCGGGTCGGGCGACCAGTGTCTGTCTCAGGTCGACTGCACTTCCGAGCATATACCGGAGGTCAGTTGGCTCTTGTATCCTCTAGAAGACGGATACATGACTGGTCGGACGCTCAATCCTTTCGAAGACCGAGGAGGCGGCGATTGGCCGCTCAATTATATTGGAGGCCGTGATCGCTAGGGGCGAGAGCGGGATTCTCCGTGTTCGTGGTGTCAGGATTTCCCTGCTCGGGAAGAAGAGTTGCTCGTTGGGCCACCTGAGTGTTAGCACCCTGAGCACTTGTTCCCGAGGAGTGTGTCCTCATGCTAGCCTCCTTGTTAAGATCCATTTTTGCGTAAAAAGATATCCTCTTGTTGACGTTAGAGATCAAATGAAAGTCCCCCTACCTGGCGCGCCAAATGTTGATGCTCAGATTGAGATCGACACTAAATTTGTAATAGGTACGGGGATTCTTTGATAAATGGAAGAGAAAACTTTGATGAGAATAAAGGGTATGCTCGGGTGAACAGTAATCGAGTGGGAAATCTGTATTCTTGAGGGAACGAGTGGACTCGGAGGAATAAAGTGTACTTGATCAAAAAGGTGTAGTGTATTTCAACTTAGTTGTACACAAATGATGGTACAACTATATATAGTACATTGAGATTAGGGCTTTTGATACATATGGTTACATTCTAACCATATGTTCATAAAGTAACCCCTCATGAGCATAAAGTAACTACACTAAGATTTAAAGTAACCAAGCATAGTTAATAAAATAATGAGTTGGGCCTTTCTACTTGATGGGCTGGGAGTAGGATTTTGCCTTGGGCCAAATCCATGGTGCAACAATAGAGAAGGTAGCAATTCTTAATTAGCAGTTTGTCTCTGTGTTTTGTTTTGATGGAGAGGATAAACTTAACTCCTTATGCTGACTGATATCTTCTTTTTTATTTCAGGACATTTTCATGAATATGCTTATGTTGAAGGAAGATTGGGATGGGAAGGTTCCTGTTCCTGCAATTTTAAAGCCACGCCCTATTTGGACTGGCAAACAAGTAATCAGTGTTAACATACTGAAAGAGATAAATCTATTGGATCAGTCTGCTTGGCACTCAGATCAAGACACTGGATTCAAAATTCCTGGTGATACTCAAGTACGAATTGAAGAAGGGACCCTTCTTACTGGAACTCTTGCAAGAATACCCTTGGTACACGTTTTTTGTTTTACAAAGATGGAATTGAGAAAAACAGTGCACACGTGTTAAAAGGATAAGGTCCGCACATTGCAGGGACTAATCTCCTCTGTTTATGATTAATCTCCTCTGTAATGGTTATTAACCAGGCACTAATACAGCTTACGCGGGAGAAAACGGTTGGGAAAACATTTGTGATTTTTTAGGGAAAATTTTAATTTGGAAATAAACTATTCATAACGGTATATTTCTACGAGTTTTAACATATACTATATGATTTACTACATTAATTAATTACATAATAATTTAAAGTTTTAGGTTAAGAATGGTCATAAAGCTTCGATGAAGAAAACTAAAAGGGAAAAGCCTAGAAAAGTCTAGCCCAACCCATTAAGAAACGCGAACTAAACAATGAAATTTTCGCGAAATGTTGACCACGTAAAAAGAGTCGAAGATTCGAAATATAGTGGGATTGTATCAGAATATTAATGAAAGTGTAAATACGAAACATTAAAAACAAGTTAAAAGAGAATGTCAAAACTATATAAATATGAGAAGAGGCGTCACTAAACTTCATTTTTTTAGCTATTTATAAATAAAAAAAACCACCTAGTGCTCTACTCCAATGGCTAAATCGGTTACCACCGGAAGTAGAGAGAACTTAAAACTGACTGCGACCTGGCTTGAATGAGTTAATCAGCCAGCCACTTTCTATCTGACTTCTCACAGGATTTTTGCGAAATCTTTTGGAAGAGGCTTCTCAACTCCGTTGGATCTCATAACTCTTCTTGTTGGAGGTGGGTTTAGCACACTCCTTAAAAGGCCTGGCATGAATCCTTCTCCAGCCCAGCAAATCAGAAGGCCCGAAAGAGACCCAAAAAGAGATCAGGTTCCGGCTCAGAAAACGAGGATCCACGTCATAGCTTGATCACATCCAAGCAACACACGACACGGAAGTGTTGATGCTCAGATTGAGATCGACACTAAATTTGTAATAGGTTCGGGGATTCTTTGATGAATGGAAGAAGGAAAGCTTTTGATGAGAGTGTAAAAGTCCACTCGGATGAACAGTAACCTAGAGGGAAGGTTGAGAGAGTAAGTATGCTCGGGTGAGAAATGTGTACTTGATAAAAAGGTGTAGTATATTTCAAGTTAGTTGTACACAAATGATGGTACAACTATATATAGTACATTGACATTAGGGCTTTTGATACATATGGTTACATTTTAACCATATGTTCATAAAGTAACCCTTAATGAGCATAAAGTAACTATACTAAGATTTAAAGTAACCAAGCATAGTTAACCAAATAATGAGTTGGGCCTTTCAGCTTGATGGGCTGTGAGTGGGATTTTACCTTGGGCCAAATCCATGGTGTAACAGTAGGGAAAACCCTTTGGGACAAAACCGCTACCAAGGGAAAAAGTACCGATCATAATGATGAGGGGACGAATCGCTCGGGGTGCGAGCTTGTTGAATTCGTCGGGAGTAAGCGAGTAAGCAGGAGGGCAAGACAGTTGGGCTCGTCCTGTCCCCCGGGGATTTCGTTGCCGAGACCAAATTGTCTGAGTGCGTGAACTTGTATCGGCGCGTGGGCGCGACTGGTACTGCGTAAGGGAACGTTTCCTCGATTCCCACCCTGGTGTTGACTATACTTCGCGCGGGTACTGAGAGATTTTAGAGTTCCAATGTTGTCTTAACTCCTCGACATGCACCCCCTTTGACTATGCTCTTCATTAAAGGCGCCGATTCACGTTTCCCACCGACTTCTCTATATATAGTGATGCGTTACTTCTTCATATCCTCAACACTTTCGGTTTTTCTTACTCAAAAAGGAATTTCGGTCTTCTCCTTACTTTTCTCTTCTCTCTTTGCTCCTTCCTTGATCGTTTTAAACCTCCTCAAGATCATGTCTCCGAGCGATTCTTCCTCCAGTTCTGAAGACATCGTGCTGGTTAGAAGGGGTCAACATGGAATGGATATGTTGGGTGTCCTGGTTAGAAGGGGTCAACATGGAATGGATATGTTGGGTGTCCTACCCATGACTCTGGTGAACCGTGCGGCGGTGCTGGCGCGTCACAGCTGCGTACTGGAGAGATAAGGCATCGTTCTGAGGGCGCGGACTCTCGTACCCTTGGAAAGAGAGTGGTTACGGTCGCACTCGACCAGCCTTTGCCTCTCCGTCTTAGCCATTTTGGCCGGACCGCTGCCTCGGCTGTATGCGGGTCGCCTGGCAAGCCGGGCGGATCCTCGATTCCCGATTGCGGGGGCAGTGCCTCTGATGGGCCTGCTGTTGGGTCACCGAGAATGACCGGGACTGTTTCGAGGAAACAGTCAAGGGACGAGAGCGCCCCGGTCGCTCGGGTAGCTGATGACTTGTCAGCCCGGCCCCTGGTGTTGGCTGGCCAGGAGCCAGAGATGGTGGGAGATGATCCCCCGAGTTGGATCGACCAACTCGTAAGAGAGAACATGTCCTTAAAGAGAGACATAGCCTCCATGGCGAGGGAGAATGAGTCGCTTAAGGAGCGAGGCGGCCCTTCAGCGGAGTTGGAGAGGCTGAGGAGATACACCGAAGAGCGGGACGCCACGGTGAGAGAGCTTGACCGCATGGTCGGATAAGAGGCTGACTTGAGGGGTCTAGCCGAGCATAAATACGAAGACCTCAAGACACGCCTCAGGTCTGTCGAGCATGCTAACTCCGAGCTGGTCGAACACGTTCGATCTCACATGTCTCGTCTGTGCGCATCCAGACGGGATTATGGACGCGCATGCGCTAGGTCTGCCATCAAACAGACTCATGCCAAGCTTGCTGGCTTGGCGCAGGCGTCGCTTACTAGGGCCCGTGGGCACTTTCTTGAGCAGAGGGACTATAGCAGTCTTGTTAACCGGGCTAGCCAAGTTAAAACCCAGCTCGACGACATGGATCTGATGGCGGCTGTCGGAGTGGTGGTTTTCCCAGAGGACAAGGCCCGAGTTTAGGCCAAATATGACGAGCTCGTAAGGGAGATCGAGAGGAAAGAGATGATGGACTTTCCTGACCGAGAGTACACGTTCGCCCCGGGACCCTGTATCCTCTCGAGTAGCTTCAAAGATGATTGTCCCCCCTCTCCGCTCGGATCTGAGGAGTATGGGATCAAAGAGACTTGGACAGTTGAGGCCTTCGATAGGGAGGATGCTGGCGAGGAGGTCGGGAATGACCTTTTAGATCATTAAAGCTTCTCCTACGAGCAACGAGCCGCAATGGACGGGAATGATCTTTCAGGCCAGGTCGCGGGTCTTACTCGGGGTATACCAAGGTTGTCCGTTGCACTGAGTGTCAACACGGCGAGGCCGTCTTCTTCCAGGCGGACCTTTGAATGTCTTTCTCTTTCTTGTCTCGTTGAATGTTGTCTTGTTCTTTAGCTAGTAGCAAAAATCCTCCTTTCGTTAAGGGTAAGCCGTATGTGGGATATTTGATGTACTTATGACTTTTGTTTTACCCGGGGAGCGGATCCTCTCGGTTTTAATGAGATTTCAGTTTCTTTTATGCGATTAAGTTTTTTAGCTTAAGCATTCTCATATTCTTAATGTGGCTAAGTTGTAAAGCTTAGGCATTGATTTGTGTTCTTAATGCGACTAAGTTTTAAAGCTTAGGCATTAATTTGTATATATATATATATATATATATATATATATATATATATATTTTTTTTTTTAATGCGGCTAAATTTTAAAGCTTAGGCATTGGTTTGCGCGTCCAGCGAGCTGGTCCCTGGGTTACTTTCGATTTTGATCCGACCGGGCTCGCACGATGGAGTGGTCGGACCGAGTCGTCTGCGAGTCGGAACCCGGCTTATGACTAGAGTCTGTCTCGTGGCTAAGCGTGCAAGAAGTGTTCGGCTTAAAGTTCTTACACGTTCCTAGGACCCATGCGGGACTGGCCCCGACTTTTATCCTATTCGGTAAAGTTGTGGTTGACTTTTTCGAGTTTGGATTGTAGATTATTTCGCTACTGCATCTATGAGAGACGCGTGTTTTGATCCTACTCGGGTTTAGCTGTGGTGGGCCTCCCGAGTATGACCTATTGATCGAGCGAAATTTTTATTGATTACAGCTGGACTTCCGAGGAAGCTGCCTACGTACCCGGTAAATAGGGATCAAGCCAGACGTAGTTGATATTACAAGTAAAAGCTAGATAAGTCATCCGGGGATGAGCGAGTCGTTCGGAAACGAGTAGAAGCATACGATGCTTAGTTTTTTTTTTTTTTTTATACGATGTACCGAGTGAGCCTGAGGCTTCCCGGGTCGGGCTGGTTTTTAAGTGATGTATCGATGTATCGGGTAGGCTCAGATCCTGCTAAAACAGTCGTAGTGTTTGAGCGTCGTCACGTTCCAGGATCGCTCGAGGGCCTCTCCACTCATCGTCATTAGTCGATATACGCCCGGGCGGACGATGTCGTGGACCTAATACAGGCCCTCCCAGTTGGCTCTGAGCTTCTCGGCATTTTGCTCCCTAGTGTTCTCGTATACCTTTCGTAATACGAGGTCACCAATGGCAAAGTTCCGGCTTCGGCCCCGCTTGTTGTAGTATCGGGCCGCCAGTTGTTGGTAAATTTGGATTCGGAGGAGCGCAGCGTCGCGTTCCTCCTCGACGTAATCCAAATTGTCGAGGAGCATTTGGTCATTATGGTCGGGGTTGCTAGGCATGATTTTCCGACGCAAACTATGTACGCAGGCTTTGGCTAGGGCCATTGCCTCGAGTCCATAGGCGAGTGAAAAAGGCGTTCTATTTGTTGATTCCCTGGGGGTTGTTCGAAGTGACCATAAGACTCCGTCGAGTTCAGAGTCCCTTCTTATCGTCGAGGTGCTTTTTGAGCTCGGATATGATAGCCTTGTTCGTGGTTTTGGCCTGGCCATTTCCCTGCGGGTTTCTTGGCGTGGACTTGTTGAAACGGATAGCCCATTTGGAGCAAAAGTCTTCGACTATCTTAGAGATGAATTGAGATCCGTTGTCTGCGATGATCTCGTACGGGAGTCCGTGTCGGCATATGAGGAATTTCCAAACGAAGTTTTGAACATCGTTTGCTTTGATCGTCGCGTATGCTTCGGCTTCGACCTACTTTGTGAAATAATCGGTTATCACAATGATGAACCGCTTCTGTCTCGATATTGGAAAAGGGCCGATGATGTCCATCGCCCAGCGCATAAACGGGTAAGCCCTGGTAGCGGTTGTAAGCGGCTCAGCTGGCGACTTAACCATTGGCCCGTGGCGCTGACATTTCTCGCAACAGCGGACATGGTCGGCACAGTCTTTGAGCCTGGTCAGCCAGAAGTAGCCCAGCTTTTTTATTTTTAAGGCGAGCGTACGAGAGCCCGAGTGGTTTCCGCCTCCCCCTTCGTGGCACTTGGTTACTACGGCTTCGATTTCCTCGTTGGCGATGGAGCTTAGTAGTGCCCCGGCTGCACTCCATTGGTATAGTCTGTTCTTGATCAGTACATAATGAGCTGCTTTGGTTCAAAGCCTGCGGGCAACCCATTTGTTGGTGGGTGCCTCGCCTTGCCCGATGTACGCGATGATCTCTTTCCTCCAATCGGGAGCAGGTTTCTGGGCCGTGGGCGAGATCCCTTCCGGGGACTGAGGCCCTTCGTCATCATCGTCTATGATGGCCATAAACCTGCTGTTACCTCTTGGTAGGGATATGCTATGATCCGAGATTGTCCCCAATGGGATGGTGCGGCTCGCTTTGGACCTTGAGCTTGAGGCGAGTGCGTCGGTGTCGGCATTATCCGCTCGGGGGATCTGGGTGATTCGGAAGCTGTCCAAGCTCCAGAGGATCAGGTCCTCGGTTAATTTCCTGTATGCCTCCATCCGCTCGCTCCTTGTGTCGTAATCGCCATTGAGTTGGTTCATTACAAGCTGGGTGTCGCTATAGGCATGGATTCTTCGTGCTCCGACTGCTTCGGCTAGTCTTATCCCAGCGATGAGGGCTTCCCACTCGGCTTCGTTGTTTGTGGCAAGGAAATCCAGTCGGAATGATTGATCGAGAGCCTCCCTAGTGGGAGAGATAAGGCGGATTCCTATTCCCACGCCTTGTCGCGATACGGAGCCGTCAATGTAGAGGGTCCACTCGGCTTTTCGCAGCTCGGACATATCCTTATCAAGGGGCAACTCGGTGATGAAATCAGCCAGGACTTGTGACTTGGCGCTGGTCCAGTTCCTGAATTCGATATCGTACTCGCTGAGTTTGATCGCCCATTTTGCCATGCGTCCGGACTGGCTCGGACTGTGCAGAATTGTGCGAAGCAGTTGGGAAGACATGACTGCGATGGTATAGGACTGGAAATACGGGCGTAATTTTTGAGCGGACATGATCTCGGTGAGAGTCAGCTTTTCCAAGATGGGGTATCATGATTCAGCACCGTCGAGGGATTTGTTGACATAGAAAATTGGTTTTTGGTCTCCCCAATCTTCTCGAACGAGAACCCCACTCACGGCCGCGTCCGTTACCGATACGTAGAGGTATAAGGTTTCTCCTAGCTTGGGCTTGGCTAGGACTGGGGGCGTTGTCAGGTACGACTTCAGGTCCTTGAATGCTTTCTCGCATGCGTCGTCCCAGATGAACTCTTTGTTCCCTCGCAAGAGTTGATAGAAAGGTAAACTTCGATCGGTCGAGCGGGAGATGAAGCGGTTTAATGCGGCGATCCGACCGGTTAAGCGTTGGGCTTCCCTTTTATTCCTCAGGGAAGGAAGGTCCCTGATCGCCAAAATCTGCTTGGGGTTTGCTTCGATTCCTCGCTTGGTTACGATGTAACCGAGGAACTCTCCGGAGGTAACCCCGAATGTGCACTTTGCTGGATTAAGCTTCATCCCGTAAAGGTTTAGTATTTTGAAGCAATCTTCGAGATGGCCGACATGATCGGTCGCCTTCGAGGACTTCACCAACATGTCATCGATATAGACCTCCATGGTGTCACCCAGTTGATCAGCGAACATTTTGTTGACCAGACGTTGGTAGGTCGCTCCCGCGTTCTTTAGGCCGAAGTGCATGACTCGGTAGCAATACGTCCCTCGATCAGTGATAAATGCGGTCTTTTTGCGGTCGTCGGGGTGCATCGCGATCTGATTGTAACCCAAAAATGCGTCCATGAACGAGAGCAGCTCGTTGCCTGCTGTGGCCTCGACCACTCGATCGATATGGGGGAGCGGGAAGCTGTCTTTGGGGCATGCCTTGTTTAGATCGGTGAAGTCTACGCAAACTCTCCACTTGCCATTCTTCTTCTTGACGACGACCGGGTTGGCCAGCCATTTGGGGTATTGAACTTCTGTTATGGATCCAGCTTCTAGAAGCTTAGCTACCTCATCGTTCACGGCCTTGGCCCGCTCGGGTCCGAGCTTCCTTCGCTTTTGTTTGATTGGCTTGTATGTCGGGTCGACATTGAGTTCGTGGCTTGTAGCATCCGGGCTTACACCCTTCAATTTTCCAGGCGAAAGTGTTGACGTTCTTGGTCAGGAAGCTAATCAGCTCGGCTCGAATGGGTGCATCAAGCTCAGATCCAATGCTTATCCTGCGAGCAGGATGTGATTGGTCGATGCACACTTGGGTAGTAGACTCCTGCTTGGGCTCGGGGGAGTTGGCTTCGTCGACGGGATCGACATGGAAATTAGACATTCGTAAATGCTTCTCGGCGATGAAACACGTACAGGCCATCATTTGGCTTCCTCGGATGGTGAAAACTCCGGTTGAGGTCAGGAACTTAACGCATTGGTGGTAGACCGAGGCTATTGCTCGGAGGGAGAATAACCAGGGGGTTCCCATGATTGCGTTGTATACGGCCGATCTTTCTACCACCATGAACTTTGTGTCTCGGGAGGTTTTGCCCGAATGCACGGTTAGCTTGATCGATCCGACTGCCATGGTGGTTATACCGTCGAAGCTTGTCAAGGGCTGACAGCCCGGCTTGATCCAATTGACCAGGATTCCCATTTTCTCCAGGGTTTCCTTGAAGATTAGGTTGACGGAACTCCCAGTATCGACTAGGATTCTGCTCACTTCGCAATCGTCGATTTTTAACGTGACTACGAGTGGGTCGTTGTGGGGCATGATGAGGTGCTTGGTATCGTCCTCGCTGAAGATGATAGGCATATCTGTCTTGTTTCTCGCGAGGTGGATTTGATTAGCTCTCGCTCTCTTCTCGTGCTTTTTGAGGGATCTGACCGAACTATGAGTTGAGTCGAATCCTCCCATGATCATTAGGACTCCTCCGAGCTTCCACGCGTCGATTTTACTTTCCTCGAAGTGCGCTCGATCCGGGGGTGGAGATAGATCGTCTCCGGGACTGGTAGGATGCTCGCTAGGGGCGAGAGCGGGATTGAGAATGTTTGTGGTGTCATGATTTCCCTACTCAGGAAAAAGAGTTGCTCGTCGGGCCACCGGAGTGTTAGCACCCTGAGCACTTGTTCCCGAGGAGTGGGTTCTCATGCTAGCCTCCTTGTTTAGATCCATTTTTTGCGTAAAAAGATATGCTTCTTGTAGATCCCCCTACCTGGCGCACCAAATGTTGATGCTCAGATTGTGATCGACACGAAATTTGTAATAGGTTCGGGGATTCTTTGATGAATGGAAGAAGGAAAGCTTTTGATGAGAGTGTAAAAGTCCACTCGGATGAACAGTAACCGAGAGGGAAGGTTGAGAGAGTAAGTATACTCGGGTGAGAAATGTGTACTTGATAAAAAGGTGTAGTATATTTCAAGTTAGTTGTACACAAATGATGGTACAACTATACATAGTACATTGACATTAGGGCTTTTGATACATATGGTTACATTTTAACCATATGTTCATAAAGTAACCCTTAATGAGCATAAAGTAAATATACTAAGATTTAAAGTAACCAAGCATAGTTAACCAAATAATGAGTTGGGCCTTTCAGCTTGATGGGCTGTGAGTTGGATTTTTCCTTGGGCCAAATCCATGGTGTAACAAAGCTATCATCGAACAACTACCACTTACTGCACGACACGTTGATCAAACGCACGAAGCACAACCACTCTCTGCCATGAACAGTTCGGGCACAGATGTGATGATTACCTACGTACCAACCCAACGACCTACTTTGTTCGGCGAACACAGAAGAAAATGATGAACATCGAAAGAGGCGCTCAACTGCTACGAGCTTCACCTTCGAGTCCTCTCCCAATAAATAGAGAGGGGGATTCAATGAGGAAGAGACACATAAAATACGCTCCAGAATCCGAACAAGAGTCTAGAAAGATATAGCTTAGATCGCTTTTAACATTTTCTTCGACTTCTTAGATCGCTTTTAAATACGCTCCAAACTCTTGACTTTTTTATCACAGTGAGGGAGCAAGTCAAAATTATAGAGATCGCAACTAAATACTCAAGCACTTAATAAGAAGTCCTTCTCTTATTAATCTCAACAAAGGGAAATAACTCAAACCCTTACAAACCTTCAAATCTCTCAACATACCATTGCTCGGTATCTCTCTCTTATATAAGCTCACGACAAAACCAAAAACCCAACAAGAATAGAAAAAATCTTTAAACAAAAAGGAAAACTACCAAAACCAAAAACAGGAAATTATAACTTTAATTTAGATAACTTCTAAATAACACAACTTGATCCTCAAGCTATCTCAAGCTTATTCAACATTCTCCCCCTTAAGCTTGAGATTGCCAATGCCCACAACACCAATAAGATCTCTTATCTCCTTGAACCGTATCCTTCCAAGTGCTTTAGTCAGAATGTCGGCTCTTTGCTCACTCCCAGGCACATGCTCCATCTCCACTTGCTCATTCTCAACGCATTCTCTTATAAAATGATATCTCCTATGAATGTGTTTGCTTAGTCCATGAAAAACTGGATTCTTTGTGAGAGCTAAGGCTGACTTGTTGTCCGCTCTTAACACGACTTTATCATGGTCCTTCCCAACAGCTTCTCCAAGCAATTCTTGTAACCAAATAGCTTGTTTCGCGGCCTCCGTTGCGGCCATAAACTCTGCCTCACATGACGATAGAGCAACGGTTTCTTGTTTTTGAGAACACCAAGTTATAGGGCAATTATTTAGATAGAACACATGACCCGTAGTACTCTTCCTGTCATCCATATCTACGTTGTGAGAGCTATCACTATATCCGATCAGTTTTACTCTATCCTCTCGTTGAAACATCAACCCAAGCTTTGTCGAACCACGCAAATATCTCAAAACTTGCTTCAAAGCCGCGCCATGTGATTCTTTAGGATCATGCATATATCTGCTTAGTACTTCAACGCTATATGACAAATCTTGTCGTGTATGCAATAAGTATCTAAGACAACCAATGCTCTTTCTATAATTTGTTGCACCAATACTCTTTTCTTTATCCGATTTAGACAACTTCAAATTCATCTCCATCGGAACATGACACGGATTGCAATCATCCATACGAGTCTCAATCAGAATTTTTTGGGCGTATCTCTCCTGGTTTAGCACAACACCTCCTCCAAACTGATACACCTCTATCCCAACATAATAAGTTAGCTTGCCGAGATCACTCATTTCAAACCGTCTTGCCATCTCCTTCTTGAACTCAAGTACTAGCTTTAATAACGAACCCGTAATTAAAAGATCATCAACATAAACTGCGACCATGACGAGATGTCCTCCTTCTTTCTTCCGATAAAGTGATGGCTCCTTTGAACATCTATGGAATTTTAACTCTCGAAGCACCTTATTTAGTTTATCATTCCATGCTCTTAGAGCCTGATTCAGACCGTAAAGAGTTTTTCTCAATTTATAGACCTTGTTCTCACTGCCTACGACTTTAAAACCCTCTGGTTGCATCACATAGACTTCTTCCTTCAAATCTCCATGAAGAAAGGGTGTTTTTACGTTAAGATGATGAATCTCCCAACCTTTTGAACCTGCTAACGCGATAATGAGTTGAATTGTCTCAATTCGTGCTACAGGTACAAAGACTTCATCGTAATCGATACCTTGTTTCTGAACGTATCCCTTTGCTACCAGCCTTGCTTTGTGCTTTTTAATACTCCCATTAGAGTTCCTCTTGATTTTGAACACCCATTTTAAACCAATCGGTTTATAACCAACAGGGAGATCGACTAAATCCCATGTTCGATTTCTTTCAATGGAAGAAATCTCATCTTCACATGCATCTACCCAAACCTTTAATTGTTTAGCTTCACCAAAATCCCAAGGTTCATCGTTTAATGATAGCAAAAGACGTTCTCCTTCTAGTTCTGCCAAATAAAGCACATAATCACTCAAATGTCGAGGTGTTACTCTGGATCACGATGATCTTCTCACTTGCGGCTAACCATCGTCATCATTATCGATGCTACTACTTTCCTCATTATTCACCTCGCCTTCTTCTTCATCATCTGTTTCGATCTCGACAATATCCCTAATTGCTTGAGAACCCGAATTCTCATTCCTCTGTTCAGAGCCGGTCTCGCTTGTTCTCGTGATCTCTTCACCTCCGTCTCATGTCTCAATATCGAACGTACCAGAATCATTACTCACCCTTGATTCTGACTTGTTCCAATCCCACGATTTTTCCTCATCAAACAAAACATCTCGACTGGCTACAATTCTCTTGGTAACAGGGTTAAGCAGTCTATATGCCTTAGAGCTTGGTTCAATTCCCAAATGTACCAAAGCTTGTGATCTATCGTCAAGCTTCCTTCGACCTGCAGCTTCAGTTCTCGCGTAAACAATACACCCAAATACCCTTAGATGCTCAAGATTTGGTTTCCTTCCTTTAAACATTTCATATGGCGTTTTCTCAACTAACGACCTTGTAGCTACTCTGTTTATGAGATAAGTAGCATGCCGAACTGCTTCTCCCCATAACTCATGCGGCATGTTTGATATATCATGGTTTTTACCCTGTTTAAGCCATGATATAAGTCCTATATCTAGAGTCTTTGTTATGTTTTGTGTTGGTTTTAGAGTCTTTTCAGGTACAAGGACGATTGGAGCTTAAAAGATGTTTACTGGAGTTTTGGAGTATCACGGAATGAAGCAGCAAAGATGCAATCATGGAATGAAGTTTTGGAGTCTGTGTCGAGCGACACCACCACTGAGCATCGCTCGACACAACGACATGAGAAGCAAAGAATCCGATTTTGAAGATTGGTGTCGATCGACACCACCTATCAGTGTCGATCGACACCCTGTTCGCAGAAGACCAGTTCTTAATCGCAGAAGTCCGTTTGAAGCCCGAAGTTTCCAGATGTTTACTTTTAAGTTTCTAGCCGACTTTGTACCCCTATATATGTGTTTTCTAAGTCATTGTTTAGACGGACGCATTATTTTACTGAACTCTTTGATTTATCTTTTAATAAAACCATGTTTTCATTATTCGATATGTCTGAGTAGTTTCCCTGTTAGGTTTAGGGTTTTCAAAGGTGTTTGATGAGTTGCATGATCTGATCTGATTATTAGGATAAAATCATTAGAACATTCTTCATCTAGACTTGTGTTTATTGCTGATTCTAGCCTCGCGAACTAGAATCTGATATTAGGTTGTTTAGTAGATGCGACAGCATTATTAATCACCTGAACTAGTGTTAGATGAGCAAAATACCTATTCGCAAAGGGATTTGGTTTAGGGTTTTGTGAGCAATTGAACTTGAACTTTAATGCTTGATTAGATCCATAGGATTCGCAAAGGAATTTGGTTTTCTAGGATTTATTCATAGATAATCTTTGCAACGACAGTTGGTCGATTTTACCTTCGTGTTCATGTTCAAGAATTGTGCTTAATATTCCTATTATCTGATTTATCTGCATCTTTGATTCACCGGATATATCCCTATACCTAGCGCTTTCTTTCATTGATTTTAAAACCGTTTTTAATTGTTTTGATTTATTGCATTCATCTCATTTTGCCTAGCTTAATCTATTGTGTTTTCTTAGACTTCCTGTGGATCGATAACCCTAAATACTGCAATTGACCTCTTAATTTGAGAGAGTCTAGCTCTAGGGATAATTTGAGCTTATCAAATTTTGGCGCCGTTGCCGGGGACTCTAGACCATTAGATTTATTTTATTAGGATTTTGTCTAGGTTTTTGTTTTTATTTTTGTTTTGCTAGTTTATTTTTGTTTTGCGTTTCAGGTACATGCGAAACCGCAATACCAGGAGCAATCGACACGAGGAACTAGTTGGTTACAATCTCGAGGAACTTGCGCGTTTGGAACGTGAGAACAGAAGAACAGCTAGAATGGCTGCTCAAGAACGTATTATACTGATTCCTGGAGAGGATGGAGTTCTGCATGATCCGGCAGGTCTCAGATACAACGCCGAAGGGCAGAGGATTAACGACGATGGTATTGTGATCGTCGAGGAGATTGTCGAGCCAGTTGACGAAGGAGCAGTGTTCGAAACTCAAGCTGGTGTCGCTCGACACCCGCATGGGATTCACGCCGAGCAACAAGGGAATCAGATCGCTGGACGCAACAGACAGCCAGGTGTCCATCGACACCAGGAGGGTGTCGATCGACGCCCTGTCCAGAACCGCACTCTAGCTGATTTCAACAGGCCTGATCAGTTCTACGCGAATCGAGCTGCGATTCGTCCTCCAGCTTTCCAGAGGAATGATTTTGAGCTGAAGCCTGCGTACTACTCACTAGTAGCTCAACATCCTTTCCATGGCCTTCCACATGAGCATCCGATGGATCACATCGAGAACTTCGAGGATTTAGCCTCCAGCATCAAGGCTCAAGGAGTGTCTAGCGATTATCTTTTCTGCAAGCTATTCCCATACTCTCTTAGTGGGGATGCTTCTTACTGGTTGAAGCAGCTTGAGCCTGGATCGCTTACTACTTGGGAGGACACAAAGAACGCGTTCCTGAACAACTTCTTTGATGATGCGAGATCAGAAGAGCTGAGGACAAAGATTACTTCTTTCAAGCAGGGTCCTACAGAAGCTTTTAAGGCTGCATGGACGCGACTTAAGTCCTATCAGAGGGATTATCCTCACCACGGCTTCACAGACGTTCAATTGTTAGGCATCTTCTACAGGGGAGTAGACTGGCGGTATCAGATGGCACTGGATGCAGCGAGTAGTGGTAACTTCAATACCAACTACCCAGCATATGCAATCACTCTCATCGAGAACTTGGCTTCTAGCAACAGCACGAAAAACGCTGAATTTGAGAGGAAACAGTTGAGCGAAAACAAAGATGGCGGGAAGCACTTGTCTGAGATGAACGCGAAGCTGGATTCTATGAAAAGTATCCTTGTTGGCAAGAAGTCTATTCAGTTTGCCCAGGAAGTTGAGACAGCATGAGAGGATGTGAATTACATCAATGGCTCAGGATTTCAGAAGTATGGAAGTCAGCAAGGCTATCAGAAGCCCTTTCAGAGCAACAACTTCAACAGAAGCTATGGTTCCTCGTCCTACCAGAAACCTCTTGAGCAAGACAACGAGGTGAAAACTATGCTTGCGCGACTCCTAGATGGACAACAGAAGTTGGAAGTTACTTTCAATGGGAAGTTGGACTCAGTCTACCAAGACCTTAATGGGAAATTCGAGTCATTGAGCGCTCATATGAAGCAATTGGATACACAAGTTGCGCAGACTGCTGAATCTGTTAGGAGACAAGATGGTTTCCTTCCTGCGAAGACCGATGTAAACCCAAGGAGCGCTTGCAATGCTATTCAGACTGAGACGAAGGATTATTTCGCAGAATAAGATGAGATTATTGGTACAGCAGAGCAGGTGTCGATTGACACCGGTCCAGAGCATCGATCGACACCACTTGTGGAGTTATCTGAGATCGAGACAGAAGATCTAGTGTCGATCGACACTACAAAGAGTGTCGATCGACACCCCGTCCAGACAGAGCCTGATTTTGCGGTTATCGCGATTGCTTCTGAGGAGAACGTCCACAAGGCCAAGGTTCCTTTCCCCAGAGTTAAAAGGTCCAAGCAGGAGATTGAAGAAGCATTTTGCAGGCGGATCATTGATAAGGTCATGGTTGAGATGCCTTTGATCGATGCAGTTAAACTTTCTCCTGCGCTTAGGAGATACGTTAAGCGGCTTGCAGCTAATGGTATTAGTCCTGAGGAGGGAGCACTGCTGACTAGAGATATCAGAGCGATTCTCTTGAATACTCCTCCAGTACCTAGGAAGAAGAAGAAGGACATAGTAGTCTCAGAAGAAGTAACCGCAATGATTTATTCCTGTCAAGCTGCCAGATCCAGGAAACTTCGTGCTTAATTGCTCCATCTCGACAGGGCAGTTTCCTCACTCTCTTTGTGATTTAGGATCAGGAATTAACTTAATGCCATTATCTGTTGCTATTGATCTTGGTATGACTAATTTCAGGACTACTAGGATGTTTCTTACTCTAGCCGATCGGTCGAGGAGATTCCCAAAAGGAATTCTAGAGGATGTGCCAATCAGGATTCAGGACTGCATTATTCCAGCGGATTTTGTAGTTTTGGAGTACGAAGATGAGCCTGAAGATCCTTTGATCCTAGGACGGTCATTCTTAGCTACTGCTGGCGCTCAAATCGACGTGAGGAAAGGGAAGATAAAGCTTGATCTTGGTGATATTGTCATGGACTTTGACATGGAGACAACAAGAAGAAAATCCACCATTGATGGTCAAGCTTTCTCTGTGGATACATCGCTGGATGACGAACCAATCAAGGAGCCTTCGAAAGATATTCCTGCTGAGATCATTGAAGAAGTGGTCGTTTCAGAACCATCTCCTGAGATACCTCATGAAGAGCCTAGGTATGAACCCCTTGTACTTAATTCTGTCTCTTCTACATTCATTAAAGATGAAAAGCCTGTTACGCGCTCATGCAAGCTTCGAGTTCCTCGAAAGCTTGATTTTTTTGATGGATTTGCAGGAAAGAGAAAAGAAGAGATGAAACCTAAGAGGAGTTCAAAGCCTTTCGCAAAGATGCGAATCATCATTCCTTCGGAGCTTAAAGATCAAGGAGAAGCAGTTCTTCAGGAAATGATGGAGAGAACGATGAGACTTTTTCCTGAGACTGTTTCTGATAAGTCTGGGGGATCTGTCCAGAAGGTCCGTTTGAAACAAGTTGCCGGTTCCGTTCAGGATAGAGGAAGTCCGATACTTCCTAAAGATCCACCATAGTTCCGAGTTCCATCACAGTCAAGCTAAAGACTGAAAACAAGCGCTTAATGGGTGGCAACCCATTTGTAAGTTTAATATTTATGTTTTCTTTTTATGTTTCTTTTTCAGTTTTACGCTTTGGTTTTGTTTTTTGTGTCGATTTTCAAGAAAAATAAACGTTCGAATTGAAAGTGAGAATGAACTTCAATTGAAGGTGTCGATCGACACCAACAGGAGAATCGATCGACACCATAAAAATCCATAGTCAGAATCGGGACTGAAATGTGAGTGTCGATCGACATTGATGTTGTGTCGATCGACACGGTCCCCAGGTACGAATTCTTACTTGATTTTTCATTCGTTTCAATTCCTGTTTATCTTGTTTCACCGATCTTAGGCTTAATAACACTGGGGACAGTGTTGTTTAAGTCTGGGGGAGGTAGCCGCTAATTTTTGTGTTTTCTTTTGGTGTTTTTGAGTCATTTTTAAAAATTTTAGAGTCAAAACCTCTCTTTTAGACTTGCTTTGAACAACACTCATGGACCATTCCAATGCAAGTTGGCTGGTTTTACTGAGGTGGGTAACTGGAAGTGGATCGGTTTAACGGAGCGAGTTCAAATTTCTGGAGAACGCCAGAAAGGATGTCAAAGACCCCGCCCTAATGAATCTTAATCTTCTTGTCAAGGGCGTTGGCTAATCGCAAGACTTGATTCAGCTTCTAAACACTTGAAAGCGAGGAAGGACCGCTCTTGAAACTTCTTCCCGAATGACGAGTATAACTGTCCTAGATCGAAAAAAAGAAAGCCTCATGACCCTGTCTCCACAAGAACACCAGTAATGAGAGTTGATCTAGTGATCATAGAGATGCCAAGGAAATAAAAAAAACAAGCAGAAAAGTGCGACCAAATTCAAAAATGGAGCATACAAATGGTAAAGGACCCTCTGCTGAGGTACCCGCCATCACAAAAAAATCATTCAACAAAAAGGCATTGCATCTCTATGATATCCTTAATTGGATACAGTTTCAGAGGGAAGAGAGAGGGTGAAACGCAAGAAAGTGTTCAAGGAAGTGAAAGAATCTAGAAGGTCCAGCGATCGATATTCCCTCGATGAGACCGCACTTAATCTACTAAAGGGGTCTACGACTGAAAGTCTGAGTTTCTCTAAGGAGTTTGGGTTCAATCTGGAGGACTGCTAAGCTTCTAGGGAAACATCAAAGTATCACCGGATTAGCTTTGCAAAGGTATGTGGTTCCTAAAGGAGTGATTATATCTGTTTTGCTTAGGGACAAGCAAAAGCTAAGTCTGGGGGAGTTGATATATCATGGTTTTTACCCTGTTTAAGCCATGATATAAGTCCTATATCTAGAGTCTTTGTTATGTTTTGTGTTGGTTTTAGAGTCTTTTCAGGTACAAGGACGATTGGAGCTTAAAAGATGTTTACTGGAGTTTTGGAGTATCACGGAATGAAGCGGCAAAGATGCAATCATGGAATGAAGTTTTGGAGTCTGTGTCGAGCGACACGACCACTGAGCATCGCTCGACACTACGACATGAGAAGCAAAGAATCCGATTTTGAAGATTGGTGTCGATCGACACCACCTATCAGTGTCGATCGACACCCTGTTCGCAGAAGCCCAGTTCTTAATCGCAGAAGTCCGTTTGAAGCCCGAAGTTTCCAGATGTTTACTTTTAAGTTTCTAGCCGACTTTGTACCCCTATATATGTGTTTTCTAAGTCATTGTTTAGACGGACGCATTATTTTACTGAACTCTTTGATTTATCTTTTAATAAAACCATGTTTTCATTATTCGATATGTCTGAGTAGTTTCCATGTTAGGTTTAGGGTTTTCAAAGGTGTTTGATGAGTTGCATGATCTGATCTGATTATTAGGATAAAATCATTAGAACATTATTCATCTGGACTTGTGTTTATTGCTGATTCTAGCCTCGCGAACTAGAATCTGATATTAGGTTGTTTAGTAGATGCGACAGCATTATTAATCACCTGAACTAGTGTTAGATGAGCAAAATACCTATTCGCAAAGGGATTTGGTTTAGGGTTTTGTGAGCAATTGAACTTGAACTTTAATGCTTGATTAGATCCATAGGATTCGCAAAGGAATTTGGTTTTCTAGGATTTATTCATAGATAATCTTTGCAACGACAGTTGGTCGATTTTACCTTCGTGTTCATGTTCAAGAATTGTGCTTAATATTCCTATTATCTGATTTATCTGCATCTTTGATTCACCGGATATATCCCTATACCTAGCGCTTTCTTTCATTGATTTAAAACCGTTTTTAATTGTTTTGATTTATTGCATTCATCTCATTTTGCCTAGCTTAATCTGAAATTTATAATCTATTGTGTTTTCTTAGACTTCATGTGGATCGATAACCCTAAATACTGCAATTGACCTCTTAATTTGAGAGAGTCTAGCTCTAGGGATAATTTGAGCTTATCAATGTTCATGTGTTATAAAATACTCCGCGTCATCTCTAGTAATGTTCTGTTACGTCTCTCGACCACCCTGTTTTGTTGAGGTGAATATAGAGCGGTTAGATGTCTCGGAATCCCGTGTTTTTGACAGAAGTTTTGAAACTCAAGAGACATGAACTCTCCACCTCTATCTATCCTCAACGTTTTAATTGATTCTCTCGACTCTTGTTCAGCCAAACCTTTGAAAGTTTGAAACTTCTCGAAAGCTTCACTTTTCTCCCTTAGCAAAATCGTCCACATATAGCGTGTGTAATCATCTATGAGGACAAACACATACCTCTTGTAAGCCGGTGTTTTGGGTGTAATGGGTCCGCAAAGGTCTCCATGTATTAGCTCAAGAGGTTTTGTGGCTCAAAAACTGGTTGCTTGTGGAAACGGTCTTCTTGCTTGCTTCCCACGAAGACATGATTCGCAATTTCCTTTCTCGACATCAATCTTTGGTAAACCATCCACCAACTCTTTGTTGATCATAGACTTCATGGTTTCTGGATTTACGTGACCAAACCGAGCATGCCATCTCACTGATTCTTTCGAGCACACTAAGTGTAGCCGTTCCATAACTTCGACTTCTAACAAAACTTTATAGAGTCGATTTTTTGATCTGGTTGTGGTCACTAACACTTGACCTAGACGATCATACACAATCAACACGTCTTTCTTCATTCGTACTTCATAGCCAGCTTCTGTTGCTTGACCAAGGCTGATAATATTACTTTTTAACTGAGGAATGTAATAGACATGATGTAGAACTTTCTTCTTTTTAAGTATAAAGCAGATAGATCCCCGTCCTTCAATATTGATCCGAGAGTCGTCCCCAAACTTGACTTTATCGGTTATATTCTTATCAATAGAGACAAAGAACTCACGATTACCACACATGTGGTTACTAGCGCCATTATCAAGATACCAAATTCTCTTTGCATCCTGATTTTCTTCAAATAGACTTGGGTTCACCTTATTCTCATTCAAATATACTACTTCATGCATCATCAATACATCTGCTTCTTGAGTGTCATCACCTTTTTTCTCCTCTGTTTCTTGTAATTTCAATAGTCGATCCGGACAATTAGTTGCATAATGGCCTTTCTTGTCACACTTAAAACATGTTATACTCACCTCGAGTTTGAGTAACCGGTCTGGACAACTAGATGCATAATGACCTTGCTTCTCACACCTAAAACATGTGACTTTAGCTTCTCGTTCTCTATCGCTCCATTGACGATTCTGATCAGGACCGAATCTTCCTCGTCCTCTACCTCTTCCACCAAAACGACCACCTCTTCCTCTTCCACGACTGCCACCATTACTATCTTCCAAGTGAGCATACATTAATTTGTCTTGCTCCTCTTGTTCCTCATCCTCAGCGCTAATCCTTTCTTCATACGCTTTTAGTCTCCCAACGATATCCTCAAAGCTTGTTGCCTTTAGATCAAGTACTTGTTCCAAGGAGGCAACAATGTGTATGTATCTTGTCCGTGGTAAACTCTTCAAAAATTTCTTCACGAGTTTTGTTTATTCAATTGTTTCACCAAGTGAAGAGGTTTTTGATGCAATTTTTGAAAGTTTTCCCACGAACGAATCGATTGTATCCGTCTCTTTCATCTTAAGTCGATCAAACTCCGCCATAAGGGTTTGGAG
Organism: Draba incana; assembly: GCA_963576765.1. Classification (NCBI taxonomy): domain Eukaryota; kingdom Viridiplantae; phylum Streptophyta; class Magnoliopsida; order Brassicales; family Brassicaceae; genus Draba; species Draba incana. The sequence continues at coordinate 4,267,067 of OY755215.1, read as the reverse complement.
CCTAGCTTCTTTAACACGTTCGGCCCCAACGTATCTCGTTTTAATTGCCTCCCACACAGCCTTTGCTTGGTCAAGTTCTCCTACTTGCAGAATTAATGATTCGGGTATAGACTGAAACAATAGGGCGATAGCCATATTGTTTTTCTTGCCTGATTCCTTTCCTGTCTCGATTGCATCCCAAACCTCGTTCACCTTAAGAGCAATTTTCATTCGTATTGCCTAAACCGTGTAATTGTCTTTTGTGAGCATCAGACACTTGATTGAGGAGGAGCTTCCTCCGATCTTCATTGTGACTGCATCTTCGCCGCTCGGGGCTTTTCCTTCGCTATCTTTCTTCTTTCCATCGTCGTCTATAGCCATGTTAATTCACGGCTCTGATACCAAATATAGAGATCGCAACTAAATACTCAAGCACTTAATAAGAAGTCCTTCTCTTATTAATCTCAACAAAGGGAAATAACTCAAACCCTTACAAACCTTCAAATCTCTCAACATACCATTGCTCGGTATCTCTCTCTTATATAAGCTCACGATAAAACCAAAAACCCAACAAGAATAGAAAAAACCTTTAAACAAAAAGGAAAACTACCAAAACCAAAAACAGGAAATTATAACTTTAATTTAGATAACTTCTAAATAACACAACTTGATCCTCAAGCTGTCTCAAGCTTATTCAACAAAAATAGAAAAACTCATATTCATTGGGTTTAGGGATAATCAGGCTCGAACTGATGACTTCCACCACGTCAAGGTGACACTCTACCGCTGAGTTATATCCCTTCCCCCATCAAGAAATAGAACTGACTAATACTAAGTGATGTAGATAAAGTTTTAACCTATCTAACAACTGCAAGTGCACAGAAAACTCAGTAGTACAGAAAGGGTCGAATCCCACAGAGACTCTTTAGAAAACAATAGAGTTTAAGCTTCAAACTAAGCTAGGCAAGCAAAAAATTAAAAGACAAGGCAAGCAATAAATATTTGGACTTAAAGTGTGAAACAGAGAGAATGAAGCTAAGCTTTCGGGTAATTCACAGGAAATCAGGATTAATGTTAGGACAATTTAGGAATAGAATTAGAACACAAACCACATGATTTATAAAACACTAACTTCCGGTGTATTTTAACTATGTTAACCCAATTTCCATTGTATAAACATGCATGAAATCCTAGTTTGCTAACAAGTCAACTTTCGTTGTTGTAAGTTCACAAGCTTCTTAGTTCCAATTTCCACTATAAATTAGATTAAAAGAAAAGAGAAATTTGCAGAAAAAACAGGAGAAATACAAGAATTAATCATGTTTGTGCAAGTGTGGTACGATTCTTTCCTTTTATTTTTTAATTGTTCGGTTGCAAATTCAAGGGCCATTTCCAATTTTGCCATGCAAAAATTTAGAGGAGACAAAAATGCCATGCAGGTATGTTGTTCCAAAAATGCCACCTATTTTTAACCAAAATTCCTATTTTGCCCTCTTTATATTACGCATTACGAAAAAAATCGAAAACGAGAAATGAATAAACGAAAGAGAAAAAGGCGATTTCTCTCATCTCTCTGTTTGTTCGTTTTTTAATCAAATCAAGCTTCAGTTTAATCGATTCAAGCATAAATATCTCCACTCATCGGTTCAATCTCTCTGATTCAAGTTGTTTCTCTTCTGATTCAGTTCATAATCGTTTTTCCGATCGTGTATCCTTCTGATCGTTTCGTCATCCGATCGATTCATCAACACGCAACATCAGAGAAAATCCGGAAAAGCAAACTCCGAAAATGGCAGACAAGAGTCGCAACGGCGGAAACACTTTTGCGATTGTGGTTCACACCGTTGCTGGAGAATCGACGATCGTTCAGGTTTCCTCGGAGGGGATGATTCATGACCTTAAGATTTCCCTAAAATCCTCTTTCCCTCCCGTTTTTTCGGCGCCCAATTTCCATATGTATTTCAAGATAATGCTTATGCTCTATCGACCGTATAAATCGATAACCAACATAATAAATATTATTTTTAGAAAACAAGAAAAGGAAATAAGCAGCTGACTCTTTTTTAAATATATATTTTTCAGTTTCTGATAACATAATTAAACTAAGAATTACATTAACATCCAAAATAAAGCCATCAAAATAATATTGTAAATTAAAAACAACAAAAACATGAAATAAGAATTTGACTAAACTCTTACATGTGTAAAATCAAATAGAACAATAACACATCATAAGACCTGTAAAATTATGAGAAAAATTGCCAGAGACATCGAAGCAAACCAATTTATAGTTATTTTAAAATTGACCCCAAATAGGGTGGCTAGCGTCGATTCAGACCCAGACATATCGAGATTAATGGCTAAAACATCATTATCTTGAGGGGGCATATTAAGGGATATTAAGAGACAGTTGTCCCACATTGGATATATCATGAGATACTAATTAATATATATGTATGTGGCAATTATCCTCTCTTGAGCTAGCTTTTGAAAGTGAGTTAGGCCCACACTTCTATAGAGCATAGCTAAATAAAACATGGGCTTCAAAAACAGAGAGTTTTCGGGAAATGCAAAAAGATGGAAGACTCTCTATAGATTATAGGGGCAATATGCATAAGTTAAAAGTACTATTAATTTAGTTTTTGTTCCAAAAATATCATTTTTAGGTTTTTTCCATAAATACCACAAATACTTGAGTTTAGTATTTTGTGTAACTTTTTAGTTGATACTATCGCGACACGTGTTAGTTATTGGTTCAGATTTTGACAAGTTTATAAGAACATGATTAATCTAGCTCAAGATATATTGTATTGAAAAAACGAATTTCTCCACTGTAATTTTCACTTTGTGTCCCGATATTGTAACCATGTAGCTTGACTCATCTAACTTCTCACAGTTTATTGTTTTTCGATTGTGGATATGTCCCCTTAGATAGTTGAAACGATTTGTATTTTGACTCGTCTCAAAGTAACAAAAAAAGAAGTATATGTTTGTTGTTTTAAAAAAAAGAGAAAATTACTTAAATCCCATGGAACTATGGTTATATGACTAGAATACCATATATCTTTCAAAAATTACTCAAATCTTTTCACTCCTAGTAAATTACGATAAACACCCTTGATTAGTTTTTCTTAATTGAAATTACTGTTAATTAAAAAATAAAAAACAAATCCACGTCAGTGTGACCGTGATCAGAAAAGAGGGAAGTGTCAAAGGAAAAAAAGAAAAAAACCACAAACTTTCTCAACTGTCTTCTCCGTTTAAGATTCTTTCGAAATCGACATTGTTTCTTTCCTCGTGATCGTCTTCTCTCCGCAATCGAAATCGTCTTCCCTCGTACTCGTCGTCGCCGAAAATCGTCTTCTCTTATAATCGTCTTCTCCGCAGTCAGTCGCCTGTAATCGTCTTCGAAAGGTAGGTTGTTGCGGAGTTGGATGTTTTTTTATTGCGGCTGAGTTATAAATTAAGTTGTGTCTGAGTTAGGGTTTTTTTGCGGCTGAGTTATCAATTATATTGTGGCTGAATTAGGGATTTTTGCAGCTGAGTTATAAATTATGTTGTGGCTGAGTTAAAAATTATGTTGTGGCTGAGTTATAAATTGTGTCTGAGTTAGGGTTTTTTGCGGCTGAGTTATAAATTATGTTGTGGCTGAGTTAAAAATTATGTTGTGGCTGAGTTATAAATTGTGTCTGAGTTACGGTTTTTTGCGGCTGAGTTATAAATTATGTTGTGGCTGAGTTATGGTTATATTGCGGCTGAGTTATATATTATGTTTTGGCTGAGTTAGTTTTCTATTGCGGCTGAGTTATTTAAGTCTTTTGTGATCAGATGGAACACCATCAAGCATCTGATTACCCTAGAAGATCAAGATGCGCTGCTAATCGAGAAAATAGAGCGCTTAATCACAATTCCTATATGGGAGATTTCGGTTTTGTTAAAGAACAATTAGGACTTGAGGTGTGGGAAGAACTGAAGAAGTTTTCTGTTGGAATAATTGCTAAGCTATTTGATGGAAAATGCGGGTGGTCTACTAGGACTGTACACTATCTATTGTGTAGACAGCTGAAAGTAGAGAAGAAGGAGATTTGGAGTGTGGTTGGTGATCAACCTATCAGGTTTAGCTTACTCGAGTTTGGTGAGATCACTGGGTTAAACACAGATCCAGTGCCAACATAAAGTATTGAACCTGACCAATACAGAAAGTTCTGGGAGGAGTTGAAGGTGCCGCATGGGTTTGGACCCAGTCTTGATGAACTGAGGGCAGCAGTAAGAGGCTGTCGGGCCTGGAGTTTTGAAAAGCATAAACGGTTAGGGCTTTTAGTTCTTCAAGCCATGGGAATTTATGCTGGGCATCATAATTCTAGGACACCGTTTGAAACTGCAAAAAGAGTATTCGATGATGAAGCCATGATGACTTATCCATGGGGTCGGGCTCAAGAACAAACTTAGCTTATAAAGAAATCCTACTCTTTATTAATGTTTAGGAAAATCTTCCTTCTCAAAACCTAAACAAGCTCTATTGCTCTCTCATTAAGAACTTCTTCCTTTTAGTTCTTATTCTTATTATCATACACAACTTGATGATCTTACATATATATAGTTTAGAACTTCCTTTTCCTAAACCCATTGGAAATAGACAATTTCCTTTTTTCTATTGAGATTCCTAATTCCTTTAAGGATCTCTTCTTCTAGAATAATCTTGGAGCTTATCCAACATTCACCCCCTTAAGCTTCAAGTCATTCTTCTTGAGGTCTTGAACTCCGATTAGATCTCTCATCTTCTTGAACTTGATTCTAGCTAGGGCCTTTGTCAAAACATCTGCACACTGCTCCTTTCCAGGTACATGCTCCACTTCTATTTGCTCTCCTTCAACACATTCTTGTATGAAATGGTTCCTTTTATGAATGTGCTTGTTGCGTCGATGCGATCTTCTAAGTCCTTCTTGAAAACCGTCTTGCGTCTCATACGCATCATGGGGATCGACCGGTCTGGAGGGTGGACCGGTCGGTCCCAGTTCCAGAACCTCTGTTCTGTTTCCACGAGCTTGAGGATCGACCAGTCTTGGAGGGGGGCCGGTCGGTCGAGCCATTCCTCTGCTTCCGGATCCATAAGGATCGACCGGTCTAGAGAAGAGACCGGTTGGTCCGGTTCCCAGAGACTCTGTTCTCCTTGCCGATCTTAGAGGATCGACGGGTCTACTACTTGGATCGGTCGGTCCTTCTTCCAGATCAATGTTTTCTGCTTCCTCATCCGATGCTCGTACTGATTCCTTCACCTTAGTGAGTAGACTCACGGCTAAGTGAGTTTTGTACATGCGATTTTGAGATCGAAATACCTTTATCAACCGCTTTCCGTCTTGATCACGAACTGTGAGATAATTTCCCCTTAATCTCACGTCACATCCAGCTTCCGTTGCTTGTCCTAGGCTGAGTATGTTGCTCTTTAGCTCTGGAATGAAGTAGATATCTTGTACTATTCTTTGTTCACCGGTTTTCCCTTGAAAGATAATCGATCCCTTTCCTCCGATGTTAACACACGATCCATCACTGAACCGAACCTTTTCTTTGATTCTTTCATTCAACTCTGAAAAATATGACCTTTCTCCTGTCATATGATTGCTCGCTCCGTTATCTAAGTACCAAACTCCATCTTCCTTTGTGGTTGTTTCGTACTTCTTAGGTAGCACTTTCTCTTCGTTTAGGCACATAACTTCATGCATATACAATGCAATATCAGCCTCCTCTGTTTCGGTCTTATTGAGATTCTCTTCCTTCTGATCTCTACTCGGACAAACAGAGGCGAAGTGACCCGGCTTCTCACACTTGAAACAGATTATGTGCGATCTGTCCTTTCTCTCTTTATATCTATCTTACGAGTTAAACCTTCCTCGACTTCTTCCACCGAACCCTCTTCCACGTCCTCTAAAGCCTCTTCCTCGTCCTCTTGTATTATCGAACCTATCCTGAGAATCCGAATGTGAGAACAACAGGTTCCCTTGAGTTTCTTGTGTATCTTCCTCTTGTATACGTTCCTCATAGGCTTTGAGTCTCCCAACAATATCTTCAAATCCGGTTCGATTTAGATCAAGTACTTGCTCGAGAGAAGCTATGATTTGAATATACTTGCCTCGTGGTAGACTGTTTAGAAACTTCTTTACCAGTTTTGGTTCTTCTAGGCTTTGACCTAAGGACGCAGATTTTGAAGCTAGCTCTGATATCTTCCCTGCAAAGATATCGATGGTGTCTGATTTCTTCATCCTTAATCGTTCGAATTCAGACATTAGGGTTTGAAGCCGTGCTTCCTTAACTCGTTATGCACCAAGATGTCTTGATTTAATCGCATCCCATACTCCCTTTGAGGTCTCTTGCTCGCTGACTTGCATAATAAGATCCTCCGGGATGGATTGAAACAATAATCCTATCGCGATATTGTTTTTATCCGCATCTTCCATTCCAGGTTCGATTGTGTCCCATACTTTGTATATCTTTAACAAAACTTTCATACGCATTGCCCATACCGTGTAGTTTGTTGCGTTGAGAAAAGGACATTGAATCGATGGTGGCGTCAATTCCTTCTGACGTGTTGGAAGTCCTTTGCCGTCGTCTGCCATGACTTGGTCTTGACGATGATCCGATCGTATGATCTTCGTAGTGTCTTCACAGGTTACAGGATCGAAACGCTCTGATACCAAATAAAGTGATTCAAGAACAAACTTAGCTTATAAAGAAATCCTACTCTTTATTAATGTTTAGGAAAATCTTCCTTCTCAAAACCTAAACAAGCTCTATTTCTCTCTCATTAAGAACTTCTTCCTTTTAGTTCTTATTCTTATTATCATACACAACTTGATGATCTTACATATATATAGTTTAGAACTTCCTTTTCCTAAACCTATTGGAAATAGACAATTTCCTTTTTTCTATTGAGATTCCTAATTCCTTTAAGGATCTCTTCTTCTAGAATAATCTTGGAGCTTATCCAACACGGGCTGCATTTGAAGCTCTTGTTGGTAGTATTAAGTCGTTGAATCCAGTAGGAAAGACATACTACATCAACGGCATGAGTTACGCTTTATTGGCTTGGGCGTATGAATCTGTCAGTTGCTTTTGAGAGCGTTTTGGCAAACTAGTCGGTGAGGAAGAAGTTCTGCTTCTTCGATGGGATGCAACGCGGACACATGCAAGTTTTGATAGTGTCATGAAGAAGGAGATTAAAGACCATGGTCATGTAAGGTTTTAGGCTGAGTTATTCTTTATTTGATGGCTGAGTTATTCTTTATTTGATGGCTGCATTATTATTTATTCTACGGCTGGGTTATTATTTATGTGATGGCTGAGTTATGGTAATTTGATGGTTGAATTATGATTTGTTTGATGGTTGAGTTATGATTTGTTTGTTTGATGGCTGAGTTATTCTTTGTTTGATGGCTGAGTTATTCTTTTTACGGCTGAGTTATGATTATTCGTTGGATGAGTTATGAGTTACTGTTGTAGGTGCGTGTGAGGCATATGGTTTCGAAGGAGTTTCTAGAAGACATGTTTCCTCAGTGGCCGGGTCAAGACGATGACCCACAACTGAATAACCTGATAAGAGACCTACACTCAGGTAGGTATGTACCATGTGATTATTGGGATGTGCAGAGGAAGGAGGAGAAGAAAAAAACCAATTTAGCTTTAGTTCCTTATGACTCTGAGTCTGAGCCACCCAAAAAGAAGCAGAAGAAAGATAAGAAACACGAGGGTGAAGCTGCTGAGGAGAATGAAGCTGCTGATATAGAGAAGAAGGAGGATGCAAAGGGAAAGGTTTTAAGCGAGGATGTGGCGGCTCTGAATACCATAGTCGCTACGCTGCAACAAATTGCGAGAAAGTTTGAGATCCATGACTCTATGTTTCGGAAGGTTGACTCTATGTTTGAGAAGTTTGGGTCGAAGTTTGAGGCCATTGATTCCAACGTTGGAGAATTAACCCGAAAATTTGCTGATATGGAGAAGAAATCTGGTGATTATGTCAAAGATGCAGTGGATGAGCGTCTGAAAGTTCTGGGTTTATCGAAAAGTGCCCAAAACTATGTTCCCAGCCCAAAAACGCAAACATTACCACGACATAAGTCAGTTAATAATCTAACGGTCCTTAACACGGAATCTGAGACCCCTGATAATGTTGTGTGGGCGAAAAAGCCTTCGGTTGATGAGCCGGCTAAGGCCGAAAGTCGAACTCCGCAATAGTATTTTCCTAAATTGAAGGCCGAAATTCCTAAGGGTACCCCTGATGAGCTTGGTAAGGCCAAAGAGAAAGTTGTGGGGTCAAAATTGAAGGCCGAAATTCTTAAGGGTACTCCTGAGACGAAAAAGAATTTGTTTGGTAGTGGTCAAGCAGATTTCGTTTCTATTTCTCCTGCTAAGCAACAAGATTTACGACGCTGCTCCAGGAGGCAAAAACCAAAAGAAAATGAGGCTGCTGGTGATTTGAAAAAGAAGGCTGATGATGCTGCTAAGAAGAGGACTGAGGCTGCTGCTAAAAGGAAGGAGAAGGCAGCCGCTGAGTTAAAGAAGAAGGAAGAGAAGGCAGCGGCTGAGTTAAAGAAGAAGGAAGAGAAGGCAGCGGCTGATTTAAAGAAGAAGGAAGAGAAGGCAGCGGCTGAGTTAAAGAAGAAGTCGGTTGAGTTAAAGAATAAGCCGGCTGAGATAAAGAAGGAGGTCCAAATGAGGGTTTACGTGACGGTGTAATAAGAATACCTATTATTCCACCTACTCCTGGGAAGAAGAAGGGGAAGACTGGAGGTGAAACTGATTTTGAGGATGTGACCGAGGAAGCAATCGCAAAAGGAAATGAATTGTTACCGGAGTCTGATGAGGATGAAGATGAAAGGCTTAGGTTAGCGAGAATTAAGATGTATCGGGCGAGGGTTGTTCAATTAGCTACAACTGGGTTAGCAGTGAAGTCAAGTGCTCCTTCAGCAGTTTTTCCTTATGTTGGAGACAATGGGACGACGTGCATGAGGAAGGATTTTGAACCTTCATCAGCAATCTATGATCCTCTCTCACCTGTTGACCCGGCTAAATTGGATAAACTTATGCAACATCTAAGGCCATTCGAGTATGGACTTTTACACCATTTTATTTTATTTTATACATCTATTAGCAATATTTGCCTAAACTGACTTGTGTTTGATTGTTAGGGACATTCCACTGACAGATGGTAGTAACGAGGAAGTTAATTCTACAGAATACTCATCAGTGAAAGAGCGCAGTGGCCGAAGCGTGATTATGGTTCCTACGATCATGGATTCGGGATTTCAGTCAGTTCAAGATGAAGCCAAAGATGTTCAAATTCAAAGACTCAGGTTATGAGTTACTCATAAACGGTGCGATTCCCTCAGACCTTCAGACAAACAAAAAGTGGTTAGAAGATGTCGATCACTTGTACGAAGTTCTTCATACTGGAGGCGATCATTGGGTGGCGTTTCACGTGGATCTTCTAAAGGAGAAGATTGATGCCTACGATCCCATCATTGGACAGGTAACTCCTGAAAGTCAACAAAAAATGCTAGATGCATTTAGGCCGCTGATGCAAATGATCCCTGCAATGATCAATGCTGTAATTCCTGGCAAAAAAACCGTTTGCAAAAAAACAATTTGCGTTCAGATGGAAAAGCGCCAAAAAATTCACCAAAACACCCAAGTTGGCGATTGTGAGGTGTATTCACTGAAGTTATCGAGTGTCTAGCGCTTGGTGTAACTTTTGATGGGATATGCGATGTAAATATTCAGGGTTTACGGGTGAAGATGGCAGCAGAGATCTTCGATGAAGGAGGACATGATATGTATGCGCAGTTCAACTGATTTACCAATTATGAACCTTCTATTTATTTTTTTATTATTAGGATTTGACTGTAAATTGTATGTTTTTAGTGCATAACTTGGATTTTTATGATATATTACTCAGCCATTTCGTTTAGATAACTCAGTCAAGTGAGATGGTACGAGCATCCAGAGTCAAGTAGCCATCTGTCATCGAGCTCACCATGAACCGATGATTCAGATGCGGTTAACACCAGAGGCTCATCGAAGACAACTTGAGCAACATTTCCTTGTGATGTGCCTCCCTGACCCTTCTTCGGACAATCGTTTTTGTAATGCTCTTCGGATCCGTACACCCAACAACCTTGTTTGCTCTTTTCTTTATCCTTTTTCTTGTCTTGCTTCTTGCCTTTGAAATTACCTTTCTTCCCATTTCCTTGTTTGGACTGTACTATCAATACTTCTGGCCTCTGCTTCTGTGGATAGCCACTCTTCAACTTCAATTCGATTTCCATTGAATACGCTGATGTAACTACTTCCTTTAAGGTAATGGTCTTCTGTCCACCTCTATACTTTAGAGTGTGAACGAGTTGAGCGAATGATGAAGGCAAGCTATTCATGAGAATAACTGCTTGATCTTCATCACTAACTTCCGCTTCTAGACAGCCCAAAACTGAAACCATTTTATTAAAGACATCCAGATTCTTGTCTAAACTCTTTCCTTCTTCCATCTTAAAGCTAAATAATCTCTGCTTAAGATTGAATCTATTAGGTACCGATTTATCTTGGTACTGAGTCTCCAGAGCATCCCATAAGGATTGCGCAGTCTTGTGCTTCAAACACATCTTCCTGAGCACCAGATATGTGAGACTCATACTAATGAGTTTCTTCACTCTTCTGTCTTTAGCAGCTAGCTTAATAGGATCCTCCTTTGGATCTTCAAGCGCGTGAGCTTCTCCATCCACTACCAACACCGAATCCAGTCCTTGGATCTCGAGTTGCGAAAGGATCCTATGTTTCCAGATGGTATAATCACCCTCTCCATCAAACTTCTCAACCTCCCATTTCCCGTGAGTAGGTTCCACCATCTTCGCAAGATCTGACCTGAAACTCGCAAGATATACCAAACCAGAATACCAACAACAGATTCCAAACAACCGATCTACAAATTTGCAACAGAGAAACCACAAACAGCCAACCTAGGCTCTGATACCACTTGTTGTATAAATAGAAAGACTAATTGAAATAATACCAACTTAAATATAAAACCAAACTTTTTGTAACATTAATATATAATATTTAAAAACAAATAATACTCACTTAAACATAAACTAAAACACAAATTGTATAACATTGAATGAAAAACTAAGAACATACTTGTTTAAAGCTTGTCAAACGAAAATATAAAATAAAATCAATAATTAAGACAATAGAAACAAAATGTTTGAATAAAAAAACTTTAACCAAGTTGATAAAGCCTTGTTAATTAAAAATTAAATACAATATCTAGTTGGAATTATTAGGGGACAATTGCAAAAATATCATTTTTGGTTTGTACATTTGCAAAAATGCCACTTAAGGATGTCTATTTTCAAAAATGACACTAATTATAGATTTTTAAAGCCTAAATCTTAAAATTATAAACCTTAAAATATGTTTTGACCCCTAATGCCCTTTAAACGCTTAAAAATAAACCTTAATACAACATAATTAACACAAACATAAATGATATAATGAATTTTTTTTTTGAAAAAGTAGCATTTTTGCAGAAATTATGAAAATGTGGTATTTTTGAAAAGTGGCATTGTTTAAAATTTCTCAATTACTATTTTGTGTGCAATAATAAAATAATTAAAATTGAAATTAGGACAAAAAAGAGAGGTCACGTTAAATACAAAAAAGTGACAAAAACACTTAACTCAACATCTAATTCATCCCATTTTCCATAATGTTGGATTAACTTTGAGTTAGCAATTTAACAAGAACATAACTCAAAATGGTGAATCAACCATAATTCATGATAACTCAAACTCAAATTCTAAAATTTTAGTTTGATTCATGATTGGTAATATTTTCTAGTAACTTCAAACTTGTTTTAGTCGTATTCTAATAGTTTCTTCTTTATATTATCGTAGTTTATAGAATTTTACTAAAATTAAAGTTATAAAAATTGGACTAAAGTATTAGCTACATTCACATTCGATGATAAAATGGTATATTGAAAATTATGTAGGTATTACCCAATTTTCATCGACCTAATTGTTGTTGAGATAGTAGGTTTCACCCTCTTTTTTGTTTTCATGTTTTCATTGGGAATAAGAACACTTATTTTCGTATATAAATGATGTTTTGGAGTTTACACTACAAGAAAACAGCCGCAAATCCGACGGAAATTCCGACGGAAGTAATTCCGTCGGAAATTTTCCGACGGTAATCAGACCGATTTCCGACGGAATGGAAATTTTTCAATTCCGTCGGAAATCTGTCGGAATTATTTCCGACGGACCACAGACCGTCGGAAATCGGTCGGATTATTGGACCGTGTAACTAGCCGTTGCCGACTCCCAACTAGTCTGTCGGAAATCTGTAGGAAAAAATAGCCGTTATATTACCGTTATATAGCCGTTATTATATCCGTTGTTTTTCCGACGCTTTTCTGACAGATTTCCGACGGTCAGCGTATTTATATATATGATTCCACACATCTTCATTCACTCACAAAACAACAATTTCCAACCAAATATTTATTAGAAAAAAATCGTTAAGAGAGTGAGATGTCATCTTCTAGATATTATAGATCGTGGATGGATGAAGAGATGTATGATCCGGAGTCGAATACATTAAATCCAAGTTATGCACGAGGTATATGCGAGTTCATGGCGGTTGTCGGGAATCGAAAGGTGATAAAATGTCCATGTTTAAATTGTTGCAATTCTCGTAATGTTAATGTAGAACAAGTTTGGCATCACTTGTATACCGCTGGTTTTATGCCGGGATACAAAATTTGGTTTTTTCATGGAGAAACTAATAATGATGGTGCTAGTAGTAGCAGTGCACCATATGTTGCGGATAGCTTAGGCGAACATAGAATGGATAACTTAGGTGAACATAGAACGGATAGCTTAGGCGAACATAGAACGGAAGTAGATTTTGGTGTAGGTACCGCTGAGATGGTTCATGATGCGTTTAGAGAGAATTTGCCATCGATCGTAATAAGGGAGGATAGACTAGAAGAACCAAATGAAGAAGCTAGAAGATTTTTTGATATGTTAGACGCAGGGAAGCAACCATTATATGATGGGTGTAGAGACGGACATTCCCCTTTATCAACTGCTAGTAGACTGATGACCCTTAAGACGGACTTCAATTTGGCGGAAGAGTGTGTTGATGCGATAGCAGATTTTGTGAAAGATATTTTGCCTGAAGATAATCAGGCACCTGCATCATACTACGAGATACATAAACTTGTAGCTGGTCTTGGTATGCCGTATCAGGTGATAGATGTATGCATCGACAACTGTATGCTATATTGGAGAGAAGACGAAGACCGGAGAAGATGTAAATTTTGTCGTAAACCGCGGTATCAGGAAACTGGTGGGAGAGTTCCAATTCCATATAAACGTATGTGGTACTTACCATTGACAGCGAGGTTAAAGAGGTTATGTCAATCTGTGCGAACGGCAGAACAAATGAGATGGCATGCAGAGCATCGTCAAGATGGAGAGATTACACATCCTTCAGATGCAAAAGCGTGGAAACATTTTCAAATGTTGTATCCGGATTTTGCATACGAGTCAAGAAATGTGTACCTCGGGTTAAGTACGGATGGTTTCAATCCATTTGGGAAGCATGGAAGGCAGTATTCTTTGTGGCCCGTAATCGTAACACCGTATAATTTGCCCCCTGGTATGTGCATGCGTCGAGAGTTTTTATTCCTCTCCGTTCTTATTCCCGGCCCTGAGCATCCGAAGAGATCACTTGATGTATTCCTCCAGCCATTGATTTATGAGTTACAAATGCTATGAAGTCACGGTGTCGAAGCATTTGATGTTTCACGGAAGCAGAATTTTCTGATGCGTGCGGTCCTTATGTGGACTATTAGCGATTTCCCAGCATATGGTATGCTATCTGAATGGACTACTCATGGAACATTATCGTGCCCGTTTTGCCAAGACAACACTGACGCTTTCCAATTGAGGAATGGAAGAAAGCCATGTTGGTTTGATTGCCATAGAAGGTTTCTACCGGACGGCCATCCCTATCGTCGGTCTAAGAAAAATAAACAAGTGTTTGATGCTCCAATTGATGAGATAGACGGTCGTACTATATTGGAGCAGTTGAGAGATTTTGGTGCTGAGAGGACTCATGATTGTGGGGGTAATGGGCATGAACCGCTTTGTGGTGTAGGAGGAGCTCACAACTGGCACAAGAAGAGTATATTTTGGGATTTGCCGTATTGGAAGGATCATTTATTAAGGCACAACCTCGATGTGATGCATATTGAAAAGAACTTCTTTGACAACATCATGAATACGGTGTTAAACATCCCGGGAAAGACAAAAGACAATGTGAAGTCTAGGATGGATGTTTCAAAGATTTGCTACCGTGCTTATCTTGATCGTCTTCCCGATGGTACATATCCTTTTCCTCCGTACCGATTGCAAATACAAAAGATAAGAGAATTTTTCCGGTGGATTGAACACGAAGTTAAATTCACTGATGGATATGCAGCTAATCTGGGTAACTGCGTAGACTCGCGATACCTAAATTTTTTGGGACTGAAGAGTCATGATTGTCATGTACTGATGCAGAGGCTTCTTCCATTTGCTTTTACCCATCTTCTTCCTCAAACTGTCCACGAATCTATTGCAGCAATTGGTGCTTTCTTTAGGGATTTATGCACGAGGACACTTACAGTTGAGGGGATCCGTAATTTAGATGCCAATATACCAGTGATCCTTTGCAATCTTGAGAAGATCTTTCCGCCGTCTTTTTTTGATGTTATGGAACATCTTCCCCTACACCTCCCCCGCGAAGCCGAACTAGGTTGTCCCGTTCAATTTCGTTGGATGTATCCTTTTGAGCGGTACATGTTCCATCTAAAGAAGAAGGTCAAAAATTTGGCTCGAGTTGAAGGTTCTATTGTCGCACAGAGTATCAATGAAGAATCATCACAGTTTGCAGAATATTACTTTCCGCGGGAAGTTAGTACGAAGAGTATACGTCCTGCTCGTTATGATGATAAAGGTGAGAGAGTCATGTATGCCGCGATTGTCCCTGAGATGTTTTCGCAAGTTGGCCGAGTGATTGGGAGAGGGAAGAGACGCTTCCTATCACAAGCAGAGTGGAGTCACTTACATATGTATATCCTAACGAATTGTGAGGAGATGGCGGAGTACGAAAGGTAAAAACAGAACTTATTTAAATACATCTTGTTTTTAATACCTAAGTAATATATAGGTTTCATATGTTATATATTTTTGTTTGCTTTCAGGATTTACATTGCATCAATACGTCGCTATTATCCAGAAATGACAGAAGACGAACTTGGAGAATCTAAGGAAAACGAGTTTCCAAATTGGCTACAATATTACGTAAGTTTTAAAAAAACGCTTACATTTCTTAAAATTAGTGAATTAATTATTACTTAATTAAATGTTTGTTTATTAATTTCTCTAAATTATTATCTCAGGTTTCTGAAGGAATGAAGAATGGAGAAAGGTTTCCGACATGGTTACAAGAGATAGTTTCAGGCCCAAGCTTTGAAGCAACTTCATACGCTCGGTATTGCACTAGGGGATTTGCATTTAGGATTCATGAAGAAAGGCCGAGGGCAACTGCAGATTACGGTATTTCAGCTACAAGTGGTGATGTAGTCTACTACGGGATTCTGAAAGAAATATTGCAAGTGCGCTATCCAGGAATGTTGGGCATGAGGTGCATTGTTTTCTTGTGTGAGTGGTATGATCCTTCATATCCAGAAGGTGTCCAGGTGAGCCAATTTGGCGTCACTTCAGTAAATTCTTCTAGGAGACTGCAAAAGTATGACCCATTCATCCTAGCATCACAGGCAGACCAGGTTTGATTTTAAAATTTTATAATACGTGCCTTATAGATAAATAATGATATTGTAATTGCCTAAACTAAATATGTTTGTTTTAGGTATGCTAAATTTCTTATCCTAGGGTAACACATCGAGGAGATCCTTGGATTACAGTGACTCCAATTAATCCAAGAGGGAGACTATATGGATTTGTTGAGCAAGATGCTATGCAACCAACTAGAATTACTTTGATGGCTCCAGTTGATCATTCTTCAGCGGTGGACCTTTTTGTTGATTTCACTGAATTTGGTGATAATATCGTACATTCAGAATCAGAAGAAGAAGTTGGAGAAATTGATGAAGACGAAGACACAATTCCTTCGGAAGGATCTGATGAAGAAGAAGAAGTTGGAGAATTTGATGACGAAGAATATATATATATATATATATATTTTTTTTTAAATAATATATATATATAATTCCGACTTATCTGTATATTTATTTATATATATATATATATTTAATATAAAATGATTTATATATATATATATATATTTTTTTTAAAATGATATATCTGTCGGAAATCTGTCGGAAACATATATATATTTCCGACAGATTTCCGACAGATAATCATTTTTATATAAATAAGCTTTTTTATTTATTTTGAAGCATTTCCGACGCAATATTCATATCATGCTAACCTTAAAAGACGACACGTGTTACCCTTACATCTGTCAGAAATCAGTCGGAAATATATATATTTTTCCGACTGATTTCCGACAGATTTAGGGTTTTGAGGCCAAATTTCTGAATTTCGAGAAGACAAAGTATCGGCATACAATTCTGACAATTAAAGTGAAAGATAATTGAGTAAATAACATTCTCGATGTTATACAGAACATGTTTTGCGATTTTGTCATGTTTCAACCAAAAGCGTTTCATACAGTTACATATACAAAACAATAGATGTTTACGGAAAATAGTAAATGTTTAGAATTTGAAAGTAACAATGACCATTATCAAGTATTTTATCTTCCAAATATTGCTTCAACCATGCTATTAACTTGTAACTACGAAAACGGATCATAAACAAGCTTACAACCCCAAATCTGTCGGAAATCTGTCGGAAAAATATATATTTTTCCGACAGATTTCCGGAATTGGAGATTTCAGGTAAAACTATGTACAAAATGCTAACAATTTTTCCAAAATAAGCATTTTGGAAAAAAATGTTAACAATGCTAAATATTGTTTAAAAATTACCAAATTTTTCCAAAATGCTAATTCATTAATTTCCAAAAAAAACATTTCTTAAATTTAATAAACATTTCCTAAATTTCTTCAATTCCTTAACCCTAAACCAAAAAAAAAAAAAATTTTAAATTTAATAAACATTTCTTAAATTTCTTCAATTCCTTAACCCTAAACCAACAAAAAAACATTTTTTAAATTTCCCATACACTAAAACCACAAATCTGTCGGAAATCTGTCGGAAAAATATTCATTTTTCCGACAGATTTCCGACGGATTTGCCAATTTTTACCCGCAAAATGAAAAATAAACACCGCGAAATCAGTCGGTCCAATTACACGCGGTCATTCAATTTTTTTGGAATTCCGACTGAATTCCGACAGATTTAAAGCTGTCGGAAATTCTGGGAATAAAACAGATTTCGTTCTTCTTCTTCTCTTCGCCGTTTCTTCTTCTCTTCTTCTTCTCTGGAAAATCCGCCGCCTCCTCCGCTCCTCCTTCGCCGTCCGCCTCCGATTTCGCCGTTTCTTCTTCTCTTCTTCGCCGGAAATCCACCGGATTTCGACTCTTCTTCTTCTCGCCGCCTCCTCCTCTTTCTCCACTCCGCCTCCTCCTCTTGCTCACCGCCGCTGCCTCCTCCGCTCCTCCTCGCCACCGGAAATCGCCACCCATGTCGGAAATCCCAAGTCATTTGTAAGTATCAATATATTTTGTGAATTGATTTTGGTTAGATTTAGGAAATGAGTTTGTGAATTGATTTTGGTTAGATTTAGGATTAAGATTAGGGTTAGATTTAGGGTTTTGGAAGTTATATTATGAAATTTGGAAATTGTTACTAATTTTATGAAATTGTTACTAAATTGTTAGTATTTTTACTAATTTTTACTAAATTGTTAGGGTTTTTAAATTGTTATGAAATTGGTAGGGTTTTTAAATTGTTATGAAAAATTAGATTTATGATTAGGAAAAATGAGGGAAATTGATTTAGGGAAATTGATTTAGGGAAATTATTTTTTCCATAAATTTTTAGAATATTGTTAGCAAGTTTTACTAATTTTTAAACAATTATAGCGAATAATTTAAAATTTTAGAATTTTAATTTTTTAGAATTTTAAATTATGTAACAATTACTTAAGAATTTTAGAATATCGAAATAATTGTAAATTTAAAGATAATGACTTAATTTTTGAATTTATATCTATATTTTAAAGAATTTTAAACAATTAGATTTAGGAAAGTTTTTAAAAGGTTTATAAGATTGTTTACAAAACCTTATAAAACTATTTAAAAACCTTATAAAACTATTTAAAAACCTTATAAAACTTTACAAAAACCTTATAACACTATTTAAAAACCTTGTAAAACTTTAAATTTTAAATTTTAGAATTTTGGAAATTTAAATTTTAAATTCCACCTCAGAATTTTAAATTTTACAATTTTGGAAATTTAAATTTTAGAATTTTGGAAATTTAAAGCAATGTTTTTCTAAACCATTATATTTTTATAATTATAGATTTTTCATATATTTAAAATATATTATCATATAAATCTAGGGATTACGGTGGTTTCGCTGCTGCATCTGGCAGCGGCCAATCACGTCGTCGTCGTGTGAGTAGATCTCGTTCGACTTCCACGTCTACACCTGCACCGTCGTCTACACCTCTAGAGACGCCGGTGACACCAGCAGCCACCACAGCACCGTCGCAGATTAGCGTCGAGGACTTCATGGGTCTTCCTGGACGAGAGAGGTTGACTAGACTCCATCCAGACCAGCTAGGTAGAGACAGATGGTAAGTTTTTTGTTCCATTTATGTTTTTTTTTTAACAAATTTAATTTAATTGTTACTAATGTTACATTTTTTCCCGTAGGTTTGGTGATTTTCGCAGCGGGATTTCGAAGTCCCTCAACAAGATGGAAAACTCTATGCTCAGCCGTCCTTATGCGACGTACACCGCCATGCCACTGGAGGATCAAGATATGTGGTTTCGCCAATTTGCGGTAAGTCATCTGTTTTCACAATTTTTACTTTCATTTAAATTATTATTATTTATATTTAATTTTTCTTTTTGCAGCAAGAATTTAGGTGGGACCCACACATGACCGCTCTGGTCAGGCGGGAATTCGACTCTTATGCAGCACTGCACTACTCGAAGAAGGTGTTCGAGTGGAAGGATAAGTGGCTACACGGTGAGGTGCCAAAGGAGATGGTTGAGAAGCCGGACTTGTGGAACGGGTTCATCGCCTATTGGCAACTAGAGGCTACCAAGGACACCTCTACATATCACTCTAGCAACCGGAACAGCCAGCGCAACGGCAAGGGACCTTCCACCCACAACCTTGGAGCTACCAGCAAGAAGACAAAGGCTAGGGATATGGTAAGTTTTTTATGTACGTCTTCATTTTTATTAATTTTTTTTTTGTTTTATACATTTATATTATTAAATAAATATCTAACAACTGCAGGCTAAGAAGTTGGGTCGGGATCCCAACAACTTGGAACGTCTGCTAGCGACACACACCGACAAGAATGGTGTTGTCCAGGATCAGGCCATCCGTCGAAGGAACCCCTCCCATCACCCAAGCCCCGGACGACATCATCAACCAATTCGTCTTAAAGGTATGTAAAATTTAAAATAGTTTTCAAGTCTTTTTCATTTACAATTTAATTTGTTCCGCAGGTTGCTCCGCAGATCAAAGGGCGGCTTTATGGTCTTCCCGACGATGCGGGATCATCGGGGTCTTCTTGTTACTACAGTGAGACATCCGACCTGAGAGCCCAGATGAAGGAAAAAGACGTCGAAATTGAAGATTTGAAGACGACGGTCCAACAGATACGAGATGCACAAGCCGCCCTAGAAGCCGAGCGGGAAATGGAGAGAGCCGAGCGGGACAAGGACAGGGAGAAGATGCAACGGATGATGGAGTACTCGGGCCGCAACCCGGATTTTCCGGGGGGCCCACCATTTAGATTTTTATTTTCAACGTTTTTGTAAAACAATATTACTTTTTATTTCTACTTTTAATTTTATTTTAATTTCTACTTTTAATTTTATTTTAATTTAAATAATTCAAATTTTAAATTTTAAATTTATATTAAATTAATTATTATTTAATTTATTATAATTTTTAATAATTTCTACGAATACGTCGGAAATCTGTCGGAAATAGATCCGTCGGAAAGCTGTCGGAAATAAAACCGTCGGAAATCTATCGGAAATAAATACGTCGGAAGTCTGTCGGAAAGTCGTCGGTTTACATGTAATCGGAACTCGTCGGAAATCAGTCGGAAACAAAACCGACAAATTTTCGACAGTGACATTTCCGACGGAATTCTGACGTCTCGCCGGACTCCGGCAGGATGTCGGAATTCCGTCGGAAATAAAGCCGTTGGAAATCTGTCGAAAAATTTTGACGGATTTCCGACAGAATTACCATTTCCGACAAGATAGAAACGACAGACAAATCCGTCGGAAATCTGTCGGAATATGCGTTTTCCGACAGACTTCCGACGGATATATCCGTAGTGTTAGGTGCTTGGTTTGTACATTTTGGTTTTACAAAAAACATAAGCAAGAAAATATAACAAATCCAAAACAGATTTATACATACTTCAACGCCTATTTTCATTCTCGACACCCACTTCTTTCGTGCCAATTATTTTGGCTGATACCCTCGAGTCAAGTAAAATCCTGGTAAGTTTGAAGATATAGAAGATCGTTAATTATGTTTTATGTGTTCGAAGCTAACTGTTTTCATATAGGTCAGAACTTTTTGCGCAATGACCGTGAAGGAGAGGCTTCAAAAGTCTACCATGAGACAATGAGAAAGAATCGTGGGTATGAAGCAGGTGCCATGACTTTGACGGATGAACAAAGAAGAATGTTTGGACGTAAAAAGGGTAAGAAGAACAAGGAAAAGGGAAAGAAGTGATCAATATATGATCTTTGTCTGTTGTTGAGAGTTTAAATCTCTAAAACTCTGCTAAACCATTGTTACATTTGTTTCTAAACTATTACATGGGCTTGAATATATTCGTGGTGGTTGTTGTTTCTAAACTGTTACAGGGGCTCCAATACAAAGTTTCTTACTCGTCTTGAATATTTTATTTTAAACCCAAAAAAGACTTAATAGCTCGCTATAAACTTAGTATAAGTTTTTCCCCTCTCTATCTTCACTTTCCGATTAAATCTTCCTTAACTTTGTAAGATAAAATCACTGACATTAGAATCTTTTGTTGAACAGTTTAACAAAAGAAGTGTTGTTTTGGGTAACTAGATGTGTGTAAGGTGCAATAATTTAAAAGTTTTGTTTGTCCCGGATATTGTTTATAAACAAGAGAACATGTGATATTCCAACGGATGTTTCCAACAATCATATTTTGTTAAAATTTTCTAATGAATATCCCATAAAATTTTATCTAATGTTCTATTTGTTGGAAGTTCATTGCAAATTAAATTTTTGACAAATTTTGGTTGTGGCAATTACCTCACATAATTCGTAGGAAAGCCGTTGGAATTTTCCAACTAATACGATCTCGTTGGAAATTAGCAATAATTTTTAAGTTGTTGCAAATTACTAACAAAATCATAATTGGAAATTACTTAGTTTGTGGGAAATTTATTTTTGACGATTTTGTGACAAAACATTTGTTGGAAATTTTCCAAAAAAAAAAATGTCCCACATCGTTTAACATAAAAAACAAAGGCTGAAAATTTTTCTATATATATCATTATGCTCTCTCAAGATGTTTAACATGTCAATATGCTTTTTCTGAAGCCCATGCCCATTCTATGGGTTAAAAAAGTATTATTTGAGAACGATAAATCAAAATTTTGTGGTTTAATTCTAGGCGGCTGATTAGCCGTGCGTAGCCCAAATTTTAGAACCATGAAAATTAGCAATGAGATTTCGACAAAAAATTGACAGAACGATTTGTTTGAAACTCCACAGAAAATACTGACAAATTTCCAACAAAAAATTTGTCAGTAGAATCTGACGAATGATTCGTTGGAAACTCCATAGAAAATACTAACAAATTTCCGACAAACAATTTATCAGTAGCTTCCGACAAATTTCCGATAAAATATATTTGACGGAAACATTTCCAACAAATTCCTGATGAATGCAAGTTTCCAACAATCATATTCCAACAAATGTATGTTTTGTTGGACATTTATTAGAAACATATATTTTCAACAAATTACCGACTAATAAGTCCGTTGGAATACATCTTTTTTCTTGTAGTTACTATCGATGAGATTAACGCAATGCTTTACTCGTTTAATAAGCCTTTGGTAGGGTTGGTTTCATGATTGTCGTTTTGATGTCCAACATTCCTATCTTTTTTTATGCACTTTGGTTTAATAGTTTCCAAATTTGAGAGAAACTTTTTTGGAGTTGAACCGATAATGTAAATTATAGGATGCTTTAAGTAAGTTTATCACCAACGGTCGAACTTAATGATCTACAAACTTGTAAAAATAATGAACTATAATTTCACTTTTAGTATTTACTTGTTGAATATCTGTTCTTGACTTGTTAAGTTAACGACTCTTAGACAAGCACATAAAAAAGAAGCAATACAAAATCATTGTACATTAGAAACAAGAAACCCAGACGAAAAAATAAAATCTGAGATTCCCTAATTTGACTTGCCTATCACCATCTTTAGGGTTGATAACAGTTTTAGGCACTTTTTGAAAAGTAATAACTGTTATAGACACTTCTCTACACTGAGACACTTTCTCCATATAAGAAGTCCAAAATACCCCTGAATTTACAAATTCAACAATAGAAAATTAACCCAACCAAAAACTTTCCTTAACCATGGTTTGACTATTTTATTAGATCTGGTAGATTTTTTTTTAAATTATTTCACGCCTCCTTCTTTGTCTTCCATTTTCTCTTCTTTTACAGGACCCTAGATCTTGCCTCACACCGGCGTAGTGATTACCGTCGCCGGAATTCATAACACCGGTTCGTTTCTTCCCATTTCTGTTTCAGTTTGCCTCTTCCTCTTTGTTTCTCGTTCACAAAAGTATAACAATCTTCTGATTTCATCCCTCTGATTTCGTCAATACTCGTCGTTTCATCCCTTTTTCTTTTTCATTCACAAAACCCAAACCATTATTTTATCACAACGTAGAATTTATGCAGAGTGTTGGATTCTCTGATTATTGTTGATTTCATCGGCGATGACATATGGTTTATTGGTATCTCTATTCCGATTCATAATGGAAGGTATGTAGAATGTAATTTGTACTTTTGGTCTTCACTGCTTTTAGGTTTTGTCTGTAGAATCTACTTCCATTTGTTTGAGTTTTCATGGGGTTTTCATTTTTGATTTTTTTTTATTTTGAAGGTAATTCTGCAAGTCATGAATTTTCACGTTTCGCCTATGGGCTTCCTCCCATATTGTTTGTGGTTTAATCGATTTGATTTTAGTATGTTACAAACAGTTCATTCACTTTTAGCATTATCAAACTGTCCATCCGCTTGTGACCATGTGTTTGTTGTAAATTGGATACACCATCAAATTTTCTCCTAATAATTGATTTAGATGCTTGAAAAGCTCGATTATAAGTGTGAAATTGTCTGATTTACTCTTATGGTTTTAACACATGGGTGAAGAAATTGTAATTTAAAATTTACTCTTTGTATAATTGTCTGATTTACTCTTATGGTTTCGTACTTTTACAGGAATATTATAAAATCATAAATGGTGATGATCTGGTGCTTAAGCGGTGATGTGGGTGGTTCAAACATGGGGTGAAACAAGAATCAGTCAAATCCACAAACCAAGTTGATTATATGTTTAAGTTTTTATATATGTGTAGTCTGCTCCAAATAATGATGAACGGGTGGATAAGACCTATGGACGAGATATCATGGTCATGAATCGATTGTCGTAACGCAAGAAGATGAGGATAGGAAGGAACGGATTATTAAACAGAGCTCATATTTGTTGCTCTATATTTTAGACTCAAGGTTAGATGTTAATTCTTGTAATCTAATAAAAGTAATATCAAGGTTAGATGTCGATTCTTGTAATCTAATAAGAGTAGGATCTTGTACATTGTTGTATTCAAGCCTCATTGTAACTCTTTTTTTCTTGTCCCATAAAGTTCTTTCTAAAGCATTATAATTATATTCCTATGTTTGCTCTCATATATGTTCCACCGTCAATCGATCCATATGGCTAATAGAAAATGGTCAAGATATAATGGTTATGTGTCATTTGGTGCTATGCTTTTGTTCATTGTTTCAAAGTTTTAGAAAGATGAACTTAAGATCATAGTCTTGTTTTGTGTCCATGAAACCATGACCATTTTATATAGTTCATATGACTAATGCTAAATGTATTCTTCATCATGGATTGTGACCATAAACCATTGACCATTCTTAAGCTCAGATGAACCTCGATTTTTACAAAACTAGAAGGCTAAATGTTACAGGTGGTCATAGGATCATGGTTACAATCGGTTATACGTCTAATAATTTGCATGTTTGTTCTAATAAGTTTTATGCTCAATGACGAAACTAACTCAGAAAATTGGTTATGTGTTTGCGTGTGGTAAGAAAATGAGATAATGGACGATGTGGTATGAACAAAGTTTGACCACTTAATATTGTTCATATGTTCGTATACCAAAAATACAAAGATAAGAAAGGAAAAGGAATAACATGTATACGAAATTCTGACCATAATAATATGTACACAAAAATCTAGCCACAACATAAATGATCAATATGTTCAAACTGGTATAAAAAATATTATTCTTGTGGTTCTAATGGTTCTCCACAAATATTATTTACTCGCATGGTCTTCTCTTTCTTAATAATAAAGTCCACATATACGTACAATAAATTGGCATTAGCTGAAAAGCGAGACCAGCAAACAATACCTCTCACACAGAACATACGTTTCAGCTAAAAGATTATATATGTGGTATCTTGATCATGATCATATCTCCATAATTACCTATCCACATGATCATGACCACGATCTTGTACCGCAGTATCTTGACCACGATCATATCACCATAATTACTTGTCCACATGATCATGATCACGATCTTGTTTCCATGCATACAACTTTTGCCATAAATCTCCGGAAGAATATCAGATCTAACACTGAAACATCGAAGTAATGAAACACAGATGATCATACCTAGAATACTCTCTGAACAAGCACCAAAACATGACAAAGAGTGCGAAATCTTCTTCCACCCTTTTCTCCTCACGTTCCTTATAGTTGAGCAATAAAAAGTGATCACCATAGATTTCAGGTTCATTATATACTCCAATGTTTTCTGACCAAAACCTGCATCAGGATGTTCACAAACTCTTCAGCTTCAATAAACCATCAAGTTTGTCCAAGAATTCTAATCAGTTATACTTCTGAATCTTCACAAAAGTTCCTAACTTTCTGTTCATATAATTAGCCCCACATCAAAATTTTATACTCCTAAAGTCAATATCTTTGTTTTCTATTCTCGAATCTAACAACAAATGCATCAGTTTCACACAATGATTTCGTGAGATCTGGAATGCTAAACGTAAACGAAAATTCTCTATGTAACAAGTCGATTTAAAAAACATTCAAACTTTGAATTGATTGGAATCAAGAATCGGTGAATCCCTAAACCCAATCAGACCCATTGATTAAAGAGGCCAAATCTCGTTTTTTCTAGATTCCAAGACAAATCTGAACAAAACAAAAACAGAATATCTAACTAGAGAGAGAGAGAAGACAACGTCTTATTGGAACAAAGAGTGAGAGTTTGAGTAGAAAGATTCATATCTCTGTTTTTCTTATTCGAACATGAAAATTGGAACAAGACCGCCGTTAATGGAGATATAGGTCTGAATGTCTCCCCTACCAATCGAGGCTGCAAACATCGCCTTCAACCACCGACAATCCGAGATCTCGCTGGTGATGAACGCGAATTAGGTTTCAAAAATTACAGAGGAAGGAGAAGAAATCGAGGAGACAAAAGTAAAATCAAAACCATTGATTTTAAGTATCTAAGTAATCTCAGCCACAAGATCAATCACACTTGATTTTTGTTGTGTGTTTCTCGACAGCACGATCTATAAATAAAAGTTGTTAGATCGACGGTTTTAAACAAATATCAAATTTTTTTTACTCAACCCAACCATCAAGTGTAGTTAGGGGTAGTATAGGAAAGTCATGTGGCATTTGTTGTAAGAAAGTGCCTTGGTGTATGAAAGTGTCTCTTTTGTTAATTATTTTGCAAAAAAAGTGTCTATAAATGTAATTAATTTCTCATCTTTAACAAAGTACTTTTATTTTTATTTTTTATTTTTGATGTAACGAATCTTGGAGATTCTTGGTGGAATTGATGCTTTGTGTTTATAAGGAGCGATATATCAAACATTATCACCGCGAATATTTCTCAAAATTTTATAGAAGTATTATATTTTTTCATGAATGATATAATTTAGAAAAGTAATCAAACATATTGTAGTACTGCCATGTAAACAGTTAATGTTTGTCTTTAATTAAATTAAGATTTCATTCAAAAATAAATAAATAAATAAAGGATACTAAGTAGTTTTCGAACGGGAACATAGTAATTCAAATTTGTTGGAACTCTGATCAGGTTTGTTATTCAACACTGGCTTGATGTTGCTTGCCACAAGAACTCTAAGTCTCTAATTAGTTGAATAATAGAAAAACTTATGATGGAGAAAAAAGAAATAACTAGCTAACATTAGCAACAAAACAAAAAAAACCTTAATTTTAGTATATTCTTTTATTCAAATTTCAACATTCTCTTTTACTTAACCCAAACAAGACATAACTCTTTTTCTTTGTTTCTTCTGTGCCTTCCTGTTTCTGTGTTCTTTTCTTTCACTGCTTAGGTGCTTCAAATCTGCTTAAGAGTCTATAGGAAGAGATAAGCGAGAGCGACATGTAGAAAATGGACACAACGAATGTGAATAAAACTGAGACTAGTGCCTTGTGACAGAAGACACCGTAGTAATCACAAGCAGAGCTCCAAGTGATGGATTTGTTTCCATTGTAAGCTAAATAAACCGTCTCTACAGATACAACCCCAGCCGCTAGAACCGCATATGTGACCACCTGGTCAAGCAAGAAAAATGTCCAGACTCGGAGCTTGCATATTGGACACGGAATGGCTAATACAAAGAGAGCAGAAAGAAGAGAATAGGTAGCACAAACTCCATTAGCATTCACCAAATACCTACAAGGAGAAAAACAAAAGCAATGGTTCATTGATTGACTAGTCTCTAGTGAAACAAGAAAAGAAAGAGAGAGATAATGAATGTGCACTTGAAAGCTCCAAGATTTGAGTAAGAAAAAGAGCCAAAGTCATTGGATATAGAGTTCTTGATCATGAACACAAGACCCGCAATACTTAAAGCCATTGATGTGATTCGCAGTACCGTCTCTACCGTTTTCTCCGTGCGGTTAAGCTCTAAGGCTAAGCCCTCAATGGAGGTTTGATCAGTCTTGTCCATTTTTTGTTGTTGTTGTTGTTATAATGTAAGAGAGATCTGTTTACCTCTTATAATATTAAGATTTATAACATGTTTAGAATTCTCAAATATAAAACATGTTTTATCATCAATTCTAGACTGTTTGAATTCTCCAGATTATTTTTTATTGGTTAAATTATTTTAGAATTGATGATAAAACATTTTTTATATTTGAAAAAATAGAAAATTAAATGATTTCTTAAGTTGTATGTACAAACCTTAAACATCAAATAATATGATACAGAGGGAGTATTTATTTTGTTAATATTTAAAATTTTTATGCGGTTTTATGTATACTTTGTTAAAGCATCTTCAACGGTTAAGATACTCTCTAGAGTTTATTAACAATATAATATTAATATCTTAAATATAATTAAATGATATAATTATATACACACATATATATATATATTGTTTTTTTATAAGGAACATAATACACATATATAAATATATATATATATATTTTTTTTAATCGTGACAATTGACGAACTAATTTCCCCAAAAAATATGTTCCTTATGCGATTATTTTTCTCTAGATATTAATTGAAGTGGAATAAGAACGAAAGAATTAGACACTATCTTATATAATATTTTAAGGTTCTTCAAAACCAAAGCTATGAGAGGTTGTCATGTGACACTCATTCTTTTTGCAATTGGCATTTGAATTATCTATTGAAAAAAAAAAAATTGTGTTAGTAACTTGACAATTAATTCCAACAATTTAATGGCTAATTTTAATATTAAATCTAATAATATTTTAAGGTTCTTCAAAACCAAAGCTATGAGAGGTTGGCATGTGGCACTCATTCTTTTTGCATTTGGCATTTGAATTATCTTTTGAAAAAAAAATGAAAATTTTGTTTAAATAACTTGACAATTAATTCCAACAATTTAATGGCTAATTTTAATATTAAATGTGTTATTGTGAATTTTTAATGGTTTTAAAATAGTTATTTTATTTGTTAAATCCAACAATATAATAAAACAAGAAATGTTTAAGACTTTTATTTTTACATGGATAATTGTGATTTTGTTTTCTAAAAAGTCACAAGAGAGAAGTTTAGATAAAAAGATGCCTAACATGAACGAAAAAAAAAAAAAAATACTGTGAAAAAAATTAATATATGATTTTAAGATTGTTAAGATTGTTAAAGTTTGATTGGAGATATTTATAATTATTTTTTTTAGTCTTCACACCTTCTAAAGCCAATTTCCTAAATACCCCTTAATAAAATTAATACAATTTGTAGTGGACATAACACTTCTATCCAAGACTCTTGAAAAAACTTTAATCCACCACAAATCGTGAATCTAGAAAAACATAATCACTTCACCAATGAATCGATGTTAAAGAGAAAAAAATTATAGCAAAACAATAAAGAGAGTACGACAAAAATACAATAAAACATTAATTATTCTCTCAATACAATTCAAAGTTCCATTGAAATAAACACAAAGATACATTCCAACATCTTTCTTGAGATGATGCATATGTCTAGGTAAATCAAAATCATATTACAACTTCTCTGATCAATATTTTTTTTTATAAATGTGTTTCATGCAATAAAAAGGACAATAAATCATTTTTTTAGGGAATCGTAATGAATATTGATGAAGACATACAAGTTAGAGATTTTTGCTAAAGAAGATGAAAGGTCTATTTTTTTTTCATATATAATTGTATATGTCCAATAACCTGTTACACGTGTTTAATATTCGAACCTAGGTAATTATTTACTATAAACATCAAATTTATGTAATATTAAATACACAATTTGTCAATAAGCTAGGAATTATTGCATATTATATATATTTATTTTTAAATCCACGCAATGCGTGGGCAATCCCTAGTATATATATAATAATATTTTAATATTTTAATGGCTAATTTCAATATTAAATGTGTTATTGTGAATTTTAATGGTTTGAAAAATAGTTATTTTATTTGTTAAATTCAAAAATATAATATACAAAAAATGTTTAAGATTTTTATTTTTACATAGGTAATTGTGATTTTGTTTTCTAAAAAGTCACAAAAGAGAAGTTTCGATAAAAAGATGCATAACCTGAACAAAAACAAACAAAAATGCTGAGAAAAAATTAAGATATGATTTTAAGATTTTTAAGAGTTAAAGTCTGATTGGAGATATTCATAGTCTTTACACCTTCTAAAGCCAATTTTTTAACTACCCCTTAATGAAATTAATACAATTTGTGGTAGACATAACACTTCTATCCAAGATTCTTGAAAAAATCTTAATCCACCACAAAATGTGAATCTAGGAAAACTGAATAACTTCACCAATGAATCGATGTTAAAGATAAAAAAAACTATAACAAAACGATAAAGAGAATAAGACAAAAATACAATAAAACATTAATTATTCTCTCAATACGATTCAAAGTTCCATTGAAATAAACACAAAGATACATTCCAACATCTTTGTTGAGATGATGCATATGTCAAGGTAAATCAAAATCATATTACAACTTTTCTAATCAACAATATTTTTATAAATGTGTTTGATGCAAGAAAAAGACAATAAATCATTTTTTAGAGAATCGTAGCGAATATTGATGAAGACATACAAATTAGAGACTTGTGCCAAAGAACATGTCTTCTATATGTTGTAGTTTTATGAAAAGTCTATTTCTTTTTCATATAACATTATATATGTCCAATAATTTGCTACAAATGTTTAATCTTCTAATCTAGGTAATTATTTACTATAAACATCAAATTTATGCAATATTAGATACACAATTTTTCAAAAAACTAGAAATTATTGCATATTATACAATATTTATTTTAAACTCACGCAACGCGTGAGCTATTTCTAGTATTTTTATAAAATGAAGTTAGATTTTACGTTCTACGGAAAAGTAATAATCGAACATTTGAAGCGTGGAAAATCAACGAGATGAATAATAATCGTGAAACAAACATTGAAATCTAAAGTGGACACATTGAAATCTAATACACAGTAAAACAAACATTGAAAACATATGTGTTGGGCTTTGGTGATGTCTAATCTCAACATAACATAGGTCCGCGACTGGTAATGTCAATTAGAGTTAGGAATGGGTTTGTTTCCTTGTTTCTCTATGGGCTTACAATTTGGTTTAGAGTTGCCTTATTCTTGTAATAGCCTTAGCCTATATAAAGCTAAGCATGTGTGTGATTTAGGTTAAGCTTTTGTTAGAGGTCTTTTCTTGTGCTTAGAGAGATCTTGTGAGAACCCTATCATTGTAATTCGTGGTTATAGTGAATTACTGGAAAGCTCCAGATAGAGACTTAGATCACATATCGTGGTCTGTCTCGTTGGTTATCTCTGTGTTCTTACTTATTGCTCAATCTTTTTATTCCGTGAAGAGGGGTTAAAATCCCTACAAGTGGTATCAGAGCGAGGTTTGAGGTTTGAGAGCACGTTCAGAGAAGTTTCTGCTGAGGTCTAGGAGCTTAGATCGGCGTCATCGTCAGGGAAAAAAGGCGTTGAAGGTTTTAGGGTTTTGCGTCGAAGGAATCGACAGAAGGTATAGTGTCGATCGACATACCATCCTTGTCGATCGACACGAGCGACTGCATAAGGCAGTGAGTTTCGTTTGATCAGAGATGTCTACAGAAAATAAGTTGAATGTGAGGATAGCCATCTTTGATGGTCAGGGTGATTTTTCTATGTGGAAGAGAAGAATGTTAGCTCACATGAATCTCCAGGGTCTGAAAGGAGAGTTAATTGCAACTGAGTCAGAAGAGCCGAAGAAGAAAAAGGATGAAACGGCTGAAGATTTTGCAGAAAGAGTAAAGGCAGAAGTACTCAAGAAGAAGAAAAGAGGAGAGGACGCCATGGATATCTTGACTCTCCATCTAGGAGATCTAGTTCTGAGGAAAACAGAAGAGTGTTCAACGGCACGTGAACTTTGGGAAGCACTAGAAAGGCTATACAACACCAAGACTCTACCGAGACGTATTCATCTATTGTATAAGTTTTATACATTCAAGATGGATGGGTCAAAGTCAATCGATCAAAACGTCGATGACTTCTTGAAGACTGTTTCGGAGTTGGCCAGTGTGAAGGTTACTGTCGCGGATGAGGTACAGGCGATTCTCTTACTCAGTTCCTTGCCACCCCAGTATGACTCCATGAAGGAGACATTGAAGTATGGTAGAGAATCTATCTCTATTGAAGACGTGGTGAATGCTGCAAAATCCAAGGAAACCGAGCTAAAAGCTAAAGGTTATTCAACTTCACAGAAGATTGGTGAAGCGTATGTGGCTCGTGGGAGACAGTCAAATAGAGATCAACGAAACTCGGGAAGCAGAGGCAGAAGCAGGTCTAATTCGGGCTCAAGGATTACCTGCTGGTACTTGATATATCATGGTTTTTACCCATTTAAAGCCATGATATGAGTATGTTTTTGGAGTCTTTTGGGTGTTTTCTGTGTCTTTTAGGTTCTTTGCAGGTAAATATGGAATTGGAGCTAAAGGGAAGATTTTGGAACATTTTGGAACATCAAGGAAGAAAATGCTAAAGGATCAAGGCTATGTCGATCGACGGATCAAGATAAGCGTCGATCGACACGTGTTTGGCGTTTCAAGAAGATTTGGACAGAAGGTCTAATGTCGATCGACAGGCACATCTGTCGATCGACACGTGTTTTTAATGAAGACAGATCTTTCACGGGCCCAAGTTTCCACACGTTTCTCCTAAAGCCCAATCCGATTTTTACCTCTTGTATATATAGTTTTGCCTAGGTTTTTATGAGAGAGAGTTCTATTCTATTGAGACTTAGCAAGAGAGAGATTGAGAGCTTTTAGGGAGACAAGTCAGACTCTTTTCAGAGATTTCATCTTCGAACCCTTTTGTATCTCTATCTTTATCTTTTAATGCAGTATTATTCAGTTATTATGCTTGTTTCAATCGTCATGTCTGAGTAATCCATTAGTTAGGTTTAGGGTTTTCAAAGGCTGATGATAAATTGTTAGAACTTTATTACTGTTGGGATCAATCTAATCTGAGTTCTTTACCTTGATAGTTTTAATTCTATTTTAGGATTGATCACCCTGAATTAGATATGATAGGTTGATGGATAGATGCGACAGCATTATTTGTTAGCTGGAACAATATCATAGGTGAGATTAAAAATCAGTCAAAACAACAAAGAAATTTGATCATGCACCTTCAGTGAGCCTACTGTTGCTGTTTCTGGAACTTCAATAAAAAGCTCCGGAATCCTAAAGGACTTGATGCTGAACTTTACTGCAAACAATGAACATAACATAAGAACCGCATATCATGTCTCGGTCGTTTGTGAATTATCAGCTGATCAAGTACCACGGGAGTCCTTTGAATGAAGCACTATTGTTGCAGAGAAGACACCATTTTCTGCATTTAAAAAAAGAGGCAAAAAATTCATGAAATCAAAACCATACCATCCAGATAATGAAGCGTCTGGATATAGACTAATACAAACCCGATTCTCCCTTCTCAGGTGAATTGGAAACACTTTCACTACAGAGTCCTCCATCAGAATTTAGGACCAAACCTTTGTTTGACAATCTTCTCTTCTTATGTACTCATGCGTCTCACGTATCCATAGTGACGTATTAGATTCAAACTTGAAAGCGACAACGTAAAAAGTGGATCGTTCTTTGCAAGACAATAATTGAAAAAGTATGAGATTATATCATAAGCGTGGATCAAACCCTAGACTTGATAAGTACAACAAATTAACAGTAAAAAATATCATTATAAAAAAGGTCAAAAATGCAAAAGAACAAAGCCGATTAAAAAAATAAACATACATCTATGACTATCACCAAACCATGAGTTATGCTCCAAAACGTTAAGAAGAAACACTTGGTAAACACAATATCTACTTTATATAAAAAGAGAAGAATTTGTGAGCTCTAAGACATGCCACATAGGCAAAAATAATAGAAGAAATAATCAACCACTAAAATTCATTCATGAAGACATGTAATCAACCCCCTCGACATATAATCAACAAACATTGAATTCATCGTCTCTCCAAATAATTCCACGCCGCACCCTAAAAACCAATACGAGAACGAACCCTTCTCTTCATATTCTCAAACTCTAGCAAAACGTATTCTTCTTCCAATCGATCCGATTGCCACAAACGTAATCTCTATTTATACTTTGATCGGCGCTTCAATCCATCTCTCTCCTCGGCTTCACAATCCACGGCTTCACAATCCAAGCACTTCTTTTCATTACGTCTACACTTCTTTTCATTGCGGCTTTGAAATCGCCAAACAAAGAAGATGGACCGCTCTTCCACTACTTTGGATCTGACCTATGTCATCACTCTCAACTTTTTGGGCAATGTCGTCCTCCTGCTCGCAATCCCTGAACAATAGAACCCAGGTATCCATATATGTAGTTGATCAAATATGTTACTCATAGAACTTTGTTAGGCATTTTTAATCAATTTTTTTAATTGTGCAGCCTCACGTGGCAACCATATATGTAAAGAGGAAGCCGAAGGAGCAAGAGAAACCAGAATTGAATCCAATCGGTACGTCCTCTGTTTTCTTTCTCTGTCATTTTGTTCTCTATTGTGTGATTCCTTCATATTTTTTCCTATGTTTGATTTGTAGTGGTTGCATTTCCTATGATGGATGACTTAGGAGTCAGCATATAAGAATTATTCTTAAATATTCGTTCTATGCCTCTTTAATATTAGAGAAAGTTTAGCTATTTTAGGATTTCAGAGTCAAAATTATTGTACCATAAACCAAATTTTGAAATTATAGCTATTTTAAGATTTTAGAGTCAAAATCATTGTACCATAAACCAAATCTTGAGTAAAAGATTTCCACAACTTTTTTTTTCTATTATTGCAAATTAACTTGATGTTCGTTTGGTGCAGTACATAACAAAGGGAATGGGCTTCATTTTGAGAAATACTTATGGCCACAGAACTCGTGGAAGTCCCGGTAAACATCGGTTACCGTTTCAAAGGACAAGATCCAATCATCGATGTAACTATTTTTCCTATCCCAATCTCTTTTAATGCATCTTGATCTCTCTTATTTCTTAAATTTTCTATAATAACAGGGATAAGGCTTTCACCCTTTGAAGCCGGACGACTACGTAATATCGGTATGTATCGGATTGAAACCTGGAATTAGCGCAGGAATGAAAGCAAAAATATTATGCTGACTAATTGAAAATATTGGTGGTATTAACTTATGGTAGGGTCTCCTAAGGAGTCTAGGCCTTTTACTCTATTGCCAGACATACAGTTGTTGTTCATCCTTAATAGGGTACAAAAGTTGTTTTATTTTTTTTACATATAAATAGGATGAAGTGATGCAAAGCTGTTTTTTTATTTCATGTTCTTATTATAATACTTGAAGGATGGATACTTATGGAGTGTACTCTGCTCTTCTTGATCAGAGGAGGTGAAGTGTAATGTATTTTTATTAACCTTTCTGATGTTGATGCTTTCATTTGGTTTATGTTATTTGTGAAAGTTTATTTTGCAGCTTCCTGATTATCATCACAT
Source organism: Draba incana (assembly GCA_963576765.1). Taxonomy (NCBI): domain Eukaryota; kingdom Viridiplantae; phylum Streptophyta; class Magnoliopsida; order Brassicales; family Brassicaceae; genus Draba; species Draba incana. The sequence goes on along the minus strand of OY755215.1, from coordinate 4,231,932 downwards.
TATCGAGAATCCGATGGATTTCAGTACATTGCAGAAGAAACCAGAATCCATGGCATAAGCTACCTTAGAAAAAATTGGAGGCTAGCCATTTTACACGTCTAAACTCGCTGAACTAACGGAAAGCTACATTCTTGCATTTTGATGCACATGCTTTGGGAATTTGGTGTTAAGAGTTCAAGAAAAGGTGACAAATTATACTTCGATATGTAATGACTTCATGTGGGATTCCATCGGTTTCATTCTGGTGAGAAAATTAATATATTTAATTTTCCACACTAACCCTTAGAGAAAGACCTTGAATTCATGATTACACTGAAATGATTTTATGAAAAGGAAAATAGATCTTGAGCATTAGCTATTGGAAAACTAAAAATCTCAAAATATTCAGAAGAGTCGTTCTCTGTCAATAGGTTTCACCACTAATATTCTCATTCATATATTGTTGTTCTTTCAATTTCTGATAATTGAGTAGCAAAAAAGTGAATTTTTTTGAAGATCATTTCATTTAGTATGTTCTCACTTTGTAGGCTAATATATGGTTTATCTAGATAATTCTACTAACAACAAAGAGGAGATCCAAGAATACGTTTAGGAAGTGTGAATAATAAAGCCATTATAATTATTATACTACATTATTTAAACCGTTAAAGTTGTTTGTGTAACTGGTATTGTTTGATTTCTTGTAGACGATGGATCTTGGAAAGAAAGTTAGCTTATTCTTGAGTGCCAAAGGAGGAGCAGATCGAGATGATTAAAGATCTGGAGACAAAGGAGATGGAATTTATGAGGTTCAAAAGGAACAAGATAGTGTTGATGACTTTGAGCTTTGGACAATCATCAGAAGGGGTGCTTTTTGTGAGGTTTGTACAACAAAATACTATCTCTGCCTTTTATTTTCTTACACATTCTTCCAGCTCGAGCATAATCAACTTAACCAGGATACATTTTTGTTTGATTGCTTTCATGGTACTTCAAATCATGGTACTAACTTGCAGGTTCGCTTATGTCGAGAGAGAAAGTATGAAAATATTTATGTTATGCTATGAAGACGTTAAAGAAATCCGAAATGGTCATGAGATGACAGGTAAAATTGATAAACAATCAGAATAGTGTGCTTTAAATAAAACTTTTCCTATTTTTTCTTCCCCTTATATTTTAGGCTTTCAAACAGTAGAGATTTGTTTGTTCCTGCCTGCTAATTTGTCTCCAAAGTAAAATTCGTCAACTCCCTCAGTCCCTTGGCTACTATTGTTCGATAGAACTTCAAGATAATCTTATTGTCATTACGAGTTTGATGGAAATGATATCTGCCATTATCTTTCTCAGTGATATGACAGTATGTTGGAAAGTTAACATAGAAACCGTTATGTTGCATGTTGCATGTCATGTATTAAGTTGCTATGAGTTCAACTAAGACGTCAAATATTATGGCCTAACTACAAGATGTAGGCATATGCCAACATATCAAATAACAAGCATACTGATTATACAATTTACTATGACTGATTAAACTATCTACTATGGCTATGTTTATGAATTCTCTGAGTTCACGCACCGGGCTATACACCAGCTACACAAAGCTATTCCCATAATCAGGCACGCCAGCATATTTATTGGGAAGAAATTTTTGCTCTATAGCACTACAAGAATCTAATTTTTAAACAATTTTAACACTTCGTGAAATGTTTCAGTTTATTTATTTCCCTTATTTTATACATATTTGATAAGCATATACTAATAAAGACCCACAAATTCATAAACGCTAGCATAACACCATTTTGTTCATACCAAAATAGCTAACGTATCTATAACCAATATATCCAGACCTCCAAATTGAAAAATGAAACTAAAAAAGTTAAATCCAAATATATTAAAACAATTCACTACAAACCTCGCGCGTAGCACTTAGTTAGACTAAAAATTTTTATAAGAAAACGAAAACAAAATATACTACGAAATATTATATATATATATATATATATTTAAATACAGAATCAAACCCGACACGTATAATGGAAGAACAAACACTACACGTATCAATCAAATAGAAAACGTATGGTAAAAAATAATTTGAAGAACATAAATAGACAGAATACATAGGGGATAAATTAAAAATAAATGAATATATATAATTAAATCAGTATCGAATTACTTAAATTATGCGATGAATCTACAAAAAAAAGAAAGAACAACAAACAAAATCATTAGTAAAAGCATGGTCATTAACAAAAGGGCAGGAATAAAAGCAAGAAACAACAGAATTAAAAACCTAAAATTTTATCAAGACACGAAACGTAAAAATATTACGAAATTCAGTACAGAGCTCTCTCTCTCTCTCTCTATATATATATATATATATATACGAAACTATTAGGGCTACACATAATTAGGGCTACACAACAATTATGATAATTACTAAATATTAAAGTATAATATTTTCTGATTACATTATGATAAATATGGAAGATTCCCATTTTAATTCGATCATATATTGGTGAGTAGTCATTTAATTTCGATCATAATTGATTGATGGGTAGACTTATCAAATATGAATGGGCCTTGGTAGTAATAATTGTGAATAAAGCCCAAACGTTTTGTTAAATAAAGCCGGCAATTAGTAAGCAATAGTAATGTGTAATTAGTAAGGGTAAAGTCGGCAATTAATGGCTAAAGCTCATTCTGAGATTGCCACGTAGGAAAAATCACCTCTCAATTATATATGTAGATGTTTTTCTTTGTTTACGTTTTTCTACCTAACATGATTTATAACCGGTTGGGTTATTTTGTGGTTCACGTTCAGAGTGTAGTGATATATTATTGTTTTTACCTATTTTCAACCATGATGTAATACCGGGGCACAAAGGAAATAAGAATGTAAGGACACTTGTTTTGACTTCATTCTATGCTCTGATCCAATAAACCAACAGATTTAGTTTAAGAAACTTTAAACAAACAGTAATCAAATCTGTCAATGTACATAAATAAAAATCTATTATGCTTGGACTTTGTTTATGTGATTTTGTTATTGCTTATAGCTTTTTAAATGAAAGCCTATGAGAGAAAAGGGTTTTCTGAAAGATGATTAACTCTTTGACAAATGAAATGGTACAATTACAAAAGGGAACTTGATCTCTTAGCTTTCAACCAAATTATCACATTGTATACATCAGTCTGAATGTTTGATCCTGGTCTGAAAAGAACATGAGCTCAATACATCGGCCGTCTCTGGGCATTTGGAGAGAAAGAAGCAGACACGGGACCTTGATCTCTTAGCTTTCAATATCAAGATGATGAAAGTTCCTCCTGAAGCTCCAACTGGGACATACGATACTCTCTCTCAAACGACATAAATTCCTGCATTAATATTGCATCCAAACCGATCAGATGGTACTCAATTGCAGATAAGATCTCAATACTATATCGCTTGTGATGCAGAAGCAGCAAATCAATTTTCTGAGGCAAGACACTTATTAACCAGCACTGATGCAGACGATGACAAGTTGCATAGCCAATTTGAAAAGGAAGAGTTGAAAATGGATCAAAAGACCTTTCGACATTTTCTTCAGGGAGTAAAGAATTGGGTTACTAACCTGTAACTGTTGCTGACTGAATAAAGAGAGAAAACCAGCTTCATCAGAAGCCACAAGCTCGATCAGGTCATCATGATCTTCAGGTGGATTTCCCGTCTCCATTAGGCAAACAGAAACCTGTAAGTGAGTTGTTTAGTGGGGGTAAATTCATTAAACCAGGAATATGCATGTAGGTATAAGTTCAGCCTTCTATAGCTAACTTATGTAAAAGAAAGACTTTTTCTTCCCAGCAAAGATACACTTTTTTTATAAGTCCGCAGATACATATGTATGCATTATTAAAAACTATTATGTACTCTAGAGCTGCTGAAAATTAAAACGTGAAATCTGGACGAGGCGAGTTGCAAATAAAAGGCTTTACATGCATAGATCGAAGAACAAGCTCTGGAAGACAGCATCTCCTACAGAGACCGCGGACAATATAGTTGCAGGTGTTTCAAGCGAGCCCTCTTTGCTTGAATACCAAGCATCTAGGCGGGATATATCCATTGTAACACCTGCCTGGAACCGGCTAAGCTCACCTGCAGGAAAATTTTAAATTTTGCTTGTTTTATTGATGCTGGTGATTTCATCTTGGATGAAACATCTCCAAATTTACATGGAGAAAGGAGGTAAACCATAGTGAAGGAGAAATGTGTTCATAGACATCCCAACCTTTAAAACCAGCTGCCGTAACTGCGCTTAAAATACCCCCGTCATTTGCAATATGTGGCCCAAGTCCATCACCCTCAGTTGCTAAACACCGGAGCACTACCTCAATGCAGTAGCTGTCCCTTGATGAAATCGATACATTTACCTGCAACAAGGTTCACAAAAATATTAACGTGGGCTGCTTTCAAGATTGTGTCACATCTCTAGAATATATCCGATTCTGTTGCAGAACCATTTTTGACAAAAACTTATGCCCGGTGAATATTATATATAGCCCTGGGTGAGGCAAAAGTAAGGTAACGGGGTAAAAAGAACAGATGCAACAAGAACATTGGTTGAAGGGAGTACCATTAACTGTCGCTCTAAAACAACTTCCTCACTGACAGAAGCATAAAGCGCACTCATCAATGCCGCACAAACAGTGGCATCTGGGCGCAAACATTCACCAGAAGGCAAACAGAGCATCGCAGTTGCATGCAACTCAAGAAACATATATTCTTCTGATTCAAATACATGGTCTTCGAGAAATGTCAACCAGGGATTGCCTTTTCCTATATTATAAGATTCAAAACTATAACACTTAACAGCATTTTCAATCAATGTAAAAATGCTCATCTTGCATTTAAGTCAACGCGATATAATAAAGTATGGGGTCACTTACTGAGGAGCAATGACAAAGAAGAGTCCAAAGTCTCTTTGGCTGCTACAACAGCTTTCTGATTTTCCTCTTCTGACAGTTCAGTGACTTCAGCATTCTCTAATTGGAATTTGAGCCAGTTGCGATATTTTGCGTCACAGGAATAATACTCATTCTATTTAAAGACAAAGGATATATGTTAAGCTATTTAGACCCTTAGTGTTTAAATCAAAGGAACAACCAAAAGTAAAAATGCAGTGAAGCATACCCAGTCTTGGAACTCTTGCAAATTCTCGGAAACATAATCCTCGAGTGTATCAGGATTTTCTGAGAGTTGCTTCAGAGGTTCAGCAAGAAAACTAAGGAGTGTGTGTGCACCCACAGGAGTTGCAGGCACCCTCCACATGGCAATCAAAGCAAACTCTCGGAAAAGTATGTTGCTGAAGAGAGGAAAACAAATAATACCATGAAACATAGGCAAACGTGAAGAAAATAAAACTGGAGGCAGACACTTTACATATTATAAAGGACTTCCGGTCCAATTGGATAACAGAGTTGCAAACTAGCCTACATGTGTCTTTCCATGTGTCAGTGTGTAATGACCATACCTGTGCATCAAAGATCGCAGGAGTAATTTGGAAGTAACATCTTTCACATCCTTTATAGTAGATGGAGGTGTAAAACATAGCCACTGAATGGCTATAGCTTTTTGAAGACTCTGTTGACGATGCTGCTCTGCAACATCAACTGAGGGATCATATTTTGCAAGTTTGATTTCTCGGATCTTGACAAAACCCTGTGAGTGTCCCATAAAGTTGCATTTCCTCAGCTTAAAAGAGTAAAAATGTATCTCACTATTACCATATAACAAGTCAGGAAAAAAAATCTAACTATACCTGTCAACTATTTCTTCAAAATTTCCTTGCGAGTCATCCACATGAGAGAATGGCAAGTATTCCATAGCAGAAAGGAAGATTTTGTACTTAACATGTACGCTATTTTTCAAGGCAGAAAGAAACAAATGTCAAAAGAATTTACTTTATGCCATACATCTGTATGCAACGGGTGCTTGTCAGCAAACATAAATGTTTAGTTGCGAGGGTCCCACAATCCCATATAAAGACTCCCGATATCAATTCAGATAGAAATTACCTGCTATGCATCCTTAGCTCCATCATGTGTACAAAAAGTTCAATGCAGCGGTGACGAGCAAGGTGAGGAGCATAAAGTCCTACTAGTTCTTCATGTTGCTTTGAAAATAGGAACATTACATACCTGGCAGCATTTCACAGATCACTACAAAGCCAATTGAGCGTATATGCATGTAATGTATCATGAATAAGTATTTAAAGTTCCATAAACAAACTCTGTTACCAACTCAAAGTGACTCACATATGAAGAATAAGATCACCAACATTACTGAGCTTCTCCCTGTCCTTGAATTCATCATCAAGCAAATACCTAAGAACAAGCACCAAGTGAGCACCGAACTTTATCATATGAGGATCGCCGTGGGGCCTGCCAGATGCATGAAATATTGAGTCAAATTCCCTTTCTTCAATGTATGCTTCTACGAACTGTATTCACTGGGGTTTGACAACCCTTTTTGTGATTCACTAACCAGGGTTGCTTGCTCGGCAGAGGAGAGGGGAGTTACAGAGGTTGAATGAACAACTACGGCAGATTAACGCAGCTCTTAGAAGACAAGCGAAAATGGAGTCTTATGCACCAGGCTTAAGTTATGCCCCAGTTGGAGCAAGAATCCCAGAGAATGAAATCATTGTGGAACCAAAGAAACAAGAGTTAATTTCCAAGTTGAAAACAGGAAAGACCTTTCTGAGGAATCAAGAACATGAGAAAGCATTTGCAGAGTTCAAGATAGCTTTGGAACTTTCCCAGAATCTCAGAGACCCCATTGAAGAAAAGAAGGCTGCTAGAGGCTTAGGCGCCTCGCTGCAACGTCAAGGAAAGTATAGAGAAGCCATACAATATCACTCCATGGTTCTAGCCATCTCGAAGAGAGAAGGAGAAGAGTCTGGATGCACTGAAGCATATGGAGCTATCGCAGACTGTTATACTGAGCTGGGAGACCTTGAGAAAGCCGGAAATTTCTTTGACACTTACATTGCTCGGTTAGAGATGGACTGATTCATCCGCATTGTCTTTTTGTCTGTTTGTTATGTTCATGTCAAATCACACAAAATAGATATCCAAATCCCTTTTATTGAATGTAATTTGCTTGTCTTACAATCCATGGGGATACATAACTAAGCATACAACTGCAGATGAAACCTTATATAGATAACTTAAGTGTGAGAAGACAGACAGACAAACACACAAACAAGTTCTAGACAAAAGGAAAAGCAAAGAGATTGAAAATAAAGAAAAGTGACATCTGCGCCACCATCTGAGGTTTATTACTGATAGTACATGAGCTGCTGCGCCGCGGCTACATTCTGAAAGCCACCGTCGTACATGGCTGCAGTGGCTCCAGCTGCATTGATTCCATGAGCTGCCTGCCTTAGAGTGTGTTGACCCTGTGGGTGCATTAAAGCCATCTTGCTTAGATTCAACTGTCTCTCATAGGCTAAGAGATCCGATGCAGACAGACCAGGCATTGGTGCCGGGACAGGTGGAGGAAGTGGGTTTGAGGCTGTTCCTGGTGGGGTTGGTTTGCTTCCCCATGAGCACTACAATCAAAATGACAACAGAATCAAAAGTCAGATTACATTCCAAGTATCGTCTCTAGAGATGTAAGATCATTTTAGGAGCAGTGAGATCAAATAGAGAGAGGATTTTGCTATGTAAAGGTACCTTAATCTGTCTGTTAAAGAGGTAAGGCTGAGAGTTGCCCATCTGAATAGCAAGAGCAGCCTCGGGATGCGTGTTATATCTCACGAAACCAAAGCCTTTGTCTCGTTGGACACGGACCTCTTCAATAACTCCAGCACCAAGTGCATGGAAGTAGCGGTGTAGATCAAGCTGAGTTACCTGCCAGATATAGTGGATAGCTTGTAAAGAGGTACCAGAATCTACTGATGCAGTAATTCATCAGAGAGCCATAAAAAAGCTGTCTTTGTTATGATAGTGAACCAAGTTAAAAGGAGAAGTTCCTTGAGAGAGTGGACTTACCTCAGGAGCGAGGTTTCCCACATAAACAGGGGTATACTGAGAGTTGTTCTCAGGAGCATCCTCATTTAAGGTCTCTTTACCATCCTCTGCACAATTAAATGACAAATGTAGCTTTTTAAGCTATGAGAGTTTCATATTACACAGTTAAAAACAGTACAGAGCTCACATGTGTTTCACGAATACCACTTAAATGAGAAAGAAACAAAAATCAGAGTGTGGACAGTATTAGATAGACAACCTGAAGAGCCAGTCGTGAGTTCCACAACACTTTTTCCATCAGAGCTGTGCTTGTCCTCACCAGAAGTGGCGCCTTTCGTCGCCCAGTTGCATCTGATTTGTCGGCTACTTAGCCACTTACCTGAAGAGAGGTGATAGAAACAAAGGTTAAAACAACACCAACAGCTCTTAACTAAGATACAAAAAAAACACAGAATCCTTCACGAGCTACTCATGCAAATTTTAAGAGCTTCAGAATCAACAAAGCAGAATTCACAAACAAAAGATGAAATCCTGAGATCTCAGCTACTATACAAGCCTTACCATTCATCTCATTTATGGCAGTTTGAGCATCCTGCAAATTAAATTAACATTTCAAATCAATGTAAGACCACGAATAATCCTCGAGCTAATATAAATATACACCTCATGATTTAAAGAATATACAGTACTTGTTGATTGCGGAAGGAAACAAACCCAAAGCCTCTTGAGCGTCCAGTTTTTTGGTCCCACATAACTCTTGCATCCCTTCAAGTGGAAAAATATAATAGACTCAGTTAAAGATTATGAATTGAATAAAAATGTTTCAGCATATAAGCTTTTATCAGTGGGCAAATTTCGTAACCCCGAGAGTTTTGAGTATGTCAGAATCATTTAACAAGAACATCTTTTTTTACGACTAATTAGCATTTGTTTAAGATCAAGCATGAGAACTTACGAACAAGTGGAAAAAACAGAAAAGCTTTGATACAATGCCGCATCAGTAACCTCTGGACTGAGATCTCCAACAAAAATGTTGAAATGACCTGCATCTCATGGGAAACAATAGCATTAAGCATCCATGCTTTTCTAAAACCAAACAAACAAAATGCAAATCTTTGAAAAACCAAAACTTACTTGATGTATCTTCCCTCTGACCAGTGGCATAAGCCCAATTGACTTTAATAGGCTGTCCAAACCTGTGACCTCAAATATTATAACCAAAGAAAAAGCGTTCATAAACTAAAGAGAAGGAACAGAACTGTTGATAATTGTTCCTTACAGATGCCTTCCATTCAGAGACAGTATAGCCAAACCAGCGGATCTTCGGTCAAAGTAGTGAACAAATCCATATGATGACTGTCAAAACCAGAAAGATGCAAGTTTAGTAATCTTGAGAACCCAATTTAAGTAAAGAAGCAAATACAGTATTTCTTAAGCATACACATCTCTGCAATTGTTTAGTTATGCTCGTCCAAAACAAGAATGATACTTTATAAAAAGAGGGTCGCTTTCACAATCTTTACACAATAAAGAAAAGAAGAAAATTTCGAATCTCTCTTTACCTTATCCTTTCTGATGAGTTTACTGCTTTCAACAGGGCCAGTACTTGCAAAAATCTCTTGAAGAAGAGGCTCTGTGACTTGTGTATGGATGTTTCCAACATACCTAAATGATTACAGAAGTTAAAAACATATACTCAGAACTACACCTTCAACAAACAAAAAACTACATTGCAAAGTATTAATTACTCGAAAAACCAAATTCACTCACACGCTACGGCAAGTACTGGGATCAAAACCAGGAGGAAGGTTTCCACTTGGAACAGGCTCTAACTGCAAATGCCAAAACCAAACCAAAAATAAAATAAAAAATTTGGATTGAAGCGCAAAAAGAAATAACTTTTTTTTTCTATCTCCATGAGCTAAATAAGGTAATTATCAGTTTAGCTAAATACAAATCTGAAATCTTTCTTAGTATCAACAAAATTGATGCTTATAATTGCTATAGCCTACAGGATCTGGAAAGTGGAAACCCTAGTTCCCCATCAATTAAGTAATTCAACAGCGAGAAATGAAAAAAAAAAAAAAACACAAAATAAGAACGATCCATAGTTTCAAATGATGAACACAAAACTAAACTGTTGAACTCAAGATCGAGATCGACACTAAATTTGTAATAGGTTCGGGGATACTTTGATAAATGGAAGAAGGAAAGCTTTGGTGAGAGTAAGAAGGTATGCTCGGATGAACAGTAATCGAGTGGGAAAGGTATGTTCTCAATTGGTGCACTCGGGTGAACAGTTTTCGGAAGAATAAAATGTACTTGATCAAAAAGGTGTAGTATATTTCAAGTTAGTTGTACACAAATGATGGTACAACTATATATAGTACATTGAGGTTAGGGCTTTTGATTCATATGGTTACATTCTAACCATATGTTCATAAAGTAACCCTTAATGAGCATAAAGTAACTATACTAAGATATAAAGTAACTGTTGGGAATGTCCTGAAATCACACTTGTATTCACTTCAATGATAGTTGTGATGTCGAGAGTAGACATTCATATGATACTAGGTGGTCATTACGTTTTGCTAGAAGCCGCTTATGATCTATGAGTTATGAACTCATTACTAGTATTATATGATCCTACAAGGTCACACACCTAAGCAAATAGGATTCACTTTATAAGGGAATGATCATTAATGTAATGATCTAGATGATGTATATTTGATACACATTATAAACATGTTTTAAAGGCAGCATCGATCGACACTATAGTAGTGTCGATCGACACGAGGGTTTAACCGAAATAAGATTTCGGTTTAATGACTTAATTGATTCTGAATCGGTTCAGGATCAATTAGGTTTTCTCCAGGACCTATATAAAGGAGATATAGGTCACGACCTGGAGAGACAGTTTTCGAAAAACCCTATTGACAGCCACCTCTGAGAATTCCCTGAAAGATCCGATTCCAGGCACTAGCATCCCTACGGATTCCTATTTGTGTGCGTGTAGACTATCGGTAGAGGCACTGCATTTGAAGTGCTGCAGATCTCGAATCCCTGATCAAATCTCCGTTGCAAACTCCAGGTATATTCGAGATCCGTTTCATCAGATCTAAAGTTTACAAACCCGAGATCCTAGGAGAAAAAGGAATTGCATCTAGGTTGGTTAATAGAGATTAATCCGGTAAAACCTGTATGAATTCCTACAGTGGTATCAGAGCCTTAGGGTTTAACTAGTAATTTGTATGAGCTGAATTCGGATTTGATCGTTTTTCCTTCGTAAAATCGTTTTCGTGAAACTTGCTCAAATCGTGAAAGAAATCTGTATGAACTAAGGGAGTGTCAATCGACACGTCTGTCTTTGCCTTGCGATCAATGAACCGGTTCAATTGGATTGAATCGGTTATCGTGCTCGGTTAACAGATCGATTAAATCGGCAAATTTCGGTTTGTTGCGGTTTGGTTGGTGTCGATCGACACCGATCGGTAATCGACCCGGTTCAATTAGATTGACCGGTTATCGATCCGGTTCAATTGGATTGACCGGTTATCGAGAAATTGAATTTGGTTTGGTCAATGTCGATCGACACAAATGTTGTGTCGATCGACACTGACCGGTTATTGAAATTTTATGTCGGTTCTCGAAACCGGTTCAATTGGATTGATCGGTTTTCGATGAACTGAGACAGAAAGGTAAGTGTCGATCGACACTAAGGTAGTGTCGATCGACAGTCTACGCTGATTGATGGTTAGTGAACCTGAAATCAAATAACCGAACCAGATTTAATGGGATTGGGTTCCTGAATGCGTATATGATATGTATTAAGGATTAAATGTTCAGTTCCTCGACTAAATATCAAGTGTTCTGGATGTCTTCCCGATCTTGTCAGCTGTCAAGGATCATTTCATTGCATGATAGGCTTGCAGTGCGAGATATCTGCTGTTACATGAGTGAGGCAGTAGGTAATTGAGTTGATGGGCTTGCAGTGCATGGCATCAACTATTACATGACACAAGAGATTGGTTTACTTGAATAGGCTATCAGAAGTTCTGGGCCCAGAGACATCAGGTGGTTAGAACATAAGATGTTTTATCCACAACCAAGAGTCATATTGGATATGATTAGGAAAGTGTTGCTTACTTGTATAGCTAAGATTTGAGTTACAGCCAGTGGCTCGCTCGGATTTTAGTGAAACATGGATCTTGGATCATTATATTCTTTGAGGAAACATAGTTTTGAATATAATGCGAGTTTTCTTAATTGTTAAGTTTACTCTTTTATTGAACATCGTAACTTACCCTCTACCTCTTTTGTTTCAGCAATGTCAAGCTCAAACAACATTTTCTCCCTAAGATCCGTCCTTGAGAAGGACAAGCTGAATGGATCAAATTTTCTGGAATGGTATCGGAACCTGAGAATTATTCTCAGGCAGGAGAAAAGGGACTATGTCCTTGATAAGGTTCTCCCCGAGAAGTACCGTGCCAATGCCCCGCAGACAGAAAAGAATGCTTGGGATAAGCATTCAAATGATGTGGTTGATGTGACTTGTCTGATGCTGGCTACCATGAACTCAGATTTGCAGAAGCAATATGAGAACGTGGCGTCGCCCATCGAGATAATCACTAGCCTGAAAGCTATGTTTCAGGAGCAGGCTCGAACTGAGAGGTACCAGACGGTTAAATCTCTAGTTGAGTGCAAGCTACCAAGTGATGCTCCAGTGAGTCCCCACGTCATAAAGATGATGGGTTATATTGATAACTTGGGGAAACTGGACTGTCCCATTAGCCAAGAGTTGGCTACTGACATCATACTGCAGTCACTGCCGCCAAGCTATGATACGTTCATTATGAACTATAATATGAACAGCTTGACGAAGACGTTGACTGAGTTACATGGCATGCTCAAAACAGCTGAGCCAAACATCAAGAAGGGTGCCCCTAATGTGCTTATGGTACAAGGGGCAAAAAGTTTAAGAAACCCGGCAAGGGCAAGAGAAAGGGCAAGGCTGTCCAGGTTATGAACCAGGACAAACCTGCGCCTCCCCCTAAGCCCAGAGCTGGCCCTTCTGATGCTGATAAGTGCCATTTCTGCAATGAGTCTGGGCATTGGAAGAGAAACTGCAAGGAATTCTTGGATGGTCTGAAGAACAAGAAGAAGACGTACGAGATGACTTCTCCAGGTATTTATGTTATTGAAGTAAATGTTACTTCTACAGGTTCTACCTCTTGGGTATTAGATACCGGCTGTGGTGCTCATATTTGTACTAATGTGCAGGCACTAAGCAATAGTAGGACGCTGAAGAAAGGACAAGTAGAGCTGCAAGTCGGGAATGGAGCAAAGGTTGCTGCATTGGCCGTGGGCACTTATCATTTGTCTTTGCCTTCGGGCTTGGTTTTAGAATTAAACAATTGCTATTTTGTACCTGCGATAAGCAGAAACATCATTTCAGTTTCCTGTTTAGATTTAGAAGGATTTGATTTTTCTATAAAGAATAAATGTTGTTCTTTTAATCGTGATGGTATGTTTTATGGTAGCGACCCATTAGAGAATGGGCTTTACATTTTAAACCAATCAATGCCCGTTTATAACATAAATACTAAGCAGTTTAAGTCTAATGACAAAAACCCAACTTTTCTCTGGCACTGTCGTTTGGGTCACATAAACGAGAAACGCATACAGAAGCTCCATAGTGATGGGCTTTTGGGCTCATTTGATTATGAATCATGTGAGAAATATGAATCTTGTTTGATGGGCAAAATGGCGAAGGCTCCATTCAACAAACCAAATGAACGGGCCAGTGACTTATTGGGCCTTATACATACAGATGTCTTTGGCCCGATAAGCACAAGTGCTAGAGGAAATTATCAATACTTCATTACCTTTACTGATGATTTCAGCAGGTATGGCTATGTCTATCTAATGAGACACAAGTCGGAATCCTTTGAGAAATTTAAGGAGTTCCAGAATGAAGTACAGAACCAACTTGGCAAAAGTATTAAAGCTCTTCGATCTGATCGTGGCGGAGAATACTTAAGCCAAGAGTTCAGTGATCATCTGAGAGAGTGTGGAATTATTTCACAACTCACTCCTCCTGGAACACCCCAATGGAATGGAGTTTCCGAGAGGAGGAATCGGACCCTATTAGATATGGTTCGATCAATGATGAGTCATACTGACCTTCCATTATCCTTTTGGGGATACGCTCTAGAAACGTCTGCGTTTACACTAAACAGAGTCCCATCAAAATCAGTTGCAAAGACACCACATGAGATGTGGACTGGAAATGCTCCAAGTTTGTCTTTTCTGAAAATTTGGGGTTGTGAAGCTTATGTAAAACGTTTAATATCTGATAAGCTTGCACCCAAATCTGATAAGTGCTTTTTCGTTGGTTATCCTAAAGAAACCAAGGCGTACTACTTCTACAACCGTTCTGAGAACAAAGTGTTTGTTGCTCGGGATTGTACTTTCCTTGAGAGAGAGTTTCTTCATAAAAAGAATAGTGGGAGTAAAGTACTACTCGAAGAAATTCGAGAATCACAGGAGCCTGCTCAACCTAATGAGGAAGAGCAGCAGGTGGAACCACAAGGAGTTGTGGAACCAGCACCTGTGATGCCTGAAGTTCGCAGATCCGGAAGAATTTGTCACGAACCCGAGAGGTACTACGGTCTTCTCGTGAACGATTGTCATGACCTGCTGATCATTGACGGTGACGAACCTGCGAATTTTGAAGAAGCAATGTTGGGCCCTGACTCCGAAAAGTGGCTTGGAGCCGCTAGATCCGAAATAGGATCCATGTCAGAAAACCAAGTATGGTCCTTGGTAGATTTACCCGATGGTGTAAGACCCATTGAGTGTAAATGGATCTTAAAAAAGAAGATTGACGTGGATGGGAATATCCAGATATTCAAAGCTAGATTAGTGGCTAAAGGTTTTAAACAAATTCATGGTATTGACTATGATGAGACCTATTCCCCAGTCGCTATGCTTAAATCCATTCGGATACTCCTAGCAACTGCCGCTTATTATGATTATGAGATTTGGCAGATAGATGTGAAAACAGCTTTCCTTAACGGAATTCTGGAAGAGGATGTGTATATGACACAACCTGAAGGTTTCACTGATCCTAAGAATGCTGGGAAAGTATGCAAGCTTCATCGATCCATTTATGGATTGAAGCAAGCATCACGGAGTTGGAATCTTCATTTTGATGAAGCGGTCAAAAAGTTTGACTTCGTCAAGAACGAAGAAGAACCATGTGTATACAAGAAGACTAGTGGGAGCGGAGTTGCATTTCTCGTACTGTATGTAGACGACATACTTCTTCTCGGAAATGACGTTCCATTGCTTCAGTCTGTCAAGACTTGGCTTGGAAGTTGTTTTTCCATGAAAGACATGGGTGAAGCCGCGTACATTCTTGGAATAAGAATCTATAGAGATAGATTGAAGAGGCTTATTGGATTGTGTCAAGATACTTATATAGATAAGGTCTTGCACAGATTCAGTATGCAGGATTCCAAGAGAGGTTTCACGCCTATGTTACATGGTATAACTCTTAGCAAGAAGCAGTGTCCTTCGACACAAGCTGAGCGGGAGCGAATGAATAGAATTCCTTATACTTCGGCAGTAGGATCTATTATGTATGCCATGCTCTGTACTCGTCCAGATGTTGCTTGTGCCTTAAGCATGACGAGTAGATACCAATCTGATCCAGATGAGTGTCACTGGAAAGCAGTCAAGAATATCCTCAAGTATTTGAGAAATACTAAGGATAAATTCTTGGTGTATGAAGGAAATGATGAGCTGATCATAAGTGGATTCACAGATGCAAGTTTTCAGACGGACAAAGACGATTTCCGATCTCAGTCTGGCTATGTCTTTTGTCTGAATGGCGGTGCAGTCAGTTGGAAAAGTTCCAAGCAGAGCACCGTAGCTGATTGCACTACTGAAGCTAAATACATTGCCGCTTCGGAAGCAGCAAAGGAAGCTGTTTGGATCAAGAAGTTCGTATCTGAACTTGGTGTGGTCCCTAGTATCTTAAAGCCTGTGGCATTGTTCTGTGATAACAATGGAGCAATTGCTCAGGCGAAAGAACCAAGGTCACACCAAAAGTCCAAACACATAGAGAGGAAATATCACTTGATACGTGATATAATTGATAGAGGAGACGTGGAGATCAGATGAGAATGTCACTGATCCTCTGACCAAGCCCCTCCCGCGACCTAAGCATGAGAGTCATACTGCTGCTATAGGACTTAAGGAAATTAAGATGTGATCTTGATTTTAGTGGGAGTTGTCATATTTTAAGTTATGCTTTGATGTTCATGTAATCATACTTTGGTTATTTTAATGAAATTTGATTTCAGTATTATTTAAATGTATTTAAATGATAGTCCCAAAATAAATTTATGACATTCTATAGGTCATCAAGTTGAGGACTTGATCATGAAACCCTATAAGTGATAAATGACATAGATTATATTTGTCCCTGGTCGAGGTTGTTAATGTGGGACACTGACAACCGCGTGAGACTAGCATGTGAGGTGACTGATGACTAAGTTTCATGGAGTCATTAATAAGAGTATTAAAGTCAATCACATAGATATATGTTAGAGAACATATGATCGGACATGACCCGCTAATGAGAACTCTACAGGAAAATTAAGTGTCATGAGAGGTTCTCATAACGACTATAGAGTATAGTCCTTAGACCTGAGTTCATCATGATTCCTTACATATGAATTGGTCCGTTTTGACTTTGTCAAACGTTATCCGTAAAAGGTGACTATAAAGGCATTGATTGAGCGTATCATGAAGTGTGTGAAGGAACAGGGATGGAACAAGATGGGATTTATCCCTCCTGAAAAACAGGAGATAAATATCTCAAGGCCCATCGAAGATTTAATACTGAGGAATGTGTGGCCGCACTCGAACGAGCTGAATGTCAGTCGTTTGCTTTGTTAGTATAAATCGGAGTTCGATGAACATGATGTTGGTTGAATAAGGATGACACGGTTCTTGCCGTATGCCAGATCGAGATATAGCGACAAAGGGATTATTGGAATAGTTGATTCCAGTACAAGTGGGAGATTGTTGGGAATGTCCTGAAATCACACTTGTATTCACTTCAATGAAAGTTGTGATGTCGAGATTAGACATTCATATGATACTAGGTGGTCATTACGTTTTGCTAGAAGCCGCTTATGATCTATGAGTTATGAACTCATTACTAGTATTATATGATCCTACATGGTCACACACCTAAGCAAATAGGATTCACTTTATAAGGGAATGATCATTAATGTAATGATCTAGATGATGTATATTTGATACACATTATAAACATGTTTTAAAGGCAGCGTCGATCGACACTATAGTAGTGTCGATCGACACAAGGGTTTAACCGAAATAAGATTTCGGTTTAATGACTTAATTGATTCTGAATCGGTTCAGGATCAATTAGGTTTTCTCCAGGACCTATATAAAGGAGATATAGGTCACGACCTGGAGAGACAGTTTTCGAAAAACCCTATTGACAGCCGCCTCTGAGAATTCCCTGAAAGATCCGATTCCAGGCACTAGCATCCCTACGGATTCCTATTTGTGTGCGTGTGGACTATCGGTAGAGGCACTGCATTTGAAGTGCTGCAGATCTCGAATCCCTGATCAAATTTCCGCTGCAAACTCCAGGTATATTCGAGATCCGTTTCATCAGATCTAAAGTTTACAAACCCGAGATCCTAGGAGAAAAAGGAATTGCATCTAGGTTGGTTAATAGAGATTAATCCGGTAAAACCTGTATGAATTCCTACAGTAACTAAGCATAGTTAATGAAATAATGAGTTGGGCCTTTCCTACTTGATGGGCTGGGAGTAGGATTTTGCCTTGGGCTAAATCCTTGCTCGGGCGAGGAAGGAGGCGGCCGACCTAGAGCGGAAGAAAGAGGTCGTTCGCCAAAAGAAAGCGAAGCAAAAGGAGCAGTTGGAGGCCTTGAAGACGGTTCTCGTATTCAGCCTGGGACCTGGTTGCTGCCCTCACATAGTATTGGAGCGTCATGACGACAAACCGTCGTCCTCCACTTTCGAGAGTGTTGTCACGTGCGGTGTCGGGAGGAACTGGCCGAGGATAAGATTTATCATCCCCGGGCGGGACGACAGACCGTGGGCTCCCCCTCCAGATCACCTGTGCATCAACGAGTGTTTCTTCGACCAAGGTGGACTCGGTTTTCCGATTCCCCCGGTGATCATGAGGTATTGTGCTCGTCGCAGGGTCTCCATATCTCAGCTTATGCATGCGAGTTTTCGGAACTTAATGTCTGTCCTGACGTTGAGCTACGAGGCTGGTCGGGTGGTTACGTGCGACCATTTTGAGGAAGCTTGTGAGATTACTCGCGGGAATACCTTCGACTCTGGTCGGTTCCAGGTCAAGATGAGGAGTGGACTCGTTCTTGTGAAAAACTTCTTGACTAGGCTTTCCGGTAACTGGCAGGAGAACTATTTCTTCGTCGAGATAAACGAGGCCTCGATAGGGAACTATCGCAGGGAGATCTGAATAGGCTGGAATAAACAAATTGGTATGATTTCCTTCTCGCCTTTCATATACGGCTGATCGTTGATTTTGCTCTCCTTTTGCAGATACCCAGACGCAAGCGCTTCCGGATAGCTCTTCCAAGTGCGTGGTCGGTTTGCTACAGCGTTATCCAGCTCAGGATTGGCCGACCTTCCTTAACGTTTGGATTCGCCAAGTGTACCCTCGGATCGTTACGGGTTTGTCCGCGTTTTACGACTATCCTTGCCTGACTTTTCCGACTTGGTTCTTTAGTTTTTACTTTTTGTTTCTCAGGTAATCCTCGTCTTGGTCTCGACACCTCCAAGCGTGTCGCTCTCAAGGCTGATCAGGGGAAAATGGCAAAACTGAAACTAGATCAGCCTCCACTTCCCAAGGCTAAGTCTGGGGCTAAGACGAGCGCGCCTACTGCTCCGAGCATGCAGAAATCTGCTGGCACTAGGACGAGTGGGCCGGCGAAATTTAATCTAGTTCAGCCTCCACTTCCCAAAACTAAGGCTAGCACTAAGACGAGCGTGGTAACTACCTCGGGTGCACAGAAACTTGCTGGCACTGGGAAGAGCAGGCCCGCGGCTTTGGTAAAGGATAAGTCCGCTGATAAGTCCCCCGTTTCAAGCCGCGCAGGAGGAACCCCGAGCAGAGCGCAAAAAGAAATGACCGCTCGAGACACGACTGGGACTGCCTCAAAGAAGCGGTCAAGGGACGAGAGCGCCCCAGTCGTGGCCAAACGTGGGGTCGGGAAAGAAATTGAGGCAATGTTTGGCCATAAGCGTGCTCGTCAAGACTCCGAGGAGTCCTCACGAGCCCTTATAGTTTCATCGGCGGAGAATACCGATGCAAACGCCATTGCTGATCGTGAGAGGCAAGATACCAATTTGGTGGATGCTGGTCATGACGTCAAGCCGGGCGTTGGCGTTGAAGACAGCCCGCTCGTTCTGTGCAGTCGTGACGAGCTCGACTCCATCGATGACTTTTTGTACAGCTATAAAGGCTTTGGCAGGCACATCACCGACCATCCCGAGGAATGCGCCAAATATATTAACTGCATTCGAGGGAGCTCGAAGGGTCCGAATCCCGAGCTGGATGAAATGTATGACCAAGCGGGCTTCCGCCAGTCTGCTGCGAACAACGTCGATGTAAGTTATTTCTCTTGTCCCGATCTCCGCCATTCCTATTGGCTTGATTTTGATCATGCTCTCGTTCCGCTTCTTTGTAGACCATAGTTGCTTTCAATTCGGTTTGGGGGCGATTTAATTGCGCTATGAGGAGGGAGCGAAGGTTGAAGGAGGAGATGGACTTTGTCAAGGCTCAAAATGATATGCTCGTTAAGGAGAAGGACCTCGACAAGGCTCGAATTGACATGCTCGTTAAGGAGAACGAGTTGCTAAAATCCGGGGGTGCCTCGAAGGAGCTCGAGAAGGTCAAACAAGAGCTCGAGAAGATGATGAAGTACTCTGAAGGGAAGTCAAAGATGCTGGCGGATGTTAGGAAGCAATACAAGGCCGAGAGAAAAGAAAGTAGGCAGGCGGAGGCGAGGTTTGAGGATACCAGGGAGCGCCTCAAGAGAGCCGAAGAGGTCAATGCTGCGTTGATCGAGCACGTCCGGACGCAGGTGCCTCGCCTTCGGTCTTCTCGAAGAGAGCATGGTCTATCTTGCGCCAGGCTTGCTGCCGAGCTGGTCGGACAGGCACAATCTTCTCTCGACCGAGCCCGTCAGTACTGTTCTGAACGGTTAGAATGTGCTCGTCTTAACAGCTTGGCTAGCCAGGTCAAGACGCAGCTCGACATGATATCGGCGTACGAGATCGATGTCGATTCCGAGGAGGTCCAGGCCAGCTTCGAGGACTATCAGAAACAGATCGAGGCGATGCAGCTGATGGACTTCTCTGAAGGAGACTATGAATTCAACCCTAGGGCGAGCGTTCTCCCGGTGAGCTATGAGGAGGATAGAACCAACTCCCCACCCGGTGAAGATTTTGGGATAGAGCGCGGCTGGACCCTCGATGCCTATGTGGGCGAGTGGATCAAAAAAGCTGATGATGGCGAAGAAGCCGCTGAAGGTAATGACCAGGCCACCGAGGCCAAGCAGAATGCTGAGGTCATACTCACGGCAGCGAACTCGAATTCTCCCAGGTCAGTTAAAATTATTGAGCAATTCGTGTCCTCCATTATTTCGAAAGTTACCGAGGATCTAATGGATGAGATTGCGGACAGGGTCTTAGCTGAGCCCACTGTTGCCGACCAGAGTATGGCTGAAGCTTCGGCGACGGACCCGGGGGTCGACGCGTCTGGTGCGGTCGACTCGGCTGAAGTCGAAGTTCCAGCGAAAGATCCAAAGACCGGAGAAGACCTGTTACCTCTCTTTGTTCCACCCCCTTCAACCTCGAATCCGAGTGAGCAACGTCCCGAGTAGTCTTTTTCTATTGTTGTAATCTGGCCGAGTGTGGCCGTTAAAACGATTGTGTAATCCTCCCCTGGCCGATGTGGTCCGGGTTAACTTTTTTTATTTTACCAAAGGAGCGGATCTTGTGGGTTTTAATGAAGTTCCTTCGTAGTTTCTTTTATGCGGCTAAGTTTTAAAGCTTAGGCATTTTCGTATGTTCTTTTATGCAGCTAAGTTTTAAAGCTTAGGCATTGATTTTGAAGTTTCTTTTATGCGGCTAAGTTTTAAAGCTTAGGCATTTACGTATGTTCTTTTATGCGGCTAAGTTTTAAAGCTTAGACATTGATTTGCACATCCAGCGAGCTGGTCCCTGGGTTACTTTTGATTTTGATCCGACCGGGTTCGCGCGATGGAATGGTCGGATCGAGTCGTCTGCGGGTCGGAACCCGGCTTACAACTAGAGTCCGTCTCGTGGTTAAACGTGCGAGAAGTGTTCGGCTTAAAGTTCTTACACGTTCTTTGGACCCGTGCGGGACTGGGCCCGGCTTTTATCCTATTCGGTGAAGTTGTGGTGGACTTCTCAAGTTTGGATTGTAGATTACTTCTCTACTGCATCTAGGAGAAACGTGTGTTGTGATCCTACTCGGGTTTAGCTATGGTGGGCCTCCCGAGGGTGATCTATTGACCGAGTACTTGATCAGAGTATCGGTGTAAGTGAGCACGGAGCAGTTTAGAATTCGAACGGATCGGTAGTAAGCTCGGAGCTTTTTAGAATGCGAACAGATCGGCGAGTAAGCTCGGAGATTTTTAGAATACGAACGGATCGGCGAGTAAGCTCGGAGCTTTTTAAATTCTTATTAATTATAGCTGGACTTCCGAGGAAGATGCCTACGTACCCGTTAAATAGGGATCAAGCCAGACGTAGTTCATTTTACAAGTAGAAGCTAGATAAGTCATCCGGGGATGAGTAAGTCGTTCGGAAACGAGTAGAAGCATACGATGCTTAGTTTTGTTTTGTTTTTTTTTTTTTTTTTGAGTGAAGGAGTGACGAGTAAACGAGTTTACGAGTAGACAAGTAGATAAGCTTAAGCGATGTAATGAGTGAGCTTGGAGCTCGCCGGGTCTGTTTCTTCCTGGGGGCCGACGCAGAGGTTGACCGAACGGAGTTGTTTCCCCGCGATGAAGCACGTTCGGGCCATCTTCTGGTTCCCGCGAATTGTGAACTCTCCGTGCGGGGTTGGGAACTTAAGGCATTGGTGGTAAGTAGATGAAATGGCTCGGAGAGAGAATAACCATGGGGTTCCCATGATTACGTTGTACACAGCTGGTTTATCGACCACCATGAACTTAACATTTCGAGAGATCCCCCCAGCATGCACCATTAGCTTGATTGATCCCACTGTCATGGTCGTGACACCATCGAATCCGGTGAGGGGCCTGACACCTGGCTTGATTCGACTATCGGGTATCTGCATTTTCTCCAAGGTTTCTTTGAAGATCAGGTCGACCGAGCTTCCAGTATCGACCAGCACCCTAGTCACCTCGTAGTCCTCGATTTTAAGCTCGACCACGAGCGGATCATTATGAGGCATGGCTAGGTTCTTTATACCTGCTTCCGTAAAGATAATGGGCATGTCGACTTTGGTCCGATCGGGGCAGCTCCCTTCGGTGATTGCCTCTTTCTCATACTGCTTGAGGGACCAGACCGAGTCGTGGGCTAAGCTAAGCCCTCCCATGATCATCAGAACTCTAATGGTCGAGTTTTTCTTGTCAGCCTGTCCTTTGTCGGGTTGGGCACGTTTAGGAGGAGTCGGTGAATTGGCATTCCCGCTCGACTTCTGCTCGTGCTCGTGATGTTCTTCCTCGGACTTTCGCTTCTCTCCTCGGTCGATTGGGGCACGACCTTGATCGCTCCCTTTTGGTACTGCGCGAGCAGTTGTTCCTTCAGTTGCCGGCATTGCGAGGTGGAATGCCCGTGCATCTGATGGTAATCGCAGTAGGATTGCCCGCTCGAAGGTTCCTGAACCTCTTGCGGCCGTTGATATTTATTCCACTGCTTCGAGAGGGGCTCGGAGAGCTATTAACGATGTGGCTGGCCAACTTCTTCCTATACTCGTAGTCGTAGTGTTGTCGGGGTTCTTGGTAGGATTCTTCACTTACTTCTTTAGCCTTTGTCTTGGCCGCTGGGGGCTTGACCGGCGAGTTCTTCTGGGCTTTCCCGGCTTGATCCTTCTCAAGCCTGATGAAGTCGACCAAGCGGTGCATGGCCTCCTCGATTGTCCTGAGCGGGTGCAGGATTAATTCCTTTCGGAACTTGGACGATCGGAGCCCCTGTTTGAGGGCGGCTATGGCAGTGGTGTCACTTGCCGTGACTCGCGAGATGACCACTTTGAAACGGTCCATGAATTTCTCGAGCGTCTCCTTCTCGCCCTGGACCAACCCTCACAAATCAGCGTCTGAAACATCGTCCTCCATATAGATGGCGTAGTGTTTGAGAAATGCCATCGAGAGTTGCTGAAACGAGTCGATTGAGCGGGACTCCAGCCTGGAGAACCAGTCCAAAGCAGGGCCTGCCAAGTACTCGATGAAATACTGGCAGTGGCCCGAGTCGTACTCCTCGGGGGAGAAGTGTACCCGTCCCATTGCGATGGAGAAGGCGGTTAGGTGCTGCTTCGGATCAGAGTCTCCGAAGTATGGTTGAAGCCGCAGTTTGGCAGTATGCCTGATCGGAACGGACGTTATCCTAGCAGTGAAGGGAGTCCGTTGTGTCTCGGCCAATACTCGGTCGATTTCCGGGGCCGAGCTGAGGGCTGATGCATCAGCGAGCTCATTTCTTGAAGCTGGCTGCTTACGTCATCAAGCTCGGACTGCTGTGTGCGGTCGGGGACGGTTCCCTGCCGGGCGACAAGGGTTTGCCTTAAATATGCGGTCTGACCGAGTTTCCCGAAGATTGAGGGCGAGGAGCTCGCTCGGGCTGTTGGCGATTCGAAGGTTGCTCGTCTCTGGGCCGGCTCGGTCCGCTCTGGTAGTGGCCCCCGCGATGCGAACAAGCTGTCGAGTCTAGCGTTCGTTACCCGCGCTCGCTCATCCTGCTCGTCGAAACGACGCATGAGAGCCCCGATGAGTCGAGCTGGGTCCAGCTGAGGTTCCTGTTCGCTTTAACCAGCTGTGTGAGCTTGATTATCCTGAGTTGTGTCGGGTCGGGTGGCCAATGTTTGTCTCAGGTCGACCGTGCTTCCGAGCACATGCCGGAGGTCGGTCGGCTCTTGTATCCTCCGGAAGACGGACAGAGGACTGGTCGGGCGCTCGATCCTTTCAAAGACCGAGGAGGCGGCGGTTGGCCGCTCGACTACATTGGAAGCCGTGATCGGAGCGACGTGCAGGTCAGGCTCGCTTGGGGCGAGAACAGGATTCTCCGCGTCTGCGGTGTTAGGGTTTCCCTGCTCGGGAAGAAGGGTCGCTCGCTGGGCCACAGGACTGTTAGCACCCTGAGCGCTTGTTCCCGAGGAATGAGTTCTCATGCTTGCTTCCTTGTTTAGATCCATAATCGCGTGAAAAGATATCCTCTTTGAGAGATAACAAATTTCCCCCTACCTGGCGCGCCAAATGTTGAACTCAAGATCGAGATCGACACTAAATTTGTAATAGGTTCGGGGATACTTTGATAAATGGAAGAAGGAAAGCTTTGATGAGAGTAAGAAGGTATGCTCGGATGAACAGTAATCGAGTGGGAAAGGTATGTTCTCAATTGGTGCACTCGGGTGAACAGTAATCGGAAGAATAAAATGTACTTGATCAAAAAGGTGTAGTATATTTCAAGTTAGTTGTACACAAATGATGGTACAACTATATATAGTTTATTGAGGTTAGGGCTTTTGATTCATATGGTTACATTCTAACCATATGTTCATAAAGTAACCCTTAATGAGCATAAAGTAACTATACTAAGATATAAAGTAACTAAGCATAGTTAATGAAATAATGAGTTGGGCCTTTCCTACTTGATGGGCTGGGAGTAGGATTTTGCCTTGGGCTAAATCCATGGTGTAACATAAACCCAACCCAGAAAAGAAAAAGGACCCATACTGTAGAAATGGAATTGAGACTTAAAAAACTCCAATTTCGACCCAAAATTAGACACATCGAAGATGTAATAAAATAAAACCTGAGGAGGAGCCAAAACACCAGGATGGTAAAGAGAGTGTTGTTGCATCATAGCTTGCTGCTGCATCAGAGCTTGTTGTTGTTGTTGATGTTGCTTCAGTCTCGGATTCTGCATTTTTTTTTCTTTCCACTGCGAAAAAAGGAAAGATTTTTTGTTTTCTTTCCCTATAGAAAAATTTTGATTTTTTTTTTTGGTCCTTCGCTAGGGTTCAGGTACTATCGCTCACGAGATGAAGAAAGAAAAAAAAAGAAAAAAAGGAAAGAAAAAAAAAGAAAAAAAAAAGGTGAAAAAAAAATAAAAGAGGAAAAAAAAAAATCAGAGAGGAAAGAGAAAGAAGTTGTCCGTAGAAGATGAGAGGGACCGTGCGGCACAGGTGAACTATTTATAGGACGATTTATTTTATTGCTGAATTTCAGACAAGAAGCCAGGCGAAACTAAAGTCACTGGACGGTGAAAATCTTTTTTTGTGACAGCCAATAATACTCCTTGTCCTTTTCTAGTTTCTACATCATCCTGACAGCCCAACCACATGGTCAGGCCCAAGCCCATACCCTAACGACGACGTTTATCCCTTGGATATCTACGGACCAACTTGTTATGTGGGACCCATATGTGTGTATATGATTATTGGGTAATATTTACAAGAACATTTAAAGATGTTGTTCTCCAATGGTGGAACTTCAAATTAAGGCACTAAATGGTAACACACATTCAACAAATTCAGCAAATTCCGCAAAATCCGCAGTTATCATTTAAGTTTGACATATTATTCAACAAATTCTGCAATTCAGCAGAAATTTAACAAATTATGCAATTCAACAAAAATTCAGCAAATTCTGCAATTCAGCAGAAATTATGCGGTTACCATTTACACCATAGGGTTTAGAATTTTAAGATTTAGGTAACTAACGAATTAGAAGAATTTAAAGAATTTGTAGAATTTGTAGAATTTTATTACCAGTTGATGATTGAAGAATTTGAAGGGAAAAAACAAAAGTTGAAGAATTAGGAGAATTGGTATAATTGGTAGAATGTGAAGAAAGTTGAAGAATTTTGTTCAATTACGTATCAGAAATTTTTGAAAAACAATTATTGGCATTTTTTAATACTAGGTCTGGGCATACGAGTATTTGGGTCGGGTACACGTTTAAGTCCAATTGGGTACAAGTTCCGTCAGGTATAGAATTTTTATACCCATACAAGTATCTATAAATTTTTGGATCGGGTACATATTTGGGTTTTTTGGGTACATGTTCTTTTAGGTTCAATTATACTTAAAACTTTTTTCTCTAAAATCTACAAAAAATAATCTATAAAATGAAAAATATTTTAATCAAAAACAATAAAAAAATATTTAAAATGCCAAATCTAAAATTTAAATTAGTTAAAAATGTGAGAAAAGGTACATAGACCTGGGTATATGGGTATACGGGTATTCGGGTCGGGTACAGGTTCAGTCAGATCTAGAAATTTTATACTCATACAGGTACATATAAATTTTTTGGTCGGGTACACGTTCAAATTTTTTGGGTCGGGTACAGGTTCGGATATTCGGGTTCGGTTTTTTTTTTTCAAAATGTAAGATGCTTTGACAAGACTAGATACTTTTTAATTTTTTGAATATTGTATGAGCACTAGTATTTTGCAATCTTTTTGTGATTGGTCAATAATAATTGACCATTTAAGTTTGAAAAAATAATAATTACTATTAAAAATTAATTACTTTTTCAAAATTAATCTTTTTCTGCTTTTACCATTTAAGTTTGATACTATTCAGCAAATTCTACAAAAAAAAATCAACAGTAGTTCAGCAAATTCAGCAAACATTCTGCGGTTACCATTTAAGTTTGATATAATTCAGCTAATTCTACAAAAAATCAACAGTAATTCAGCAAATTCAGCAAAAAATCTGCGGTTACCATTTAGACCCTAAATCTTAAAAACAGTATTTTTCATTTTAATTCTTCCTTTAATTAGAGTTAATAAAAATCACAAAACTTTTATAAATAACTTAAAACATACATTTAAGAAATCATACAAACAACATTAATCAATAAAACATTATGTTAAAACATAAAATTATATATAAATAATAATAATAATAATAATAATACACAAGATACAATAAATTATAAATACAACACTAAACTATTCAATAAAATTATTTTCGTAATGCTCCCGAATATGATCAATCAATGCATTTCAAAGTGATAAAATGAGCTTCTTTATTTTTTATCTATAGAATACGAGAAAAATTTGTTAAAATTGGGCATTTTCATTTACTGTATTTGTGTTATATAAAAATTGTAAAGTTTAAAGTGATAAAAATTAAATTAATAAAATGAAAATTAATGATATATAAATTTTAGGGATTAAAATACAAAAAAAAATGAAACCTCAAATTTTGAAGTTTTAAAATTACTCTTGGAGAGGAATAAACCTCAAAAATGAGGTTACAAGGAGGTTTTTGGAGATGCTCTAATAAGTCCGGTCAATTGGCTGATTTGATAAATGAGAAATTTCAAAAAATGTCACTTTCCAAGTACCACTTTTCAAAAATGCCACAATTTCAAAATCTTTGCAAAAATGCCACTTTTTCAAAATTAAATTTTCTTTATATAATTTATGTTTGGGTTAACTATGTTGTATTAGTGTTTAGTTTTGAGTGTTTAGGGGATTTTAGGGGTCAAAACATTTTTTTGGGTTTATAATTTTAAGATATAGGTTTTATAAATCTATAACTAGTGGCATTTTTTCACAGGTTCGATTCATGTTGGGAGGGTTCTGCTCTCCAAAGGAGAGTTACACTACAAAAAATACGCCTTTTTACGTCACTTTTTTCTAAGTGTAACGTCGGTATTAAACTGACATTAAAATATTCACGTCACTTTACGAACCGTCGTAACTTTCTCCGACGTAAACTTTTTATGCGTCAGTTGCATAAACGACGTGAAGTTTAACGTCAAAACGCCAAGTCCATTTTTTTTTGGTCCATTGAGTACATTATTCAATTATTATTATTTCATTTGTTTTGGTCAATTTTATTTTGTGTTACTTTCTCAAATAAACTAAAATTTTGAAACAAGCATTGACCCATATCAAATTTCAATCAATAAAATATGTAGCTCTACATTTAAACATAAATATCCGGAAAAATACAAAACCGAAAAACATTTAAACAAGAATTGGCCAATATTTAGTACTGAACATGAAAACTATAATGAATCACTCTTCCAAATTTAGACTGGAGTCTTTGTAAGCCTTTTTTACCCTGCAATCAAAGATAAGAAACACAATTTTATATATCATGGGCAGTTTAAGAACTCTGGCACTCTATTCATTGTCTAGATTGAAAATATATAACTAAAAGAAAACTTTAAAACATTCCTATTGCAACACAAACATGTATAACATAACTTAAAGCTGAGTAAAACATAACATACCTGCAACATGTATGAGTATAAGCTGTTACTCTTATGTTATCCTGAAAAATGAAGCCTTCATGATTACATATAATATCATAACAATTGTACATTTTCAATGAGCAGGACAGTTTCATACTAGATCCACCCGGATGCAATGGCCAATGACAATGCCTCACCAATGACAATTGAAGAAGGCTAGTGTTAAAATTGTGTTTCCATCCAAAATGGAAAGTACGAGTACAAATTTGAATAAATTTCCCAACTTTCATGTGGAAAACTTGAAACAAAAAAAGACAACTCAATTCTCTATAAATCCAAGTTATAAGCAAAACCAATTAATCTTGTGACCAAAAAAAAAAAAAAAAGCAAAACCAATTAATCTATTGACATTTAGGTACAAGTGCAAAGTGAAAATACCATTGCGGATAATTTTGCTTCTGCAACTCTCTCTTACAATGACAAGACTTCATCTTCCTCAGCTGGATATGCTGGTAGCTTCTTGCCTATATGTCAAAACATAGTCAAATGTTACATTCCCCTGCTTTGAACTTATTCAAGGCTCCTAGTCTCTTTGTCTATGAATATTTGAAAAGAATGAGACCAGAATCTACCACACATTTGTTTTCTTCTCCAATTCTATAAACTTGAAACAAAATTGACTAATTAGTGACCAAAGATCAAAAGCCACTTGAATTTCTTCAAAATTTAGAGAGAAAGGTCAAAACAGAGAGAAAAACTTGACGAAAACTACCTCAATCAATTGATTTGTCTTTGAGATTTGACATTAATAAAAAAATCCTAACAAAAATTATCTCCATAAATCCATTGTATCCTTAGATGAAACTGAAAATCCTCATCAAAGCCAGGTTATTCAATAAGAAAAACAACTAAAATCGCAACGTTGAATCGGAGCGATGATTAAAGGCATGATACTTTTGGATGGTCGAAATTGGAGATGGTACCTTTCAATCGGAATCGAAATCGGAGATGGCATCGTTGAGTTGGAAACCAAATCGGAGACGGCACCGTTGAATCGAAATGAAATCGGAGACAACATCGTTGAATCGGACTCGGAATCAGAGCTTGATCTACACATTACTAGAGAGACGATCGAAATCGGAGACTTAATCGAGGTGAGATTCCTCTGAGAGACGGCAATATCTTTTTCCGTCAAAAGTACTTTTCATTTATTATTTAATAAGTGTAATACTAATACTATGTTTTTTTTTTTTTTTGTCAACTTATTATCTTATTACTACTGAAACGATCAGATTACATTTTCCAAGAGATAATATAGTTTTTACTATCTAATCTAGCCTTTTTAGCTAACTGATCAGCCTTGCCTATAAGATCTCTGGAGACCCAAACAAAATGATAGTTACCCTTTTGCGCGAAGAATTTGATATCATTCACAAAGATAGTTATAGATGCATTGCCCCGATGATGCAATGCATCATATAACTCCGCATTATCACCTATAAAGGTGACGTTTGTGTAACCCAATGCATGCAAGGATTGCACCGCATTACGAAGAGCCATAGCTTCAGCTTGTAGCGCATTTGGAGTAGGTGACATCATAGCACTACCTTGAAGCAGTTGGATGCCTTCTTTGCGATATAAGGACCACCCAAAGCCTGCTATCCGATCCGAAGTAGTCCATGATGCATCAACCATACAAAGATAATCCGTATGCGCCATAGGCAACTGATGGAGGTCTTTCACCTGTTTCACCTTATCTTTTTCATCCTGAATTGTAACCCCCTTGAGATCCTGTTGTGCTTCTATCCATCTCATCTGATCCATCCGCGCCAACTGAATAACATGAGTTATATGTTCTCTTTTATTGTTGAATATCAAAGCATTTCTCATTTTCCATATTCTCCAACCAAGAAAAAAATAAAGAGCACCAGTGTTCTTAGCTTGGTCAAAGACAAACCTCAGATTTTGAAGGAGAGAATTTTGATTCACTTCTGCTCTAGACAGGAATTGCACATGGGCCAAATCCCATATTTCCTTCACCACCCTGCATTGAAATACTAAGTGATTGGCTGTCTCTTCATACTCTCCGCATAGTTGGCATCTAGAGTCCATCTTTATATTTCGCTTAATTAAGTTCTCTGCAACAGAAATCCCATTATGAGCCAGCCTCCACCAGAACTGTTTGATCTTCGGCGGAATAGGAACTTTCCAAACCTGCTTTGCTATCTCTTTCACCTCCGAAGAAATCCCATTCAACTGAGCATCCACAGATTCTTGGTCGTACATGATCTGCCTAAGAAGTTTATATCCTGACTTGACAGAGTAAGTTCCATCCTTCGTGTACAACCATGTAAGTACATCATCACCTTGCACAATACTAGGCTTGATTTGCGTGTTAAGGGATATATCTGAAGGGTTTACCATATCAAGCAATTTAGGGATATTCCATTCTGCACTCCCATGATTCAGAAGATCACTAACCTTTAATGATGGCTCTGTTTGGGATTCCATTCCAGAAGGGGGTCTAGATGGTTCAGTAGGAAGCCAATTATCCTCCCAAGCTTTGATCTTCTGACCATTACCAACTGCCCACTTAGTTCCTCTTCTAAGAAGATCCTGTGTTTTTATAATACTCCTCCAAGCATAACTAGATGTTGGATAGCACTTAGCTGAGAGGAAGCTGGTTTTCCGGAAGTATTTGGCTTTGAAAAGACGCGCAAATAATGAAGAGGGATTATACATGAGTCTCCATGCTTGCTTTGCTAACAAAGCAATGTTGAAAGCCTCTAAATCCTTAACTCCCAGTCCTCCTTCCTCTTTAGGGGCTGTTATCTTGCACCAAGATATCCAAGGAATTCCATTCTTATCTGGATTAGATGACCACCAAAATCTTCTCATAGAGGCATTAATCTCCTTCAAAAGACCCTTAGGTAGCATAAAACATGACATCGTATAAGTAGGCAAGGCTGTTATAATTGACTTGAGGAGAACCTCTTTGCCTGCCGGGGAAAGGAAGTGATTAGACCAGGCGCTTATTTTATTTTTGATTTTTTGACAAATATAATGGAAAACTTCCTTTCTGCGTCGCCCAATCTGTTCAGGCAGCCCCAAGTATTTACCAAAACCCCCAATTTTCTTAATACCTGTCATTTGGATAATGACATCCTGCACAGCGGAGGAAGTACCCTTACTGAATGTAACAGCCGATTTGGCATAATTAACCTCCTGCCCTGAACCCTTCTGATATTCATGCAAGACATTAAGAAGCTGCTCACATTCTTGAGAGGTTGCCTTGCAGAATATAAGTGAATCATCCGCAAATAATAGATGGGATATACTTGGGCCACCCCTTGAAGCCTTATATCCATGAAGCACTTGTTGATGTATCCTTCCTTTAATAAGATGAGAGAGGCCTTCAGTACAAATCAAATAGAGATATGGCGAAATTGGGTCACCTTGTCTGAGTCCTCTGTGAGGTACGATATCATCCGATGGACTACCATTAATAAGCACTGAATAAGTAGTTGATGACAAGCAGTTCATGATCCAACTTCTCCACTTCTCATTAAAGCCCATTCGGAACATAACCTGATCCAAAAATGGCCACTCTACCTTATCAAAGGCTTTAGAGATATCTAATTTTAGAGCCATATAGTCTTCCTTCAGCCTCTTGGTGTGTAAAGAATGCAGCAGTTCATGGGCTATTAGCACATTATCAGTAATCAGTCTACCAGGAATGAACGCAGATTGATTGTCTGAGATTATAGTCGGCAGACATCTCTTGAGCCTATCAGCGAGAATCTTAGTAATAATCTTATATGCTACGTTCGTGAGACTAATAGGCCTGTAATCTTTAACTAGAACAGGATTCTGAATCTTTGGGATCAAGCAAATATGGGTATGACAGAGCTTAGGATCCAGCCAGTTTTCTTCAAAGAACAGCATAATGTAAGAGCACACACCTTCTTTGATAGCTTCCCAATGTTGTTTATAGAATTCTGGAGTCATACCATCTGGTCCAGGTGCTTTGTCTTGATTTAAAGAGAACACCACTCCTCTAATCTCCTCCTCCGTAGGCATCCTTGTAAGAGCTTCATTCATTGAGGAAGTGACAAATTTAGGAATACCCTGAAGCAACTCATGAGATATCTCAGAACTATTAGATTGATAAAGATTAGTAAAATATTTCTCAATCTCCTTCTGTATGTGATCAGGCTTATTGAGAGTAGTACCATCTTCCGTTTGAAGAACTTGAATACGATTGTGGGCCCTTCTTTGCTTTGTTTTGGCGTGGAAAAAATTTGTGTTTTTATCACCTAGCTGGAGCCACAACACTCTACTCTTTGCCCTCCAATATTCTTCCTCTAATTGGTATTCCTTTTGTAATTGAGCCTTCAACTGATTGAGATAAGCATAGTCAAGCATTGGAGCTTCATGAGCAGCATGAATCTTCTTTTTTAACTCTTGAATATTCTGTTGAGAATTATTCTGCTGCTTACTGTTCCAATGAGCCAAAGCATTACGACACTTTTCTATAACCCTACTAATATTATAGGGCGAAACAGATGATATTCCTTTTGTCCATACCTCAGCCACCAAATTCTTTACTTCTTTATTTTGTCTCCATCTATTATCATATTTAAATAATTTCAGACCTCTCTTAATTCGTTTCTCTGTACACACTAGAAGAGGCCTATGATCGGATGAAGCATTCCAGGGAAATAATTGGATATAAGCGTCTGGAAACATCTCATTCCAGTGACAATTAGCAACGGCTCTATCTATCCTGGATTTGATGGTATAAGACTTCCTATTTCCAGTCCAGGTAAACTCACCGCCCACCATTTTTAAATCATTTAAACCACATACGCTTAACATTGATCTAAATGTGGCAAAAGTCGATTCTGACCTGAGAGGACCACCAAGTTTTTCTGAATTCTCTTTGATATCATTGAAGTCCCCTACGACCAGCTTGGCTCCGTGATGAGTACTCCCTGCAAAATCAGCAGCCATCATTTTGTTCCACTGATCATTCCTATACTTTAAGACAGGGTTTCCATAGATATAATCCATACAAAAAGTGTTTACACCATCCCCTACAACCATTTTTGTATGATACAGAGAGGGGTTCTCCAAAAAAGTAATTTGAACATGAGCATCCCAAAAAATAGCCATACCCCCTCCTTTACCCACCGGATTAACTAGCGCCGAGTTTAAATAACCTAATTCTTTACATAGGCTATTTACAATATCTTCACCATTTTTTGTTTCAACTAGGAGCATGATATCAGGTTTTACTATATTCCTGATATCCTTTAAAGTTGGAATTGTCAGAGAGCTCCCTAATCCCTGACAATTCCAATGCAATATCCTCATGGCTCCTTTGGTGGTTTTATGGCAACCACCAAGCCTTCAGAAGTAGCTTCGATGCTTGTCATATCTTGACTTGTAACATTCTCTTTCTGACTTTCTTTTTTACTAGATTCAGCTTGATCCTTTTTTCCTTCTCCCATATCTTTCTTCTTAAACAGATCTTGCTTCTCCTCATCCATAACATCAGCTCTTTTTCTCTTAGTCCCATGATCAGCCATGTTCTTAATCACAACATTAGCTTCATCCATCTGGGCATCCCCAGTTTCCGTAAACTGAGCATCTTGAGGCTTCAACCCTATCACTGTATCATCAATATTTCCCCCTTCCGAAGTATCATTCGATAAAGATAAGACACAAACAACATTTGAACTTTCCCCAATTCCTTGGTTTGTGTTAATTGCTTCTATTGCCTCCTTCCTCTCCTGTTGTGTTACATAAGGACTACTGCTAATCTCCATCAAGGCGGCTGTTGTAGAAGTCCCTGGATGCTCCTTTGGACAAGCGTCAAGTGACCTTAATTTCCTTCCCAATTTTATGTTTTACGTCAATTAATAAACCGCCTTAATTAAGCGACGTAAACCGTATTGTTTCTTGTAGTGTTAAATTACATGGTTTGGGTCCTGTCCTAGGGGGATGTATGGGTCTACGGGCTTTGAACCTCCTAGTCATTAAAAAAAAAGGGCATTCCTAAGTAATATTCTTACAAATGTGCACACAAAAGATGACATTTTTGCAATTGCTCCATGATATATTTACTCGGTTCGTGGTCTAATAATCCTAGGACTCAAGTCAAATAATGATAATATTTTTGTTATTAATTTTAGAAAAATGAAATTGTCAATTATTATTTGTGACCTTTACATATGCTTTCAAACAATCAATAACCGAAAATATTCATTACGACTTGTATTATTAATTTCTTTTAGTTAATCGGGTCGATTTTAAATCATGTATGGTCCACCAACCACATCTCATTATTAGGTTTGACAATGGAACAATGGCACATTTGCCACCTTTGGGAAATATTGGAGCATAAATGCCACCCATATTTAACTCTATTTTCAAACATTTTTTTTAAATCCGGAAAAATAGAAAATGACTTAAAAACCTTAACAGAGTTGCGTAATTACATGACCCAACCGCGATAACCCGACCCGACTCCCACATTCGGGTGAAAAGAGTACAAACCGAATCCAACAATTTCCAAAGTAACAATTTTTCTAAAACCCCAACCGTTTTTTCTTCGATCCTTCGATTCCGACGAGTTCCGATTCCGACATAAGATCCGGTGAAAAATTCTCGGTTCAATCTCGCTTCGTCGTCGATCTCCGTTCGAAATCGTGGCCAAAATCCTCTGCCGTCGGCGTTTTACTCCTTTGGGTAAGAATCAATTTTAATCCTCTTTGAATTTTGTTAAAATCGAATTGGACATCGAATTGTCGGAATCTAATCGAATTGGACATCGAATTTTCGGAATCTAATCGAATTGAGGAATCTCGAATTGAATCTTGTCTCCCATGTGTTCCTCTTTCTCTTGGCTTGAATCTAATCGAGTTTGCTTGTGTTGTACCATGGTATATGTGTATATTAGGTATTTTGATTTTGATATGGGTTTTGATACTTTTGTTCTTGTGTTTTATCAGGAAAGGAGTAATGGTTCGGACAATGGGTCTTCGTAGATCTAAACGTGGGAAAAAAGAAGGGAGTAGCAACGGTTTGGCCGGTGAGAGTAGTAGAAAAGGTAAGGAAGAAGGAGGGAAGAAGAAGGTGTTAGAAGAAGAAGAAGAAGAACAACAACAACAACAACAAGAACAACAACAAGAAGCAGTAGAAGAAGAAGAACAAGAAGAAGCAGTAGAAGAAGAAGAAGAAGAAGAAGAAGAAGAAGAAGCAGTAGAAGAAGAAGAAGAAGAAGCAGTAGAAGAACAACAAGAAGAAGAAGAAGCAGTAGAAGAAGAAGAAGACAAAGAAGAAGAAGTAGAAGAAGAAGATGTTGGCGAAGGAAAGGTTGGTATTTTTTTGGTGTTAGTAAAAGTGGTTCAACTTAGAACAACCGTTTATGCAAATTTGTGGTTTTTGTACAAGTGGGCCAACTGAGAACAAACGTTCTAATGAATATTTTCTTGGTATTTGTAGGATACCTCTGATGATGAGGATGGTTCAAGGGCTCTGCAGCCAGAGGGGATGTATTTTAAGCCTACTGAATACACCAAAAGTTGTAGGATAGGCACTAGGTGTAATGTGGGAGAAGTGGTGAAGTTGTTGGGGGAATATCCGGATGAATTGAGGTGGTTGAGACGGAATGAGCAGTTCAAGCACGTTCTCCACATGCCGGTGGAGGCTAATCACCAAGTCCAAGGCATGTGGATGCTTATGGTGCGCACCGCTAAACAGGAGACAAAAGAGTGTTGGTTTGTGGTTAATGGAACCCCCATAAGGTATTCCATTAGAGAGCACGCCCTTCTAACCGGTTTGAATTGCAAAGAATATCCCCCCAACTGGGAGAATCTAGGGAGTTTTGCGTTTGCTAAAAGGGTGTTTAAGAAGACAAAGGGAATAAAGATAAGCACGATAGAGAAGGAGATGGAGAGGTTGAAGAAGAAGAAGAAGAAGCGAGCTGCGGACAGGATGAAATTGGTTGTTCTATACTTCATCGCCAAGGTTTTGAAAGCAAAGAACAAGTATGATCCGACTGTCGACCCATTCTTACTCCGAATTGTCGATGATTTGAGTGTATGTGAGAAGTTCCCGTGGGGCCGTTATACATTCAACGATTGCGTTGATGGGATGAAATGGGTGGTTGATAACATGAAGGGAGCAGTGAAAACGCAAACAGGATTATCCGCCTTCATTATCCCCCTAGAGGTAAACCCTTTTACTATTCCAACAGATTCAAGTGTATAATTTTTGAATATGTGGCAGAGTTTTTCACTCTGTTTTGGACTCATTATGCAGATTCTTGCTTTTGAGTGTATTCCCAACCTTCGACGAAGATTTCGCGAAGATGTAGGAGGAGCGCATCCCGGTTGTCCAAGGATGTGCAAGCGGAGGTTTGTGAAAGGAGACAACAAAGGATTTCCGTTGCAGCATATACACGATGCGCTTGGAGATACAAAGGTTTGTACACATAATTAGTTTGGTAGAATTGGTACATTTGTAATCTTGTATTTGATTTTAGAGTAATCTTTTGTGATTTCAGGAAATTGAAAGCATCTTGGAGCCTACTGAAGAAGAGAGAGGCCTGTTGAGACAAATTGTTGAGGTAGATGCTGAAGAAGGCATAGGTTACATTGATCTGGTGGTCGAGAGCTGGAGGGAGCGTCTAGTTATCCAGAAGAAGCCTATATTATGGAAAGAATTACACAAAAAGGACGTTGAAGCTCGATCTCTGGAAAGAATTGATGAAGACCTTGATGTGGGTGTGGGTGAGAAGGAGAAATGTGTTGAACATCCTGAATCTTTAAGGGCACTACAAGCAGTACTCGTGGGGGTGATTGAGGAAGGGTTTGGGAAGCTGCAGGGGGCGGTTGGTGAAATGAATGCAAGGGTTGTTGGGGAGATTGAGATAGGGTTTGAGAAGCTTAAGGTGTTGGAGACGACCGTGAATACTCTCCACGGTTATATGTTGGGTAAGAAGATGGTTGTGACAGGTGAGGGGATTAAGTCTGACAAATCATTCATCTTGATGTCTCCTATTGAAGAATGTACCCCTGTTGTTCCTACTTCTCCTACTCAAGAAGAAGATAATTGTGAAGAGGGGGACCTTGGTGCTGAGAAGGATAAAGAAGAGAAGACACAAAAAGAAGTGCAAGGTGAAGAGAAGGACAAAGAAGAGAAGAAGAAGAGCAAGGTTAAGAGGAAGAGGAAAGAGCCGGTTAGGTTTACACCCGAGGAAACGAAGAAGAAGAAAAAGTGATATTTGTTTATGTTTTATTTAGTTTGAAACTTGGTATGTTTTATTTAGTATGTTGAACTTGGTATGTTTTATTTAGTAATGGAACAATTCGTATTGGTACAACTAGAACAATTCGTAACAGAGTTGTACCTTTACCAATTATAGGTTTTTTTCTCAATTAGCACAATTCGTAACAGAGTTGTCAAACAACCATAATTTAAAGTCTTACAAAGATTTAAAAACCATAGTCTAAAGTCTTACAAAGAAACAACCACAATCCTAGTACATCAAAGATACTAGGTCAAACTCTCAAACTTCAAAGAGAGCTCGTTATACTTCTTCTGAAGATCCAGAATTTCCTGTTTCGCAGCGGCCAACTCCTCCTTCATCTCATTCTTCTCATCCCTAATCTTCTCAAACTCGTCTTGAATTGCAGGTGTCCACCACCTCCTGAACCCACATCCTTGACCAGGACCCTAAATGAAAACCATGAAAACCATAAAAAGCATAAAAACCATCATCTGAAAACCTTCTTCAGCATCGATTATTTCCCACTATTCATGAAAATCTGAAAACCATGAAAACCATAAAAAGCAAAAATCTGAAAACCACCGATTCCGATTCACTTACATCTGACAAATCGTATGGGCAAGTGAAGTACCGCATCCCCTTGGTTCCGGTTGGTTCATTCGAAGTTGCAACAACGATCTGTGCACCGCAATCACACGCCCATGGAACGCCCTTCTCATGCTTCCTCACCTCACCATATCTAAT
Source organism: Draba incana (assembly GCA_963576765.1). Lineage (NCBI taxonomy): Eukaryota > Viridiplantae > Streptophyta > Magnoliopsida > Brassicales > Brassicaceae > Draba > Draba incana. The sequence continues at coordinate 4,193,380 of OY755215.1, read as the reverse complement.
TTGCATTTTCTTGTCGAATTCACTCGCCATCTTCAAGATTTCCCTCCTACCTTCTCTCTCGATCTGTCGGATTCGAGATCTCCTCTCTCTCTCTTCAAAGAAAAGAAAAGAAAAGAAAAGTTTCTTTCTCTCTCTGTCGGCAAAATCTTTGGGGAAGAAATAAGAAAAGAAATGTTAAAATAAAATCTGAAAAAGAAAAGAAATAAGAGAATAAATATCTTTGGGGAAGAGTGCAACCGTTCCGTTTCCCCAACCGCAGCTTTAATAAGAGAATAAAGCAATATTATTAAAATAAATTATTTTAAAATTTTTTGGAATTCCCTCCAAATTTTTATAAAAAGATGGGCAAAGCTGTACCGAGTTGTTCAGTTGTACACTTGGCTACATAGCTGTACTTTGACAGTTTTTCGATTTTTCTAGTTGGACCTAATTAAGGATAACTCTCTTGGAGTTGGACTTCTAATTTTCCCATATTAATCATCATTTTGGAGGTTTCCACAATATAATGTGGTCGAATTAACAGTATTCACATAATCCCCTTAGTAAACGGGCGAAACCTAAGATAGGAAACATAAAACTAATAGGAGTGTTTTGTATGAAATCACATCATTGTTTACAAAAATTCCGAAATTCTTGTTTTACTCATTTACAACCATTATTGCATGTTTTTTGGAATCCTCACATCATTTTACTAAGAGAATCTCCACATATAAATTGATAACAATAAAAAAACAAATCAAGTATTCATAAAAAGTACCAATAAGAAGTACCACTTGTACCAAACATATTCATAAACATATTCATAAAAAGTACCAATATTCAAGTATTTTCGGGCTGCAACCACCTCTCTAAGTTTATACCATGGTTGTATTTGAACCTCTTGCGGCGACGTTCTCCGGTGGATGGATATCTCGTTTCCTTATTTCTTCCGGATTTTGGTTTAAATACCGGCGGTAAGGCGTACAATTCCTTAATGTTAGCGGGGATATCCCACTCAGACTCATGCGGCACTAAATAAATGGTTTTCTCATACGCCAACGCCCAAGTCTGTGTCAAATATTTTTCCGAGCAAAGATCATAGAGGTGGATAGTCTCTTCTCCTCTCCCTTCTTTGTTCATAAAGAAGCTGCATGCGGCTATTGCATGGACACACGGATACTTGTCTATATCAAAACATCTGCAAGAACATCTTTTCAATCTCAAGTTCACAAGATACGCCTTCCCATTGACTCCTTTGACAGCGTATTCAAGCCGGAAGCCGTTTAGCTCCTTCACGGGTAAAGATTTCGCGGTTTCACATCTCGAGTGCAATATGTTCTCCACGAAAGGCACGACTTTTTTGAAGTCCGGTGCACTAGCCGTTGTTTTCCTATGTTTGTTAAACCACTCAGACATCTTTTCAACAATCGCATCAATCATAGGTAATAGCGGGTACGCCCTTGCTTTTCTAAACACATTGTTCATTGATTCCGCGGCATTGCTCGTGTCTATGTTGTACTTGTTTCCTTCAAAATAGCACCTTGTCCATTTTTCAAGCTTTGTACTATCTTCCAGATATTTAGCACCCGTAGGCCACCTACCTTCAAAATCTTTATACTCCTTCTTAAACTCACTCTCTGTATAAGCATGAGCGCACATGATAAATTTCTCAGCAGCTCCATCCTTGTCATACGCCACCTTTCCTCTCACGTTTTGAGACAAATGCCATATGCAATGCCCATGCTTAGCACTCGGGTACACCGTCTCTACTGCTTTGATGATGCTCTGATGTCTGTCGCTTATAAAAACCAACTTTGGACTATCCGGTATAATGGTTTTCAGCTTCGTGAAAAACCAGTTCCAACTAACATCTTTCTCACTATCAATCACACCAAACGCAATGGGGTAATGGTGATGATTAGGATCCTGAGCTGTTGCGAAGACCAACATACCACCGTATTTGCCTTTAAGAAAAGTTGCATCAACAACGATCACTTCTCTCATTGCCTTGAACCCTTTAATGCTAACACCCAACGCGATGAATAGGTACTTGAACATCTTTTTTCCATCCAATTCCACACTTGTTACTGTCTCCGGATTGGCCTTCCTCAACTCGTAAAGATAAGAAAACAACAAGTTGTAGCTTTTTTCGGGACTCCCGCGCATCTCGCTAATGTGTCGTTTTCTCCCTCTCAAAGCGGTAGAGTAGGAGCAGTCTAGAGAAAGCTTATTTTGTACAAGACCGACGATACTTCTAGCAGGAGGTGTGTCCATTTGACCTGGATAATCTTCATGCAACAAGTTGGCTACTAATCGTTGTGTGCCTCTCCGTTTAAAACTGCTTGTGCTCTCAACAGCCCGCGAGCATGCATGCATCTTTCTGTGTACTCTTATGGTCCAATATAGTGAATCCTTATCTCTCGCAGCTCGTAGATACCATTTACAACCTTGCGAAGCTTGTCGGCATCTTAGCATAAGTCGATGCTTATCCGACTTAACTGTTTCATACGCAAAACAATTCTTATTTGCAGCTCTCAATACCAAATCTTGCACCGCTTGCCTGGAACTAAATTCTTGCTTTATTACAAGACCAGTACCATCTTCCCATTCTTCAACAGTCGCAATTTCTCCTACGGGAAGGTCCACCATATCATGAACAATAGCATCCAAATGGTTATCTATCGGACTTTCTACAGTCGCAAAATCGTCACAAGATACATTCTCACAATCATCATTACCGACATTTTCGTAAGCCAAAATCGCCCTTGTCTCATCATTAATCGCCTCATTTGGTTGTTCTTCCAAACTAAGGATGCCAACATTTTCATTGCCTATACCACTTACAACCGGCTCCGAATAATTCACACCAAATGAACTTATTTGCTCTGCTCTTGAAACTTGGTCCAAAACCCCATTGTTTTCCACACCCTTCAATAACTCCACTACCAAAACAGGTCTCAGACCGTCTTTATCGACCGACATAAGATAACCCAATACTTCCTCGTCATCTACAATATATGTCTCTCTTCGAGCTTTAGATACACTGTAACTCAATTTCAGCTTCCCCGCGGTTTCATCTATCCCAATCTTCCTACATATATTATCTACTACCACCGCATAAGTTATCTCCTCCATAGACGATGTCTTAAACACTATAGAGTATAGAGAATTTCTAGAAATCCACTCATGATCTTCTGCATAGCACCCCCCATAGTCAAATTGCACGACTGTGTACATGTTCTTCAACACCTTAAGAAAAAAACAAAACAAAACAATGATTAGGAATTGCACAAATTTTTACAGTAGTACCTAATATTTATGTCCAACTTGGACAACTATGCATTTAGTAGTACCTTTTATACCAACTATTATCGAGTATCCCCCAACGCAGTTGTACCAGTTGTACTATATCTGCAGCTTTCGATTCAAATCCATTCGATTATGGGCTTCCTAGTTTTCCAACGATTCAACACGATTCAGCACAACTATGACGTGATTTAACTATGCACATACCTAATAATGCCTACAAACATGAATACCAACACATATTTTATGTCAAATCCCTAATTGACATTTCAATTGAAATTGAAACATGAATACCATAATCAGGCGTACCCCGGAGGAAACGAGTTTTTCGGGGTGAGAATTCGAGTTTTTCGGACTGACCAATCGAATTTTCTCCCGCCGGACTCCCCCACCGTCGTTTCTTCCCTTCCGGCGCACGAGGAAGAAGGAAATTCAATTGAATTTCTTTATTTTTCTTTATTTTTTCCTAACCCTCTATTTCTGGTAGAGACTTTGCAAGGGTAAAACAGAAATTTTTTATCAAAGTGGCATTTGTGATCATGGAGTGGCAAGTGAGATCACTTTTTTTCCGAGAGTGGCATTTAAGATCTGCACTCTTTGACAATGTACATGTATTTTACCAAAAAAAATGTACATGTATTTTAGCTGGTTTTTAAAAAACTATTTAAACATGTATAAAAGTAAAAGCATCTCCATTATAATAACTTGAAAACCTTCACCAAATATGTACGTTTTTATTAGGGTTGGGCAAATTATCCGTTAAATTCGATCCGATTCGGTATTCGTGTCGATCTGATCTAAAAAATTCGGATATCCGTTTTGAATCAAAGCGAAGCAAATAATTAAATTTAGTATCCGTCTAAACCAAAGAAAATCACAAATATTAACTTTAAAAATACGAATATCCGATCCGATCCGTATACTACTTATACATACATATAATATGGTAGAATTATAACGTAAATTTACATTTTTTTACTTATAAATATATTTGTGAATATATTTATAGTAAAAATAGATAGATACTAACTTATTTGAAATATATTTCTTAAATAAAAAAAATATATTTCATTTTTTACCGTTTTAGTTTTTCACTTTTCATTTTTTAAACAATTTATCAAATAAAATTAGACTCATTTCATATATATATATATATATATATATATATATCGATTTATTAGTTTAAATCTTATATTAAACATTTTTAAAAAAAATTATTATGGTGTTTTTAAAAAATTTGTTTAAAACAGATATCCGCAAGATATCCGCAAATATCCAGCAAAAAACCCGGATATCCGCAATTTTCGAAGAAAAGCAAATCGGAAAATTAGATATCCATCAAAAATAAATCGAATCATAAATACTATATTTTTTCCAGATATTCGATACGCGTCTAGGCCTAGTTCTTATCTTTAGATAATTTGATTACAAAAATGTCAGAGATAATATTAATATAAATTTGATGTCCTTCCCAACACAGTCCAACCACGTCATAGTACTACTATAAGGTAAATTTCCGAATTTATTAGCACGGAAACAAATACATTAATTTGTAAATATTTCACAGACCCCGTATCTATCGAATTGTAATTGTCATAAATATTTAGATTATTTGATAATTCAAAAAGTTTCCAAAATTACTAGTGTTTCAATTATCCCACTATAAAATGAAAGATCATAATAAGACATGATTGGATATCTAAAATGTGTCTTTTTTTAGAGAAAGTGGGGCTTTCTTTTAGGCATAAGAGCATTTATGACTTAAACTTCACCAATCAGGAAGTTTAAATTTTTCCGGGAAAGTTTACGCCGCCGGCGAGTAAGTCGGAAAGTTTTAAAATTCAGACACAACATTGTTTGAGTTGAAAAGTCTTTAAAAGACTAATTTTTTTCCCACCTCTTACAGAAACTTCCAAAAAAGATAAACCAAAAATTAAAAAAAAAAAAAACAATACAGCTTGTTGTTGCCTTACTAGGCTTCTGATAATAATAAACCATTTCTTGATTACAAAATTTTTATTTAAAAACAAAAAAAAATCCCAGTGGTTTCTACCAAAAACCTTCCAATCTCCGTTCATCTGAGAAGACTTAATTGAATCTGTGAAGGTGAATGATTCTTCTGTTTTTCAAATTTTGTTTTTTGGTTTGTTTGTTGAATTTTTATTTTGTGTCTCTGATTGATTTTTAGATGAAACCGCCGGAGAATAGTAGCGGTGGTTTAGATTCCGATGGGTCAACGTTAGAGACGGCGGAGAGGATAATACTCCGGTGGGACTCGACAGCGTCTGAAGAAGCAAGAGGGAAGATGATTTTCCAGAGCGATCGTGACGAAGTGGATCGGTTCTTACGAGCCGTTGATGAAATCCAACGGTCCTTGTCTTCCGTCTCCTTCTCTTCATCATCCTCATCCGCCGCCGCCGCCGTTGATGACCACGGTGGTCACGAGGTCAAAGCCAACTCAGCTATTCAAATCGCCATGGCTAGACTCGAAGACGAGTTCCGTAACATTCTTCTCTCACACACATCTGTATTCGAGCCTGATTCACTTTTCGTCGAGGAATCAGTCTCTTCTCACTCTTCACGCACCGAGATTGGAGAAGATGATGGTGATGATGATGATGGTGCCGAAGAAGAAGACGAATCGAATCTACCAGATGGTTCTGGTTCCGGTTCCGGTTCGAGCCGGTTAACGCGTAGGAGAAGCAGTTACAGATCTACAAGTAGTATACGAGAGATGGATCTGATATCGCCGGAAGCAGTTTCTGATCTAAGATCGATTGTTCAACGAATGGTCGCCGCCGGTTACTCCCGTGAATGTATCCAAGTGTACGGAAACATTCGTAAATCAGCCATGGAAACGATACTCAAGCAGCTAGGGATTGTGAAAGTGAGCATCGGAGATGTGCAAAGGCTTGAATGGGAAGTCGTCGAAGGCAAAATCAGAAGATGGATCCGTGCAGCTAAGGTTTGCATCAGAGTTGTCTTCTCCAGCGAGAAGAGATTATGTCAACAGCTATTCGACGGTATATGCACAGCCATGGATGAGACTTGCTTCATGGAGACGGTCAAGTCATCAGCTCTGAGACTTTTCACTTTCCCTGAAGCTATTAGCATTAGTAGAAGATCACCTGAGAAGCTCTTCAAGATTCTTGATTTACATGATGCAATGATGGATATGTTGCCTGATATCGAAGCAATATTTGATTCCGATACATCGGATGCTATTCGTGTTCAAGCCGGGGAGATTCAATCGAGGCTAGCGGAAGCTGCAAGAGGTATACTTTCGGAGTTTGAGAACGCGGTTCTTCGCGAGCCTTCGGTAGTTCCTGTCCCTGGTGGAACTATACATCCATTGACAAGGTATGTGATGAATTACATCAGCTTGATCTCTGATTATAAGCAAACATTGGCTGATTTAATCATGTCGAATCCGTCAACCGGGTCTGATGGAAACACGCCGGATATGGATTTCGCTGAGCTAGAGAGTAAATCACCATTGGATTTGCATTTGATATGGTTAATCGTGGTCTTGCATTTCAACTTGGAAGAGAAATCCCACCACTATAGAGACACATCTCTAGCTCACATATTCATCATGAACAACATCCATTACATTGTTCAGAAAGTGAAAGGATCGCCAGAGCTAAGAGAAATGATCGGAGACCATTATTTAAGGAAACTCACTGGGATATTCAGACACGCAGCTACAAACTACCAGAGAGCCACATGGGTCAGAGTATTGAACAGCCTGAGAGATGAAGGGTTACATGTGAGTGGGAGTTTCTCCTCTGGAGTTTCCGTCTCGGTGCTACTTACATCAAATGATGCTATAGAATCATAGCTTGTGCAGGATAAGAGGAGCACCGTCTTTTAATCTCTCGAGCTTGAACTCCGCTGCATCGTTGCCCCACAGCTCGAGAGATCACAACCGCAGAAAAGATTCACTAGCCATGGCCAAACATCGACTTCACACGAAGACCCTTTATCTGAAACTAACTTCTCCCATTCACAGACAACCTCAATGCAACTTTTATGAAACGCAGGTACCATATTCTTCTACACACAAAAATGGAGATCATTCAGCTAAAAAGTATCTAACATGATTTCGGAAAAACGAATATACAACTTACATCTCCATTACCTAAATGGCAGAATATTTGCAAAGCGTTATTGGTCTTTAAAAACGAGTTTAGTAAGGTGGTAATATCTTGAATGCTTTAGATCTGAGTTCACGTCATTGGTTTTGGCTTTTACTCGGAACAAAACTCTTGTCGTACAGGCCAAACACCAAACCCCTTGTCTCTACTGATTGCGAGTCTTTTATCATAAACAGATTCATGTTTTGGTAAAAGTTATGTGGGAATGAATCACTTGTCAAAATTGCAATAGTTTGGGAGGAGTTTTGTCTAGTTTTTGCAAGTTTGTTATGGAAGAATAATAAAGAATCAGATACTGGTTCAGTTTCAAAAGGTCTTTTTTGCAAGTTTTATTAATTTGTGGCTATAATCTGTAAATGTCCCCTAAATATCCTTCCTTTTACACTGGGTCTTACTTTCATAGGCTGTGTATGACAAGTTTATTAAGCAAGTTATAGAATTAAAGCTTGTGCAGGATAAGATGAGCACCAAACTGTGGGTGAATGGTGATGACAGTGTAAGGCGCATGAACATAGGAAGGAGATAGCTCGAAGGAGAATCTCTGTAGAATCAATGTCATTGCCATCTTTGCCTCCAACAGAGCAAAATTCTGTCCAATGCATATCCTTGGTCCCCACGCGAAGGGAAAGAAGGAGACTTGGCCCTTTGTTGCCTTTGAGAGACCGTCTTTGAATCTCTCGGGCTTGAACTCCGCTGCATCGTTGCCCCATAGCTCGGTGTCGTGTTGGACTAGCAGAATCGGTAGATTGATCTGAACGCCACCCGGTAATGTCAGATCTCCTAGCTTCATCTCTTTGTGAACGGCTCGGCCCAGCTGAGTTACTGGAGGATACAGCCTAAGGACCTCATATAATATCATCGTCATCTGTGGGGGACAACAATGATCATTAATACACAATAAAAGTACTAAAGTCACCTAAAAGGTTTTTGATTCGGTTTCACTTACAACTTTGAGTTGGTTCAGGCCTTCTGTATCGGGTTCTTTATCGCCAAAAACTTGCCTAACTTCTTCTCTTGCGCGAGCCTGCCAGTCTTGGTGCTGGCTTAACAGAACCATTGTCCAGACCAGAAGTACTGAAGTAGTCTCTTGCCCGGCGAAATAGAATAACTTGCACTCCTCCATTACATCCTCAATGCTCATTCCTTTAGCTTGCCCCAAATTCGATTCAAGAAGTATACCCAGCAAATCGTCGCTCGGTGCTTCTCCAGCTTCCCTCGCTCTTAACCTCTTGTTAATGATCCCTCTCAGTATAACTTGGATTTCTCTAGATGCTGCTTTCATCCTTCTATTACCCTTTGTTGGGAGATAACTATATCCAGGGATAAACGCTTTCCGAAAAGCTTGTATGATGAGCTGCGCTAGTTCGGCTTGGAGCTCGAATATCCTCTGCCCTTCTTTGTAGCTGCTGCCAAAAGCAGTACGAGAGATCACATCTGCAGTCATACTCACAAGGCAAGGCCAAACATCCACCTCAAAAGACGATTCTTTATCGGAGACTAACTTGCCCCATTCGCCAACAATCTCGCCGCAGCTTTGGTGGAACGCAGGTACCATGTTCTATACACAGAAGCAGAAAGTAAGCTGAATGATACACAGATGCAGAAAGTAAGCTGAATGGTGATGATTCTATGAAAAGTAAAGCCTAAACCTTGATCTTCTCAAGGTGGAAAGCCGGATTGATGATTCTTCGATGTTTCGCCCATTTATCACCATCATAATTAGCGAGTCCAGTGGCTATCAATCTGGCCAAAGGGAAAGTATGCGGCTTCTGGAAATCATAAACTTTGTTGAACACTTCCTTGATTAGCTCAGGATCCATTACGGTGATGGTTGGTATTGGTCCAAGCCATGTAAAGAAAGTCCTTCCTGCAGTTCCAACCACATACATATAGAGATACTAAAAGTTGAAACCTTTTGTCTAGATCAGGTACTCTGCAACAGTTGTAAACAGAGAAGAATCAAAGCAGAAAGGAAGCATACCGTGAGTCTTGAGCATTTGCAAAGGATAAGGGACGACACGTGGAGTGATATCATCGGTTAGTTTGATGGGTTTGGATCTTGCCTCTGTCAACATGTTGAAATTCCTCTGTAAATCGCCGACAAGAGGCGTGTAAGGAGTCCCGGGAAGACCTTGTCTTCTGAGGTAACTCTCGAGCATCTTAGGTTTAAACCAAACCCACTTGAGAGTTCTCCATACCCACCACGATACAAGAAGTATAGCGATTGGAACTGTTACCAACGCAGCAACTGATGTTTCCATTTTTTTCTCACAGAGAAAAGAGAGAGAAAATAATACTAATATCCTAACATTTGTTGGAATTTAAAGAATTGAGAGAATTTTCAGAAGAAGATATGGATGTAGTGATGACATCATGGTGATGTCATAAATACTTTGTTCGGACAATTAAGTAGGAGCCTCACAGTTTAGGTCACATGCGGCATGCCACGTAGCCGCAAGAAGCAAATTTTGGATTTTGTGTTGAGTAGCGACAAAAAACAGAATGAAAATATCATAACTTGAGTGGGTTACAAGGCACGAACGTCGTCAACTTTTTCTTACCTTTTTTTTTTTTTTTTGTAAGAAAAAGTATTTTGCTTTGGGAAATTGGCAAAAATGAAACCAAAAAATTTTTTAATATAAAAACTAACACTTTCTCTTTTTTTTTTTTGGTCGAAACACTTTCTCTTTCTATCTCTTCCTATCTCTTTCTACCTAAAATCCCCCTTTTTTTTTTGGCTACTCCACAAAAAAGCCCTTTTGCTTTCTCAAGACATTACTCTGTTCTTTGTAAAAAAAAAAAACGTTATGTTAGGGAACGTTTGAGCTTGACATGTATAGGGCCGTATATATAGACATTAGCTTGGTTATCAAGTAATTCGAGGGTTTAATGTTCTTGTATAAATACGTTTGTATAGCCGTCTTTGATCAACAACAAAACATATTCTCATTCTTTACATGGTATCAAAAAGTCAAAATTCTGAGACCTAATTAGTTTGTTTCTTTGATTTCGAAGTTCGAAATTGTTGTTCTTTCAAGGTTTCGTGAGTACTCTATTTTTTTGTGTGAGAAACAGAGATGGTTGATGGTGAAGAGTCTGCCGTGAAGAGTACGATGTCTGATAATTGAAGTAACGAGGCTTCATCGCCTTACACATTGTTTGCCTCTGATAATCCGAGTTCCTTGATTACGTCGGTGACGCTAACGGGAGAAAACTACAATGAATGGTGTTCCGAGATGACCAATGCTCTTCGTGCAAAGCGAAAGCTAGGTTTTGTTGAAGGAACAATACCGAAGCCTATAGCGAGTGATCCTAACCATGAGCTTTGGCTTTCGGTAAACTCCATGATTGTGGGCTGGATCCGTTCTTCTATTGAACCTAGAGTTAGGTCCACTGTTACTTTCATCTCCGATGCACACAAGTTGTAAGAGAACCTAAGAAAGCGTTTCTCAGTTGGTAACATGGTACGAGTGCATCATCTTAAAGAGAAGATCGCTTCGTGTAAACAAGATGGTCAACATGTGGTTGATTATTTTGGTCGTTTATCTAAGATATGGGAGGAGCTGGACATGTACAAACCTCTACCCTCATGTACGTGTTCTGCTTTCACAGACATTGAGAAAGATCGAGAAAAGGAGAAAATCCATCAATTTGTTATGGGTTTGGATGAAGCTCGGTTTGGAGGAATGTGTACGGGTATCATTGCTTCTGATTCTCAGCTTGATATAGGAGAGATCTACGCTAAGGTAGTTCGAGAAGAACAACGTCTCAATTCAGCGAAAGAACGCGAGTCACAGCCAAACGCAGTGGGTTTTGTTGTACGTCGAGATTCTAGTTTTGATCAACATTCATTGAGGTCTGAAGTTGGAGGTTTAGGACAACGTCGTCATCATAACCAGTGCTCACATTGTGGTCGTGTTGGGCACGAGAAAGAAAACTGCTGGCAACTGGTAGGCTTTCCAGATTGGTGGGAAGAGCGAGCACGGAAAAACAGAGCCGAGAATACAAACAGAGGAGAAAACAGAGGTGTGACGAGAGGAGGCAGAGGTCGTGGTGGTTCAAATAACAGAAATGTTGGAGCTAGAGCAAACTTAGCTCACGCAACCACCTCAAACTCGTCCCCTTTCCCAGAATTCACCGAAGAAGAATGGCGTGCTCTTTCTCAGATGGTAACCGAGAGGACCAAATCCTCTTTGGATAAGTTGTCTGGTAAGCGTATTCACGGTGATCTTATTCTAGATATGGGAGCTTCTCATCATATGACAGGAGTTCTTTCGTTGCTTGTCAATGTTTCGAGTATTACACCTTGTCCGGTTGGTTTTGCCGATGGAAACAAGACATACGCTACTCACATGGGTGTATTCAAATTATTAGATCGAATTATATTTTCCAATGTTTTGTTTGTTCCCAATTTGAATTGCTCTTTGATCTCTGTATCAAAGTTGCTGAAACAAACAAATTGCTTTGCTCTTCTAACGGATACATTGTGTGTGTTATAAGATCGTTTTTCGAGGACCCTGATTGGAGCAGGTGAAGAGAGAGATGGGGTATATTACTTCAAGGATGTCATGGCTGCACGAGTTCATCGCATTGTTGACACTTCTGTTAGCTCGGCTGATCAATTTCGATGGCACCAACGGCTAGGTCATCCGTCGTTTTCTGTTTTATCGGCTTTACCTATGTTTTCTGCTTTATTTAAAACTGTTGAACCTAGTCCTTGTGACAGTTGTTTTCGGGCAAAGCAAACCAGAGAAGTTTAAATAAATCAAAAGAGTGTTTTGGTCGTATTCATTATGATGTTTGGGGTCCTTATCGTACTACAACTTCTTGTGGAGCAGTTTATTTTCTTACAATAGTTGACGATTTCTCAAGAGCGGTTTGGACGTACTTACTCCTTGAGAAATCAAAAGTTCGAACAGTGCTTCAGAACTTTTGTGCAATGACAGAAAAGCAATTTGGCAAACAATTAAAGACAGTTAGAAGTGACCACGGTACGGAGTTTATGTGTCTTTCTCGTTTCTTTCGCGAAAAGGGAATTCTTCATCAGACATCTTACGTTGCAACACCACAACAGAACGGTCGTGTTGAAAGAAAACATCGACACCTTCTTAACGTGTCTAGAGCTTTGTTGTTTCAAGCAAGCATGCCAACAAAGTTTTGGGGAGAAGCCGTTATGACCGCAGCTCATTTGATCAATCTTACCCCAACGGATGTGCTCCAAGGTCGTTCTCCGTATGAGGTTTTGTACGGTGATAAACCTTCCTATGATCATCTTCGAGTGTTTGGTAGCTTGTGCTATACACACGTTCGTTCTCGAGATAAAGATAAGTTTGGTCCTCGTAGTCGTCGTTGTCTGTTTGTTGGTTATCCGTCGTTGTCTGTTTGTTGGTTATCCTTTTGGTCAAAAAGGATGGAGAGTGTTTGATCTTGATAAAGAAGAATTTGTTATTTCCAGAGATGTTGTCTTTCATGAGGATACTTTTCCGATGGCATCTCCTTCTCATGCTTCCCGTAACCTTTATTCTCCGGTTGTCGATCCATCTTTTCATGATGATGATTGGTATCTTCAACCAGTTTCGGGTTCACAAAGTAGAGGGATCATAACAGAGGCGGTTACGACAGAGGGGGAGTCACGTGTGGTTGAATCTGAGGCAGCATTATTAACGTCGCCACCGCTGAATACTTCTTCTGTACCAGTCATTGAATTAGTGTCTCCAAAAGTTCATGAAGCAGTGCCTGATGCACTTCCTGAAGCAGTGTCTGAAGTAGTGTCTGATACAGTTTCTGAGATTGAGATTTTAGGCAGAAGACAAAGACCACGGGTGAAACCGGCTAAGTTAAACGATTATATTGTTTATAATGCGACGTGCAAAGAAGACTCCCATCTCTCTTCACCCGTCTCTCTTTCATCATCCTCTCAAACGGTTCCTAGTAAGTCTTTGTATCCTTTAGATGAGTTTGTTTCTGATATGAATTTCTCACCTTCGCATCAAGCTTTTCTTGCAGCAGTGACTGCTGGAGTTGAACCGAAGTGATATTCAGAAGCTGTGAAAGATAAGTGGTGGCGCCTTGCCATGAAAGATGAAGCTGTTGCTCATGAATTAAGTGGAACATGGTATATTCAATCGCTTCCGCCTGGTAAAACTGCAATTGACTCCATGTGGGTTTACAAGTTAAAATATCTTGCTGATGGCTCGCTTGAACGCCATAAGGCGCGGTTGGTTGCTAAGGGTAATACTCAAGTTGAAGGTGAAGATTTCGATGAGACTTTTGCTCCGATTGTTAAAATGGGCACCGTCCGTAGTCTTCTTGGACTCGTCGCTGCTAAGAAGTGGGAAGTGTACCAGATGGACGTCCATAATGCCTTCTTACATGGTGATATGGAAGAAGAAGTTTATATGAAACTTCCCCCGGGTTTTACCCATTATGATCCCACCAAATTTTGTCGTTTGCGCAAGTCTCTGTATGGCCTTAAACAAGCATCGTGTTGTTGGTTTGAAAAGCTCTCCAAAGCCTTGCTTGATTTCGGTTTTGTTCAGTCATACTCTAATTATTCCTTGTTCACGTATACTAAAGGGGATATAGAAGTTCATGTGTTGGTTTATGTTGATGACTTGATCATTGGGAGCAATAGCCTCGATGCCTTAAACAAGTTCAAGGCTTATTTAAGTAAGTGTTTCCATATGAAAGATCTAGGGAAATTGAAGTATTTCCTCGGCATTGAAGTGGCTCGGTCCGAGGAAGGAATTTTTCTCTCTCAGAGAAAATATGTGCTCGATATTGTCGTTGATACTGGCCTTCTTGGTTCGAAACCTGTTTCCACACCAATTGAGCAAAATCACAAGTTAGCTTCTGATGACGGTCCTCTTTTCTCTGATCCTCGTCAGTCCAGGTGTCTAGTTGGTCGTCTAGTTTACCTCTCCAACACACGCCCGGAACTTTCATATGCTATTCATTTATTGTCCCAATTTATGAAAACACCTCGGCTTGCTCATTGGAAGGCTGCATTACGTCTTGTACGGTTCCTCAAAGGATGTCCTAGTTAGGGTATATTGTTACGCTCGGATAGTAATCTCTAATTATTTGTATATTGTGATGCGGACTGAGCGTCTTGTCCTCTCACCCGCCGTTCACTTAGTGCCTATGTCGTGCTTCTTGGAGGGTCTCCGGTCTCTTGGAAGACAAAGAAGCAGAACACATTGTCTCACTCTTCCGCTGAATAAGAGTACAGAGCCATGGCTGCTGCTACACGTGAAATCAAATGGATTGTTCCCTTATTGAAGGATCTCGGCATTCCTATTTCTACACTGATTCCTTTCTTTTGTGATAGTCAAGCAGCCATTCACATCGCCGCAAATCCGATATTCCACGAACATACAAAACATATTGAAAGAGATTGTCATAGTGTTCGAGATGCTATTAGCAACGGGCTTATATCGACTCAACACGTTCGTATAAAAGACCAAATTGCCGATATACTTACCAAAGCACTTGGTAAACCGCAATTCGATGTATTATTGTCCAAGTTGGGTGTTTGTGATCTCCACACTCCAACTTGAGGGGGAGTGTTAGGGAGCGTTTGGGCTTGACATGTCTTGGGCCGTATATATAGACATTAGCTTGGTTATCAAGTAACTCGAGGGTTTTGTGTTCTTGTATAAATATGTTTGTATAGCCGTCTTTGATCAACAACAAAACATATTCTCTTTCTTTACACGTTACTCTGTTTTATAATCACAGAAATAGTATTACATCAAAAGATGCATGGAGTCTTATTCTTGTATTAAAGCTTGTGTAGAATAAGATGAGCTCCAAACTGTGGGTGATGACAGTGTAAGGCGCATGAACATAGGAAGGAGATAACTCAAAAGGAGAATCTTTGGAGAATCAATGCCATTGCCATCTTTGCTTCCAACAGAGCAAAATTCTGACCGATGCATATCCTCGGTCCCCATCCAAAGGGGAAGAATGAGACTTGGCTCTTTGTTGCCTTTGAGATACCGTATTTGAATCTCTCAGGATTGAACTCCGCTGCATCGTTTCCCCACAGCTCGGTGTCGCGTTGAATTAGCATAATAGGTAGATTGATGTGAACACCGCCTGGTAGTGTCAGGTCGCCTACCTTCATCTCTTTGTGAATGGCTCTGGTTATTTGAGTTACTGGAGGATACAGCCTAAGGACCTCATGTAATATCATTGTCACCTGTGAGGGGCGGATCAAAACATTCAACAAAAATCACCAAAACAGGACAAAAGAGCGGTTAAACCATCGACAAATACTAAAGAGATGCAATTGCAATTCGTCTAGCCTAAGAGTGAAAATAGGGGTCGAGGGTCGTGGCTTAAGACCATGTTTATCTGTCAGCTTTTAAGGGGTTCATTGGGCCTTTTTGTTTAAAATATAATAAAATTGGGCTAGATTTTATTTAACTGGATCAGTAAACTGATCCTTTTAATTCGGTTCAACAAAGCCACGTGGCCTCCTCCTATTGGACCATCGCGTTTAGGATAGGGAGAAAGAAAAAAAAATCATTTCGTCTAAATTTGTTTTATTTTTCTTCGTCGCCGCGAAAGAGGCGATTTCGACGAGGAGAAGATTCTCTCTTCGTCGCGGTTGTCTTCGTCGCCGCAAGGGTCATCTCTTCAACCTCTCTCTCTCTCTCACGGCGATGGAAGGCGTAGCCAAAAGATCGGGCGATCTCTCTCACTGCGACGGAAGGCGAAGAGATATCGCATGTCTCTCTCACGGCGACGGAAGGCGAAGAGATCTCGCGATCTTTCTCATCTCTCTGTTCGTCGGCGACAGCGACGGCGAAGAGATCTCTCTTCTCTCTGTGGCGATGGAAGGCGAAGCTGAAGAGGAAGCGAAGAGATTTGACGGAGAAGAAGATGACAGTCCTCTGCGATTTCTGCGGCAGCAACAGGTAACAATTCCTTATTAGAAGCCTCAGATTTCTAGGGTTTATTTTTGTTGAATTTCTTCTTAGGTGGTGTGATTGAGATTTGGAATCTGCAATTTTTTTTTTAGCTATTATTGAAACTCGGAGAATTTTGGATTCGGATTATGCAATTTTGGAGTGATTACTGGTCTTGGTAGAAGCACCTGGCTCGATCCCAAAATCTGAATCTGATCTTTTTTCTTTGCATTGCAGCTATGAACAAAGCCCACACGAACAAGATCACCAAGCAGTGGTATGTTCCTCTAGTCTCTCTCTCTCTCTCTGTATACAACTTACAAGATCACTTAGAAATTATCTTGTATCTTTTGATGCTAGGAAGAATAGTTTTAGACAAAGTGTTATCTCAATTGTTGCATTCGGTTCATATCTCAATTGTTACATTTGATCTGATCTTATCTCAATTGTTATATTTGATTCATATTTCATTGTTACATTTGATATGATCTGTTCTGATATATGGAGGAACACTGTTTTAATCACTTGTTTTAATCCATTGAGATATGGTAGTCCATTTTTAATCACTTGTTCTGATACGTAATCTCGTGGTTACCTTAGA
Source organism: Draba incana (assembly GCA_963576765.1). Lineage (NCBI taxonomy): Eukaryota > Viridiplantae > Streptophyta > Magnoliopsida > Brassicales > Brassicaceae > Draba > Draba incana. The sequence goes on along the minus strand of OY755215.1, from coordinate 4,176,422 downwards.
CAATGGTATCAGAGCCAAAGACTTCCGTTATGGTTGATGAAAATTGGTGTTTATGATTGAATGTTTTAAGCGTTCTGGAAAACAATTCCCTCAAACATGTCTACCTCAAATCCCACTTCAATCGATTCTCCTTTTGTAATTTCTACTTTACCTAAAACTAGAAATCGGTCTTTTTCTTTTTCTTATTCTTCCTCTTCATCTTCTAATATTAATTCTCTTTATGAAATCGAGTATGTTCCGGGAGACCAATTACACGAAACAACATTTCCACTGGTGAATCCATATGAATACTTTGCTAAAATGCCTAGTGCTTTTTCAGTCAAAGGTATTCGTGAACTGGTTAAGCCATCCTCTAATCGGAAGGTTTTGGAGTACGTCTAGTCCAACAAGTTCTCGTCTTGTCAAGTTCCAGCTACCGAGGAAGAACAATTCATCTCGTTAAATATTCCGGAGCAATTACCACGACTCTGGCAGCAACAGGGTTATACTCATCTTCACTTTGGAGTTGTGAGAATTGGTTTAACCTTTCACGCACGGAAGGGACTACTAGTCATAGCACGTATAGCTTTAATCGACTCACGATTAAGGTCCTACCAACAAGCTTGTATTGGAACAGTTCAGACGATGCTAAACGCAAGAACAATATTTATAACACTGTTTCCCAACTTCGATGTTTTGTTACAAGATCCAAATCTCTTGAAGACTCTAAAAATCCAGCTTCAATTAGTTGGAGCCCCTATGCAAGACAAGAGTGTCATGGCTACTCTTCATCATTAGATAGTCTAAAGAGTTCAAGATCATGCTCTTGATCTTGTGCTTCCCTCATCTGATGGGGCATTATATCTCGAGGTCACATCCGCATCTTAGGCACCCAGCGATATTCAGATCCCTCGACAGATATTCCGCGAAGAACTTCTGCGTCAATTGCCAGAATCATGGGTAACAAGCTACGAAAAGCTACAACAAGCTACCTAAACGACGATCCAATCTTCCGAAGCTAGCTTCCATTCCCGCAATGATGGAACTACAAAAATTAGATTTGAAAATCCTCGATCATCATCAGCGAGAAGACTGTTCACCCAATTTGCTATACAAATTGACGAAGAGGAATTCTACGGTCGTCCTACACAGCAACACCTTCAGCCAATCTCATTTGGTCAAAACAGATTAGTTTGTTATCCTTTTAGGGATGAAGACGGACATTCCTACTTTGATGATTGCAACTGTACATCCTGTACAGACGTAGACTATGAATCCGACAAAGATATCCACCATCGAAGACGTAAAAAGAAATATCCACTCTACAAAAGATATCTCGAAGGAGATCCCACTGTAGGTCCCCTTGGAGAAGGTGGTTATGATTTCATAGTCCAATATTCCAGAAGAGATGAGACCACACCTTTGCAACAAATCTTAATGATGGAATCAGGCGATTTTCCTCCTCTAGAAGATTTCGTCAAATACAACACCGCTCATAGCCCGAAGATTTTATCTAAAGCAATCAACCCCTTGGATCCAGACCAGCTGAACCAAGCATAGAAGGTCCTCAACTGGCAAACTGAAAATTCCATTGCCCAAAATCAACTTTTATCGACAATAAATCGCAAAGTTGATCAACTGGCAGACGACCAAATTAAATGACTACTGAGTCTTCACAGCTCGATAGCAGAAATACACAGTCGACTCAATAACCTCCACCAAGAAATGATGGCTATGGCGAATCACATGATGGTCGGAACGACCCAGTTCCGTAACAAAGAAGCAGCAAGTCTAAAAAACCAGCTGAACGATCTTCAACGATGCCTTGAAAGTATGATCCAAAATCAACGACCAAAAGATATGTACTTTAACCATTACGGATCCTATTCTCCAGGATTCCTTACTGGTTACCAAGGACATAAACCAGTACCTCCAGCGCCTGGTTTCCTTTCGTCCAATGAGGCCTTTACTTCCCGTTACAGCTCAGCTGCATTTAGCAGTCCGTATCCAAAGCCAACACAGGCAAAACAGCGAAGACAGAAGGAATTGGAGTTCCAAGTCAACCTATCAAAAAGGCCAACTCATGTGTCATCTTTTAGTCATGAGTCCATTGAAGACAAAAAAGCGAAGGGCATCGGAATAATCGAATTCTCAATGACAAGCTTGCTTGACACTATTGGCAAAAACTCAGATGATTCTGTTTAAAAACCTACAGCTCAACCATCATCTTCTAGGCCAATAGCAAATATTAGTCATTTCTTAGATTCAACCTCAAATTCCGACGAGGAGTCGATACCAAAGCAGTTTGCTATCAGAGATGGACAAACCACCCCAAAGCAAGAGCCCAATATCCAAGAAGTCCAATCAACCGACGACAAGATGGACTACACGCTACCAAATCAAGAAATACCACATAAGCAATTTGCTTCAAAAGTCATGGTATTCACATTTGATGACATTCCTTTTGAAAAATGGAATGATCGACTTGATGAGTTTAGTGCGTGGATGAACTCAGAAGCTATCACATCTCCTCTACCATTGGTGATTCAACAAATTACTGCCAGATTAGGAGCTCTTAAAGAATGGTGGAATTCGCTCAGAGAATACAAGCAGCTACATGTCTATCAGACAACGATACCAATACTTCTAGGAGAAATCCACAGAGAAATCATTGGTACACCGACCCATCTTAAAGACCAACTCCAAGAGGAATTCTTTCAAGCAAAGTGTTGTTCGTTGAGGAAACAAGATTTAGCAAAACATTTTGAAAGACAAACTCGGAGGTACTATGCTCTCGACGGTCTCAACAATCCAAGCCTGAAGCAAGTCTATCTCTCCTCTATTTATGACTATCTTAGCCAACAGATTAAGCTGTACATCAAAGATCAGAACCAAACGATCGAAGAAATCTCGATAGGTCAGATCCAACAATATGTCTTCAGAACTCTTGACAAGTTGTGCAAGCAGAAAGAATTTTGGACAGAAGTCATGGATAAATCGAGACATCTATCTAAAATATGCGTCAGGCTAGACTTATCAATTAAATGTTCAAAGTTTATGAAGTCATGCTCGTGCATCAAGCGCAGCCGATGGCGAAGATTTAGAAAACCATTCAAGTTTTGACAACGACGATTCTTCAGAAAGAAACGGAGCTCTGCCAAAACGACAAAATGTTTCCTTTGCCATAAAGAAGGTCATTTTGCGAAGAATTATCCGAACAAATCTACAAAGAAAAGGCAGTACTTGATCAACTCGATATCCAAAATCGTGCCAGATATCGACCTCCAAAGCCATGATCTGGAGTCTGTTCTATCTTATGATAGTGACGAGCGTGGCGCCATTTGTGGTTACTCAAATTATGAAGAATACGACAATGATTCTGATGCATCCTCTGAAGAAGAACATGATTGCTGCTTCAAGATTACTAAGTTGCCACGACAGGAAGAAATACAGTCACCACACTTATCGGTGACAATCTTCGATCCCACAGACAAAGAAGATCCAATTCATGTTATCGCTTTCATCGATACTGGAGCCCATACAACGATCATGAATCCCAAGATTCTCTCATCTTTGATGTGGTTACCATATCACCACAAGTTTCGAGTGGCAAATTCAGGCTCGTTAACCATCAAACTCAAGTCACGACCAAAAACCATCGAGATCTTCCCAGGATGCCAAATAACTACTGAAGAAATGTCACCTACCTTATTGCAGCAAGCTAATGAGGAATGTGATCAACTCAAAAACAAGGAATTGTCTCAGCAACTAATTCCCCGTGGGCTTGCAACGCTTTCTACGTCAACAACCGTACCGAACAAGCAAGAGAAAAACTTCGGCTAGTTATTGATTACAAACCTCTCAATCAATATCTACAAGATGTCAAATTTCCATTGCCGAACAAGAAGACGCTTTTCCAGCATCTTCAAGGAGCAAAGATATTCTCCAAGTTTGACCTTAAATATGGTTTTTGGCAACTTGGAGTTCGTCCTGACGGAAGATACAAGACTGCATTATGTCTACCAAATCGCCATCTTCAATGGAATGTTCTACCTTTTGGCCTCAAGACAGCACCATCCCTATTTCAGCAGGCGATGTTGCGAATATTCAAACCTATTCTTTAGACGGTGTTGATATACAGTGACGACATCCTTCCCTACTCGATCAATAAAAAGGAGCATATTCAATTACTTCAACAATTCCAAAGCATAATCAGAGAATACAGGATTATGCTCTCTTCCAGAAAGATGGTCATAGCCCAGTCCAACATTAAATTCCTTAGCATACAGATCGCAGACGATAATTTTAAGCCACTAGCTACAGCTCTTCTAGATTTTCCCGATGAAAATCTCACAAGACGACAAGTCCAGCAATTCTTTGGCGTTCAATTACGTTAGCAAATTTATTCTGCAATTTGTGCAGCTGACAAGACCGCTACAGAAGATGCTGACGCATAATTCCCCCAAATGGGCAAAAAGACAAACTGACGCGGTCAAAAGCCTAAAGCTAGAGATACAGAAGCTACCACCTTTAAAGATTCCTTCAACAAGAACACGCATTCTATAGACTGATGCGAGTGACAACTGTTGGGGAGCTATTTTATTTGAAGAAATAGACAACAAGCATCAAATCTGTGGCTACAAAAGTGAACGCTTTAAAGACTCCGAAACCCATTATCACTTCACGTTCAAAGAGATCCTAGCTGTCAAACGAGCTATCAAGAAGTTCGAGTTCCATCTGATTGGACATAAATTTCGTATCGAAATGGATATGTCATCTTTCCCGAAGATGTTACAATTCAAGCAAAAGATGGTCCCACATCAACGGCTGCTCCGATGGAGTGAGTGGTTCTCCAAGTATGATTTTGAATCCTTCTATTTAAAGGGCACAAAGAATACTCTTGCAGACATGCTCAGCCAAAACCCAGTACATGAAATCCAAATGATGGCAAACTCTTCCAGCTCTTCTCAAAAGCGATACTTCGACTTCGCCTCCAATATGCCTCATGACGCTCACCAGCTTATCAACAGAAAAGCCCTACACGAGCACCTGAAAGAGAAGATCTTCCACTACCAATCCATTCTCCTGTCAAAGTATGGAGTCAACACTCATCATATCATACCATTAGGAATTCATCCAGACTATCCGTTCGCACATCTCTATAGATTCTAGAATTCCGACATGCCAGAAGAAGTTCTCTATTTGCTCTGGTACCTCTGCTCGGTCTACACCATAGGTATTTCTTTCGGCATACAATGGCTATATCAATACATTAACGTCCAACAAGGCCAAAGAGAATGTTTTTCAACATTCTTAACATGGTTCGCACCCTGACCCGTCTGGAGTGGAAAACTGCAAAGATCAGCAAAAGCAATCAGCCTGCCTTTTAAGAACTGAAAGGAGAAGGAGGACTCAATCTTTTCTTCAACCCACATACGATCTACTTCTTCAATAGACCAGTCCACGTCAACGCCAAATAAGGGAAGATTCACGCGTTACCCACTCTCATTTATCACAACGATTATCATCGAGGAGTTCGTCCAGATTTTAATGTCAACGACAACAAGGCGTTCAAAGATTTTCAGCTCCATGCGTTTCGTCTCAACAATGCCAGGTAGACTTTTCCAGTACCCTTTGTCCCGAATTGGATTTATTATCCAACAGACTATCAAATGAGCCTTGATGAAGACCTCCAATTTTTCTTGGCGAAACCGTACGTCCCAGAAGTTTGCAATTCAATAATGGGAGGAACAACATCTCCGGAACCAGAACCAACATCTCCGGAACCAGAACCATCACAAGGAATCCTGCCAGAATATTTCCAAGATTCCCAAATTCCTTATGAAGCCTTATGAAGGTTTCATAAGGAATTTCCGTCTTCATCCCAAATTGCAAACATCAAAGTAGCAATTTCCGTCTTCATCCCTAAAAGGATAACAAACTGATCCGTTCTGACCAAATGAGATTGGCTGAAGGCGTTGCTACGTAGGACGACCGTAAAATTCCTCTTCATCAATTTGTATAGCAAATTGGGTGAACAGTCTTCTCGCTGATGATGATCGAGGATTTTCAAATCTAATTTCTGTAGTTCCATTATTGCGGGAATGGAAGCTAGCTTCGGAAGATTGGATTGTCGTTTGGGTAGCTTGATGTAGCTTTTCGTAGCTTGTTACCCATGATTCTGGCAATTGACGCAGAAGTTCTTTGCGGGATATCTGTCGAGGGATCTGAATAGCGCTGAGTGCCTGAGATACGGATGTGACCTCGAGATATAATGCCCCATCAAACAAACAATATATATCATAAAACTCAACTATAATGGTTGTTCATGTATCTATGGACATCAATCCTGTCTAAAGAAAATATGTTTCATGAGAGTTACTTCTAACTCTTCGATTTATATTGTTTGTTTTTTAGAGAGAAGAATTAATAGATGAACAAAAGTAACGATTCTATAATTGTATGATTAATAAAATCATACAGAGTTGTAGAACTGTTCCACTGAAAGCTAATCGTAACATTTACTAGTTTTTGTTTCTTTGTTACGGCTTTGCATTTTCTAAGATTTATTCATTTCTATCATTTTTCTTTTTTTTAAACAAAATAATCTGCGGAAACCCCAATTTTTTCCTAGATGAGTTAGCGAACCAATGATTTCGATTTCGACCCAAACCCCCCCCCCCCCCCCACACTTGAATCTACTACCACCAAACCAATGTTTGGTTATTTTTATCCAATTTATCCACAATTCTATTAATTAAAATAGTTTATCTCCAAACTAAAGGTACTATAATTTTTTGGTTTTTGTTTTTTTGTTTTAGTTTTTTTTTTTGCATTTTATCACAAAGATATAGTGGTCCACAAAGGACTCCATTTCCATTTATGGCTGTATTAAATATGTTAAGAAAGAATTGGTAGGTGTACTGAAGTCAACTAATGCAAAACATTGGAAAGGAAAAAGTTTTAACTATCGTTCAAAACAAATAAAACTCTGACCAAACAAAAAAAGAAAAAAATATAACAAATGCAAAAAAATGGATACTCATAAAACACGGATCCCAATTTTCTAGTCTCACTTTTTTTTGGGAAAGATATGAAATTATGTACATGTATCTCAGGGAAAACGTATCAATTCCCCCCCGAATGTTTCATATACTCTTAGATAGACCCAATACTTTGCCCTCGTACTATTTACCCACAATAGATAACTTTAACAAGCGTTTCACCCTGGTTCTGGGTTTTATCGGTTACCAATATAACCCGATGATGAACCGTATAAATCGGTTAGTAAACCGAACAAGAAAACCCAATTGGTATGAAAACAATACCCGACCCACGGTTTTATCCATTTCTGAAAAATCCCAAATTTTTTATCAGAAAACCCCAAAATCGAAGAACCCTAATTCTGGGTTTGGTGAATTCGAATCTCAAGTATTAAAGGTTAGTTGTAACTAGGTGTTATGTTCTTCATTGTATAGTGTGTAGTGGTGAATTCGATTTTACATTTGAAGGTTCATAATTATGGTCTTCGAAATTTGAATTTCAAATTTTTTTTGGTTCTTGTTCATATCGAGTTTAGAAGATGAGCAAGCAATCTGGCTCAGCGTCGAGTGTTTCATTTAGTGGTGGAGAAAGACAAAGAGGAAGAGTGGTAGGCGTGCCAAAGAGATGTTGGTGTGGTTTTGAAATTGTGGCAAAGATATCGAAATCAGAGGCAAATCCGTACCGGAGATACTATAGGTGTGCGTTTGCTGCATCACGGAAGGTAATGTGGTTCATTTTGTTTTGATTCTCATCTCAAATTTATTAAATTCCCATGCCTTAAGTCTTGATCATGATTTGTACCGATTTGTAGCTTGTTAATGACAACCACATTTTCAAGTGGTTTGATGAGGCAACATTGGAAGAGATCGAATCTTTGCGTACGACAATGAGTATGGAGATTGAGAAGATGGCCATTAAGACAGAAACAGAGATTTTTGGGAGAGTAGAAGAAGCTTTGGTTGAAGCCAAATATAACATAAAGAAGATGATGGTTCTTGTATGCTTAGGATGTTTGATAATTGTTGTAATTGGGAAGCTAGTTTGAAGTTGTTTGTGTTGTTTGTCAAGACAAAGATTTGTGTTGTTTGTTAAGACAAAGACAAGATTTGTGTTAAGACAAGATAATGTTGGTTTGTTCATTCTAGGGCTTGTTATCTTTTACCATTTGGTAAGATTGAAGTTTGAAACAAAGATTGAAAACAGTCATCATTTTAAAGTCATTACCAAAGCTCATAATCCGAAAGCAAGCATTCCTAATACAAAAGTACATTACCAAAACACAAAAGCCATTACCAAAGCATAAAAACAGTCATCATTTAAAGTTGAGTAAGGGTGCCTTGAGAAGCTTGATTTCCTTGAGAAGCATGATTTCCTTGAGAAGCTTGAGCTGCAGTCTACAAGTACATGTCAACATCATCAGAGGTATAACCGTAACAAAATTGTGTCCTGAATGCAAACATACCTCTTTCTCTTTGTGAAACCTTGAATTGTGTCCTGGTTGCGAACAAACCCTACAATGCATTACCCTTTTCACGTTTGTTGGAGCTGTCTTTGGAGGAGACTCATTCCTACTCGGCTTCCTTTTCTTATCTTTTTTATCTACCATTAAGTCAGGATTAGGAACCACTTTTGGTTCACCTCCATGTGGCCAAAATTTGCAGCCTCTAAGTGGAACTATACCTTCTTCATATGTCTTTCTCCACTTGGTTGTCGTAAACCACTCAGCAACATAGTGCTCAACCACTAACTGCTTGTCAATAATCACTCCATATGCATGCTCACAAGGGATTCCAGTGATTTGAAACCGCTAACATGTACAAGTCCTACTCCCTAAACTCACTCTGTATCCACATCCGTGGAGGTCAACACCATAAGTCTTATTTGTGCTTCTAGTTACTTTGCATAGAGCTGCTTCCTTATGCAGTACTTCCAGGTATTCACCTACATATGGTGTGCACATACCAGTCCAAATGGATGCTTTGACATCTCTGTTACCAATCCTAGCCATTGCTAGATTAGCAATTGTCTCCAACATTGGCACAAGCGGTTTCTCTCTAGCTTTAGCAATGGTTCTGTTAAATGATTCCGTCGAGTTATTCTCCACATCCTCACAACAATGACCTCTAATCTTCTGAAAAGCTCTAACCCAAGTCTCTGGTTTGCTCTTCAACACTTCAGCAATCATACACAGAGATTCTGTCCAAATTAACCTTGTATTCTGGCTCATTATAGCTCCATGCTAGCTGCCATATCATCCATATCATATCAGGCCTTTTACCAAACTTGGTCTTCAAATTTCCATAGATGTGTCTAACACACATTCTATGCTCTGCTTGTGGTAACACAAGATGTATAGCCTTGATTAAACCCTTCTGCCTATCAGAGATAAAGATGAAGCCATCTCCATCTCCTAAGTCCAAATCTATCTTGATCTTCTTTACAAACCAGTCCCAATTATCAAAGTTTTCAACCGGAACCACGGCCCAAGCCACAGGATATATTGCATTATCGGCATCCCGACCTAAAGCTACTAACACTTGACCTTTCATGTTAGCTCTCATGAATGATCCATCTAAGCCTAAAAGAGGCCTACACGATTCTTTCCATGACCTCCTAAGGCTATCAAAACACACATAAAACCGGTTGAACACATCTTCCCCTTCGGCATTTGTGAAACACTCAACCTCCACAGAAGAATTTGGATTTGATTTAAGTATCTCACCTTTGTAGTTTCGGATAGAAGCAAATTGCTCCGCATACTCTTTCTCGATCCAGTCCAATGCTTTATACCTTGCTTGTTGACATTGACCCCTAGAAACACTGATCTTCCATCTCTCTTTGATTATTTGTTCGATCATCAATGGTTTGAAATAATGAGGATCGCATCTAATTTTGTCAAGAAACAAACTTGCTATAACCGGAGTCCTAAACATCGCAACCGAACCGTTTGGAATGCAAGAATGCTTACTCTTGAAGATCTTCACCCTCCACTTACAGATTTTCTTGTCAAATGAGCAATAGATACGCCACGGGCAAGTTTCTTTGTCTTCTCCAATACATCTAAAACCGGCCTTCACTGGATCATACTTGTACTGCCTAATGTTCGTAGCAGTGTTCATTGCGTAATCAAGGACAACCTCTTTAAAAGCAACTCCATTGATGAAGACTTGACCTTCATACAAAATTCCATCGCCTCTCCTAACCTCGTGTTGTCTCCTACGCTTTCTCTGAACTTCTTCTTCGTCGTCGCTATCAACTTCAGGAAAGACGTTGTGCCTAATCGAAGGTTCGTCTTCAAAGTCTATCAATGCTTGCTCGATGTCGAAATCTAACCTTTCCTCTGGATTCTCTCTATCTTCGGGTGCATCTTCTGTAGAAATTGGAGGCCCCAGGGCCAATGCATCTTCCATCGACGAAAATCTGTGAGTTTTATGGGTTAATTTTTGAGAATTGGAGTTTGAGAATATTAGGGTTCTTAGCTTTGCGATTTGGGGTTTTTTGGTTACAGAGAAATGTCGACAAATTTTTTTTTTTTTTAACGGTCAGATTTTGGGTTAATCGGGTCGACAAATTTTTTTTTTTTTTTAACGGTCATTAAACGGTTAAGTTACGGTTTTGTTTAGATTAAACAAAACTTGGTCTACAGAAAACCGAATTAAAACGTCTTATGGGGAATAATTGAGTTTAACTTTCAGTTATGGTGATATACAAGTATAAAACCCAGAAACAGGGTGAAACGCTTGTTAAAGTTATCTATGGTGGGTAAATAGTACGAGGGCAAAGTATTGGGTCTATCTAAGAGTATATGAAACTTTCAGGGGGGGGGTACGTTTTCCCTGTATCTCTATGTTTATAATATTAGTGCTTGTTAATTTATATTAACACATAAGCAAGAGAACAAAAAGAAAAACAAGAGAAGAGAAACTTACAAAAGTAAATTATGAAGTTGGCTACAATCTTCTTAGCTACTTGTGTCTTATTCTCTCTTCTCCCAAGCAATCATTCACAAGGTAACAATCATATTGAGATTACCATTTGGCTTACCAAAATCCAGTTAACCCAAACCGGTTTGGTAACTCTGTTTTTTGGTTGTTGATGAATTAGGTGTGAGCGCTGCGCAGATAAGGCCGTGGTGCCCATCAAAGAAACAAGTGTTTAGTGGTTCATGCTCAGGCAATGGAGCACAACAATGTCTAAATGACTTACTAAGTACATGGTATCCAAGTGTAAGACTTAGCCCAGTTTACTGCAATTGCACACCTCAGCCTAAAAACATGCGTCTATGCAATTGTCCTGATATCATTTGCCCCTAAACTGTTGCGATTTCTGATGAGAACTCGAGAGCTAATAAAGATGCGGAAACCATTTTTCTTTGTTTGGGTACCAGTGTGTGTGTGTGTGTGTGCAGTTTCCTTGCATCATTGAGTTTCCACTGTAACATCCTGAGATGATTGGAGATTGTTTACTCAAGGGAGCTTCTCGTATCAGTTTCGTTCACCAAACAAAAGCTTCTTGAGTACCTTTGTTAAGAGAGATCAAGTTCCATAGACATGCTTCCAAATATTGAATTCCTTGCTGAGTTCTTTCTGCAAAACATCAATGCTTTTGGCCTAAGAAACACACATAATTTTCTCTGCTTGTTCACTAAATAAACGGTGCTGTAAGATATAACACCGATTCTGATTTTGCTAATGGCAAGGCAAAGACATCAAGTACAGCTTTGTACAACAAAAACTGAGAGTATCTTTATGAGCTTCTTGTCTATATTAGGTAAATATCGAACAATCATGCCTTTCGTGTGACCACAAACTCATTTTCCAGGTCAACCGGTAATTAGACAGTGTCATCGACTCATCGGTGCAAAACCAAATCGAGCAATGGAGCTATACTTGGACAATATTACTACTCACCTTGAATAATTCTAAGTTTCTCCCAGGCTACAGAATGGCACCTTCAGATAAAAGACTCTTCCACACTGAAACAGCAGCCCTGAAGACAACACCATATTCTGAAACTTTCCCTCCAGTAACATTAATTGTATCCTTCAAAAGTCCATAAACAAAAACCAAAAAGGCAAAAACAAAACACTTCCAATACTCTTTTCCAAAGCTAAACACTAAAATAAAATTGTTCCATGGAGCAAGACTTCAACAATTTATACTCCAAGAACTGTTAATTATGGCAGCAAATAAATGCCGCAACAAAGAAGCTTACAAGGAGCTGTGATCAGTCGAAGGCCGCAAGCATCAGAGCTGAACATTCGTTCTCAAGAACCACCATTTCGGAGACAAAGGAAATGGCGGCAAATAAGTGTTTCGTAGAGACATGGAAGCAGTAGAATGGTGATGTGGCTAATGCCATCCAACCTCATTCATCATCGTCACGACCAATTTTTCATTTAGGAGACAAAAACATCATACATTCGAGCCAATACCCAGAATCCGCACTGACTTGAATGTGTCTATTTCTATGTTTTTTTTGGGTACTTTTCACAAATATATAAGTGGTCAACAGATCCATTTCCATAATGTTTCTTGATAATGCAAGAAAATGAAGACAGTCGACAAAACAAAAAAATCAACAAAAAGAAGACTTAAGTGGTAGGTGTAGTCCACTAACAAATGCAGAACAGTGAGACATGATGAAATCATTGAAAACAATACAAATTTTAATCATTCAAAAACAGATGCATCAAGTAGATTAGCCTACAAAAGAGGACAAACAAAAAAAGACTTACCATAAAGGCATCAAACACGGGTTCCAACTTTTTGGTGGGATTATCCAAAACGGTAAACCCAAGAAATAAAAATTACGTACAGTCAAATGTGCTTGTGCGTATATATGTCTATATGTAGAATATTAGTGCTTGCTTGGAGACAATCACAACTCACAAATCATAACAAGATACAAGCAAAAGAAACAAGAAAGAGAGAGAGAGAGAGAGAGAGAGAGAGAGAGAGAGAGAGAGAGAGAGAGAGAGAGAGAGAGAGAGAGGAAGAAACTTACAAACAAAACATGAAGTTGGCTGCAATCTTCTGGGCTACTTGTGTCTTATTCTTCCTTCTCCAAAACCACCTTTCACAAGGTCTTATCATTTCTGAGATTGGTAATTGAACTCCGGTTAACCCAAAACAGCTTTGTTTAACTCTTTTTTTTTTTTTTGTGTGGATGAATTAGGTAAAGAACCAAGTGAGACAGCTGCGGAGATAAGGCAGTGGTGTCCGTCAAAAAAACAAGTTTTCAGAGGTCCGTGCTCAGAAGATGGAGGACAAGACTGTCTAAATGACTTATTAAGTACATGGTATTCAAGTGTAAGGCTCAGCCCAATCTACTGTGATTGCATTCCTCATCATAGAAACAAGCATGTCTGCAATTGTCCTACTATGATTTGCCCCTAGAAAACTTTCTATCTCAGACTCCAAACTGTTGTTCTAAATCATTTCCCTATGTATCAATAATAAGGTTTCAATGATGAAAACCCCAAAGATGATTTACTTGTATCTCAAAATAGATATGGAATCAGGTTTTGTTTTGGTACCAGTGTGTGACCGACTGACCGTGTGCAGTTTCCCTGCATCATAGCGTTTTTCTTCTACTCAAGAACTCGGGTTGGTTGATGGAGGATGTTGCCGCGCTAGATATGGGACTTCAGCTACTACCCCAGAAACGTCTTCCCCTATAGTCACTGTGTTTCCAATAGAGGCCACTTGTTTCTTGATGTAACCTAACCCGATATGGCTGGATTCGTTTCTTCCCTTTGTGTAGCTAGTCAGCTTCCCGACCTGAAAATAATGTTTATGTCACTAGTTATGGAGTAATAGAAAAAACTTTGGCTGTTCTTTGTTTTTAAAAGCTACTAAGGTATGCACACAAGTGCTCAAAACCTTTTTCCCGTTGAATGTGATGGTGCTGCCGGGCTCTGCTGGTGCAGAGAGGTGAAGTCCACACAACCTTTGCTTGATCCCATCATATGTGATGAGTCTTGCGATAGTCTCCTGTCCCTTATAACATCCTGTGATGTTTGAAAGATTGTTTACTTAAAGCGCTCTCGAGTACCTTTGTTCAGAGAGATCGAGTTCCACAGACCCGCTTCAAGAACATTGGATTCCTTGCTGAGTTCTCTCGCAGGTGCTGGTCTTCCTGCAAAACTTCAATGCTTTTGGCCTGAGAAACATTAAATTTTCTCTACCAAGTTACTAAGTAATTGAGGCTGTACTATCTAACAATCCTGATTTCACTAATGGAAACGCAAGAACATAAAGAACAACTTGTACAACACTGCTTGCAAATTGGAGAGTATCATTATGAGCTTCTTGCCTACATTAGGTAAAAAATAGAAAATTCACACCTTTAGTTGTGACCACAAACTCAAACTCAAGACACTAGTTCTTTGAAGGTAATCGGGCAGTATTCATGTCATCGGTGCAAAACCAAATCGAGTAACGCTGATGGCACCTATACTTGGATAATATTACTACTCACCTTGGATAATTCTAAGTTTCTCCCAGGCTACAGAACCCATTGGAATGGCACCTTCAGATAAAAGAGTCTTCCAGACAGAAACAGCACCCCCTTGTGACATTAACATGGTAAAGCCTTCATCCGAAATAAGACTCCCGACCCCAACTGTTATTGGCATTCCATCAAACTGAAAAGGAAAGGAACATGTTAGTACATGCCATTTCAGAAGATCTGTTTCGAGAGTGAAAAAAAAAGAGAGGCTTACACTATAATGCTTATGCATGCCATATGGCTGCCCAATAAGATCTCCCAGATTAAGTTTCGACATAATCTGTTCCAAATTTTAGATTAGCATAAAAAACAATGTATTTGAATTGCCATATAGGCCAAACAAAGAAAATGGTCACTCTGCTTATAGAAGAATCTTACTTGGTTACTTTTCGGTCCTGCTAAAGCAAATAAGCAAGTTTGCTTGGTGATATCTTTGATCTCTACCTTGTCAGCAAAGAAAATATACCTGAGAGGATTAAGATGAGAAGTGAAAGCACAATTCTCAAAACCAAAGCCTGATTTCCAAAGATACCATTACAATTTTTGTATGAGAACAAAGATGAAACGTTTTAACATACTTGTTCAGCATCTCAATTATGCTTTGGCACGTTGTCGGAGAAACCGTTAGCAGTATTGCATTTTTCTGAAAGTTTTCAAAGGAGTTGTTTTAACACATACAAAGTGTATGAGCCACTACCCAAAAGGAAGGACTGTTATTACCATGACCCACGCATGTGCAATATCAATCGTCCTTGCTGTTGGCGTAACAAATACAGTGTCACATCCCTAAGAAACAAGCAAATATATCCACAAGTTGTTACCAATCACAAATACAACAGTATACACTCGACGCAAATGCAAATGACCCTAAATAGACTCACCTGTCCTTCTTTAAGACATTCAAAATTCGCGGTAGTTTGGTTGTGAAGGAAAGGAACACGGTCATCCCCACTAACTTGATGGCAATAGCACCAATAGTTAAACATTAGGTAGTAGCATAGCGAATCAGAACCAATTCCATGTCGAAAAAGCTCGATAACACAAGAGATAATACCTCGTATTCTCCCGAAATGCGAGAGGTCTACAACCTATAATCACCAAAAACTCATGAATGCATACAACCAAAGAGCTTCTTCAAAGTTAAAACAAAGAGAAGTTTGAGTAACATACCACTACTCCATTATCAAATGCATCTAAAGCTTCATCGTCGTTATCAAAACTCTCAACAACACCATCTTCTGAAACTTTTCCTCCACCAACACTAATTGTATCCTTCACAATTCCATTAGCGTATCACTATACCACTCAGAAACAGCTATTTTACAAGAGAAGAAGCCTACAAGGAAATCGTGATCAATCGGAGGCGGCGAGAAATCCAAGTGCAACGAATCGGAAGAAGCCGAGAAGCATCGGAGCTGAAACTTTCGTTGCCGGAGACGAAGAGAGCGGCGGCGAACAAGTGTTCCGGTGAAGAGACATGGAAGCAGAGCATTGGTGACGTGGCAAACGCCATCTATCCTCATCATCGCCATATCCGTACAACTCTTGACTCGTATCTCTCTAATTGGGAAAAATACTAAACACTAAAATGTTTACATAAATTTAAAAAAAAAAAAAAAAAAACTTCTGCACACCACATGTTCGATGAAATTACTCAACGATTGTCAAAATCTCACCTTGTTTCTTTAAACCTTGCAGCTTGATCTCTGATTTGGGTTCTTGCGTCTAGTCACCATGCTTCTGCTTTCGCCAATTGATTTCTCTGCCAAAGCCGCATACGCACTTTGCTTTCAGGTTTTTCATTTCATCTCCTCTAACTTTAATCTTGATGATTCCAATCCTGAGCTTGTAAAGTATGGATTTTTTCTCATTTTATGCAGATTCCTCGTTCAACCCGTAAAAGAGAGTCTTCGATGATGTTAGGAACCGTAGTTTGTTTCAATCACAAGCCTACACAACACACAAGTATCAAGAAACGATATGTATCTACGCAAAACGTGGATCTTCCTCCTATTTTACCAAAGAACAAGAAAAAACCTTATCCTATTCCTTTTAAGCAAATTCAAGAAGAAGGTAGGAAAGATAAGAAACTTGCTCAAATGGGTATAGAGAAACAGTTAGACCCTCCCAAGAACGGATTGCTAGTTCCAAATCTTGTTCCTGTGGCTTATCAAGTGATTGATAACTGGAAGTTGTTGATCAAAGGTTTAGCACAGCTTCTCCATGTTGTTCCTGTCTTGGCTTGCAGCGAATGTGGGGCTGTTCATGTGGCTAATGCTGGTCACAATATTAAGGATTGTAATGGTCCGAAAAATTTGCAGCGACGCGGTTCTCATTCATGGGTTAAGGGGACTATCAATGATGTTCTTATTCCTGTTGATTCGTATCACATGTTTGATCCTTTTGGACGGCGGATAAAGCACGAAACTCGGTTTGACTATGAAAGAATCCCGGCGCTTGTTGAGTTATGTATTCAGGCTGGAGTTGAGATCCCCGAGTATCCTTGTCGTAGAAGGATACAGCCAGTTCGAATGATGGGGAAGAGATTGATCGAACGTGGTGGATATGTTCAAGAGCCTGATAAGGTTAAGACATCGTCGTCACTAGCCGAGCTAGACACGCTTGGTGCTTGTGAAAGGTATCCACCTCCCAAACTAGAGGACATACCAAAGATAGCGCAAGAAACAATGGATGCATACGAAAAAGTGAGATTGGGAGTGACGAAATTGATGAAGAAATTCACGGTGAAAGCGTGTGGATATTGCTCTGAAGTCCATGTAGGACCATGGGGTCATAGTGTGAAGCTGTGTGGAGAGTTTAAACACCAATGGAGAGACGGGAAGCATGGATGGCAAGATGCTATTGTGGACGAAGTTTTTCCTCAAAACTATGTATGGCATGTGAGAGACCTTGAGGGAAATCCGCTTACAGGAAATCTCAGGAGGTTTTATGGTAAAGCCCCTGCTGTAGTTGAGATTTGTATGCACAGCGGAGCTCGGGTTCCTAAACGCTACAAGGCGATGATGAGGCTTGACATAATTGTTCCTGATTCAGAGGAAGCCGATATGGTCGCATAGGTTCTTGGACATGTTCATAGTAGAAAGTCATTGTTAGGATAAAGAAGCTTCAAAAGATGGTTGATGGTAGGTGATGACATCACACCTATTTATACTATGTAAGAATTAATCGGCATTTCTATGTGTCTGGAAGTGAGAAAACTAATTGCATTTTCTTATGTATATTCATTAGTATCGCCCAAGAATCAATGTCATACTCTTACACATAGCTTTACCAACCCTTTTTTTCTCCCCTTTTCACCAATTTTTGTTTACCTTGATCATCTCCCAAAAGCTTGTTTCTCTGGCCTGTGACTATACAAGCAAAACAAGGAACAAAAAACACAGGCCAAGAAGAAATACAATATACAGTAAACTAAGGAAGAAACTTTAGTCAACTAAAAGAGGAGCATGATGAGGATTTTGAGGGGAAGTATCTGCAAACACTTGAGCTTCATCTTCATCTCTTACATCTCTAAACATCGATAGTAACGAGTTAAGTCCTTCTGAGGAAGCACCGCCTAAAATCCATAGTAACATCGAGCTGAACGAGCTCATTGCGCCTGCTTGCGGGTTAGGCTCTGCAGGAATAGTGTTTGCCGCGTTCCCTTCTTGTTCTTGATGTTGCGTTGGATTCTCAGCTCCTCCGTCTGCTGTTGCTGCTGGAGATCTTGTTTCCGTGTTTTGGTTTGGGTTTGGATTTGTGTTGTTTGTACCAGATGGAGATCGGTTTCTCGTTGTTCTGTTCAGCCGTGTGATGTGAAGAGTTGATGCTAGGATTGTTGAGGAAGTGATGTGGAAGTCTGGGTGTTGCTGAAGGTGCGACTGTCGGCTTTGAAGGAATCTTTGAAGAGCTGGTACCTACGGATTACGTGTTTTAAGTTTTCAGCTTTTATCGGCTTTGGCCAATCTTCTGAGTTGCGGGAATCAAAAAGCTTACCTCAAAACGGTTCCAAAAGTATAGAATCAAGTGTTGCATGAAAGCAGCGGTTGTCATGAGAGCGAGATAAGAAAAGCCTGTTGAGAATAACGCAGTAAGTGAATGCATCTGAAATTGAAGTAGTTAACGAGGCATATAACCTCAGTTCTTACCATATGCGTACGAGAAAAAATAAATGTGGAACACCAAGAAGTACAACAAGAAGAAACGTGGGAAAAACTTCATCGATATTGGCGTCCTGACACTGCAATGTTTGGAAGATGGCACTTTGTTAATATTCGGTTAAGGAACAAGCTTTTAAATGGTAGTGAGATTATAACAAGCAAGAGGGTTCGATAGTGCATATAAATGTGATTCAGGCAAAAGGGAAGACCAAAACCTTATCAGGGTGAATAATTCGCATAGCCAGACAAGAACTAGAACCATGAAAGCCAATAGCTGGTCGTCGTAAAACTCAAACAGGAAGAACAGAATCCCAATCATAATCTGCAAATGGTTATATTATGCCAGTCAGGAAAATCCTCTAACTCCATTGAGTTCAGCAAATATTAGGACAAATTAAAAATGTGCATGCGTACCGGTACAAAGACAAGTGATTCAATTACGTGCACAAAGATCAACTGAAACGTTGGTAGCCGATGCTGAGCATGGTGTTGAAGCTGCACTGCAACAAATTGATATCGAAACAAAGACAATTGTTGAGAAGAAAAAATGGGGAACCAGCAGTTACTGGAATAGAAGAAAGACAAACCTGTGAACTTCAACATGCGAGTTTGTGTCTCTCGCAATGTAAATGACACAGACATTGTAGTCGTGAAAAATACAAAAAGCGACATCATAAGCACACCACATTTCGTCACCAAGTAATCTGCATACGCCCGGAATAATAATATTACTCTATATATTAAAGCAAATGCTTCTACTGAACTATAGAGAAACTTGTAAGAGCTAATAAAGCAGCCTTAGTGAGATCTTCCAAATCAATATAATCCTCATACTCAATAGAGTTGTGAGTTGCAAGGGAAAAATGTCAACATATGCTACAAAACATAACAAACCTCCAAATTGTGCAGAACCTTCAGTAAGTTCTTGGGAGTAACTAAGATTGTAAAACTCTCTTGTCTGGTAGTTGTATAGATAACCTGTAATGAATGAAGTTGGCAGTCATATAGAGTGTTAACTGCACCTTTCCCAATAGCATATAGATAGATAGAAACAAAGGGACATGAGCAGCCAAGAGAATATAGATAGAAACAAAGGGACATAAGCAGCCAACAAAGACAAATAGAGAAATCATGTTATAGCTAGCAACAACAACATTGGCATTTACATCATGCATGGTCATGCATGGAACAATTGATTCCTGCACACTATTCTCCAAACAGACTTAACAGAGGATAACTTAATTTAAAGCAACGATAAAATGTAAACAGACAACCTCTATTTAGCGGTAACCTAACCTTCCAGATGGAAACAGATTGCACACAAGATACAAAAGCAAGGAAAAACACATAGTTGAGGAATCACAGGCCTCGAAGGATGCAGATATATAACTTCACAATGCTTAATTTCGGAATGAAGAGACCCACAAATAGTGAAATTTGCATGGGCATAATCAACCAAACAAACAGCTAATACCTACCTTGACCAGCAGAGTTCTGTAAGCTATTCATTAGGATAGTATCATATCCTACAACTCTGTTTATTAGAAGTTGCTGCCACCTGCAAAAGTAATTCAATGCTAAGAAGCTTATCATCAAGATGCAGCCTTTCCAATTAATTGAACTGTTATTAAAATGAGCGGCGGTAAGATGAGTATCACCTGTTGCCAAAGCAGGGATGTCGTGCCGAGATGCTGACATTTGCAGTGCGAATTTTATGCCGTGACTTTGCTTCATCAGGCAACAAAAAGTAACCCTATATGAAGGGTAGTAATTCTAAGATCGAATCAGAAATCCAATTGAAGATTTCTCATTTTCACATCTTCCTTAATCAAATAGATTATTCGGGGGAAGAGAATATGCTCAAACATCTATCACTAGTCAGCTTTAAATTATTAACAGATAACAATGTTTACCTTCTCCATGGTATATAGATATGTTGGCTCAAACTCTTGAGTTCTTGTCTCAAGCCATTGCACTGATAAAAAAAATCAATAAACAAATTAATGTCAAACAAAGTTCACGCAGACATCTCCCCACCTAAAGCAGGGCGAAAAGCCAAACTTGTGTAGTTTTACTATTCTACTGAGGTGACTTTTACCTGCATAGTAGTTTGCCTTATCCATATACAGCCAATGCAACAATTTGGGCACATCAAGATTCAATGGTATGCCGACGATGTTCTGCATTCAAATTTCGAAGAGCAAAATAATTTGTTTTAGTCAGCATAGAAATAAATAGGATTGTAACCCAGCAGATAACCTAAGGAGTACGGACAGTGGCACCAAAAAACAGATGTTTAAGGGCTAAATTTGTAGCTAGACCTAAGCCCATTTTTCTCACAGAATAAGGGAGAAACTACTGAAAAACTTCACACCATGTCGATTGAGCTATATGCCAGTTAAATTTTTCAGTCACATATATTACAGATTAAAGCGAACACATATTTTTCAGTCACATATATCAAAACATCTAACAGAAACCTCACAGAGGATATAAACAAAAGGGGTGAGAGCAACTAGTTATTCTAATATACTTTGAGACATTTAAGAGACAACTCACCCAGATTTTTTTAACACCTCTGAGGAATCGTGCTGTATACTGTAAAACAAATGATATGCGCCTATAACACTTTTTGAAAAAGCGAAGAATAGCTGCTCTGACAGTCTCTTTAGCAGAAAATGAGAAACTACTGCGAGGCTCTTCCTTATCAGTTTTAACAAATATGTCATCAGCGTTCTCTTCACTGGTAGAGCTTTCTGCATAATTGCAAAAAAAGGCAGCATCAGTCCATGCAAACTCAATGATATTGAATTCCTACAGGCAGTCTATCCAAACCAATATAGCAACAGCATATTTCCAAAGATAAACAACCACCTTGATCAGTCTTTGAGACTTCTGAAGTGTCAGTTACAGCTTCAACTTGAGGAACATCTACAGCAGTACTTTCATCATTACGTGACCACAACCCTGCGCTTGTTATCTATACCCACAGAAATAAGTTGGTGCCAATATATGTTGTAGAGAACTAAGGATAAATACAAATTTTATATATAGCTAACTGATTTCCAGAAAGGGACATTCAAAGTACGAGTAGTGTATGTCTTGCAAGGAGTGCGAAACCAGCTCAACGGACAGGAAAGTCTACAAATTTTCTCTAGATATGTAAGCTAGCATCCGAGGGGATAACAGCCACATACCTTGATTTGTAAAAGCTCTGCTTCATCTAGCTCAACTCCAGTCAGCTCACTTGAACAGCCCGGCTTTGCAAGAAAAAAAATTAGAGAGAAACAATTAAGGTCAGGTAAGAATAGCTTAGAAGACATTAACAAATAATATCTTAGGAAAGCATGCTAGCTACACAAAACTCTTGAAGTTGAAGACAACTATGCCAACAGAATATCTTCATGGATACGTTTACGACGATTAGAAGCTTTCAAAGCATTCAAACGCATTTGCTACTGGAGAGTACAAAAATAACATCCATTTGACGTGAACGAGAAACACAAAACAGATAAAGAAATCCGAAAAAACGTCTTCCTGCGGATTCGATGTAGTTATAAATAACCTTTGCAAATTTAGAGAAGGTACAAGCAGTAGATTCCAATTCAAACCCTAGTATTCAAATAGCTTCAGCTCCATAATTTTTCATATTAACATAAACTCTATCCAGTAAACACCTTAAACTTTGTCACAATCGGCTAATTCTAAACGAAGATAAGCGAATCGTTCTCACCTGCTGAACATAATTGGCGTGCATAACAACGAGGATACAGAACAAAGTGATGGCAATGAAGAGGTACGTATACTCTAAGAAGCCTCTAATCCTTGGCGTTAGGATCTGCGAAAACCTCTCCTGAACCCTAATAAACGTCTGCTCCGGATCCATTTCCCGATCTACGATTCCTCCACTTCTTCTTAGAATTGTCTGCTTATACGAAAGGAGTTCGTCCACAACATCGAATTGAAATTGATCCGAAACGAAAATCGTTGATTCCTCCTCTCTCGTTCTGGGAAATCGATTAAGCGAATCCACAGAAATTGAAGATCGGATCGGAGAATGATAAAACTTTTGCGTACTTTTTGAGTTGAAATTAAGTGTCTTGTGGCATTACAATCTCCTGCGATGGTGGAACAGTTGGTTTGTGTGTTATTGCAGTTGACACTGAGAACAAGAGTTCGACTCGCCTCTCACCTAATATAATTATTCTTTTTCTGAGCATTTTTCCATTTCTTCAAAAGAAAACTTTCCACGCTTTTCTAACTATGCAATTACATCGATAAATCAGTTTTGCAAGAAAGCAAGAGATAAAAACTAACAAAAAGAAGCAAATTCATAGGTTAAAACAAATTACAAATTTGACCCAAAAAAAAAAAAAATTACAATAGGAATTTACTAGTATCCTTCGAACTTCGTAGGTCACTTGTTTTTACCATTTGCAGAGAAATGCATAACATTAATTTACAACCAAACCTGCCTTCTACATTAGGAGCTTGGCAGAATCTCCCCGAACGACACAGTGTATTCATGAAACTGCAAACATCAAAAGACATAGGCTCAATAGTTACGCCTTCAAAAGAATCCAGAAGAAGCCTAGTACAGTTTTCACTTTGGAAAACTCTTAAACTTGTTGCAGCATAAAACTTTTTTGTTTCCATAGTTTTTTTTTCAAGAAAATTGGCCAAAGTTGATACATTTGAGAGTATTCACAGTGCAACTCAAGTGATTTCATAGTGTTGCAGCATCAGAGACGGATGACAAAAATGGAAACGAGAACAAACCTGTTTCACAATCTCTTCATATTTAGCGGCTAACTGTTTCACTTTAACTTCTCCTGACTGTTTCACTTGGTTAGTCTTGGAAGTATTGGCATCAACCTGCAAATATGTAAACGGAGATGATAAAGCATAGTGCACAACAGATTCATAATGTTATATGTTCAAAAGCAAATGGTGATTACCATAGCTACTACTGATTCAACATCTGTTTGCCTGGCTTCAAGATGACGTCTTTTGGATTCAACTTCAAGTTTCAATTCATTCAACTGTTTTGTCCAACCATCAAGCATGACTGCTTTTTCTTTCTCTAACTGCTTCAATGATTCGTGCAACTGTTCCGCTGTTGAAAGAATAGAAAATTACAGCCTCCATACCAGAAACAATACCGAAAGAGGGAAGAAATCAAACAAGACTTGCCTACTCTTTCCCGCTCAACCACTTTCGCCTCAAGTGATTTGTACCCTGTCCCATCCTCACTCAGCTTAGTTTTCAGAGCTTTCAAATCTTTCTCAATTGCTTTCGCATTGGCAACCTGTAACACCATCAAATACACATAAAAATTGAAAGATAAATCCAAACACACTTCACATGTCATTCCGATAAATTGGAAGGATCTGTGACATGCTAGAGATGAAATAGATTGTTCATAATCTACAAGCGATGAAAGAGAGAGATTGTTTTTCTTGGTCACCAACTCACCTGTTCGTTAATTAACTGCAGTTGCGTAGATGACTTTGTCATTTTCTTGAATGCCTGCAAAAGACACCAACAGATTGAATCAACTTTATTACCACAGTGATAAATAAAATATTGATGGTACACCTAGTAAGCTCGAATAGTATGTAAAAGCACAAAACTGTTATAAGACAAATAGAAAAGGAACAAGTTCCAAATTAACAGCTTATAATAAGGTCTCAATCTAAGTAATGTCAACCTTGGATTCACAATCATAGTATGAACAAAAGTGACAGCGGGTTAGAGCAATAAGCACCAAACTCAGAAGAATATTGATGTTGTTAAATCATATTACTCTAACCAAATCATTTGAGAGCAGTATCCACGGTGACTTGAAGACTGGGAAATTTCCAACAATAAACCAACAAGTTGCAAAGGATTATCATAAATGCATTTAGTTGCGGTGCCGACCAATAGGATTTAGTAATAGTCTAGAGCTTTCATTAGATACCTTTTCATAAACCTCAAGAATGGCAGCCTTTTCCTGGAAAGTTTCCATTGCTGATCGTTCAGCTTTCTTTGTTTCCCCGAGCACTTGTTTCTTCTCTTCTAAAGCCCCCTGTCTCTCCACAACAAGCATTTGATCTAGTGTTGTATACACAAAATTTAATTTTTGAACTGGTGCTAGTAGGAAACAAAATTACACCTGCAATTTGTCTGGGGATTGAACAATTTGTGAGCGGAGGTTTGCATTTTCTTGAACAGTTTGCACAAGCTCAAACTCAGCTTTGGAAATCTGTAGAGAGAAATGAAAAATATCAGGAACTGAAACGCTTCTCAAATCGAAGCATATGCAAATCGCCTGATTCAAAAAAGGGGAAGGAGTTCTCGATGCCATATCCTGCAGTTTCTTACATCGTTATCCATGTTCACCCTCTTATCTTTCATTTTCTTGTAGGTTACTAGCAGTGACGCCTGCTCATTATTCAGTCCTGATATTTTCTGACTGAGTTCTTCGATATTCGCTTCTAGCTCTTGGACAAAAGGTAAATCCCTTTCACAGGCTTCATCAAATTCTGCAATCTCTGCATTCAACTGCACGGATAACCATTAGATAATAGCTATATATGTATGGTAAACAAATTTTTGTTGCATTACCTGTGAAATCTTCGCCTCCCACTCCCTCCGCTGCTCATCGAGAAAATTCAACTCTTCTACCTTAGCACTTATAAGATCCATTTTTGATCGTCTAGTACGAAAAAGAAGATGCAAATAATCATAAGAGAGCATCAGATATTAAAAAAAAAAACCATTTTTGAACTATTTGTCTTCTTTTTCCAACTCTAAGTCAAGTAGGAACCTAAGATGCATGAAAAAAGATTTAACCAGAAGGGACATACTTGTGTAGACCATAATTCAAAAGTGCGCTGAAGAAAAACTCGGTGCGGGATGGTTCTGGCCGTAACAGATCCTTGAAAGTAAACTTTAGTGGACAATCCACCATTTCTAACATATATTTTACTTTGCTATAAAGATTTATAGCCTGAACTGAGGTAGCATGAGCATCTGGATTCTCTAATTGCTCCAAAGCTTCAAAATCAACTTGCCCTTTGTCTTCTCTGCCATAGATTCGACATCATAATGGCCCAAATGTCAAAAACAAAACAATAGAAAAAAAATGAAGCATCATAAAAAATGATAAGATTGAAGTTCCCCCAAATTGGGAAAACAAAAATTAGGGTTTAAAGAATCCCATTTATCTTCCGCAAATTGCAAAATTAACGAAACTCGCTATCTAATTTTTGACGAAATTCGATTACCCAGATTGGAATCAGGCGCATTTCGAACATATACCGAAATCGATTTCAAAACCAGTACGAAGATAAGGAACTAGGGATTGAGGAATCCATACTCGTTGATGACGTCGAGGTAGATAAGGAGTCTGGTGTAAAGCTCGGAGACTAAGTCGGGAGTAGGGTTTTTGAGATCGGCATCTGTGACCGTAGCGATCTGAGCCTCGGCGAGGACCGTGATAATGTCGGGACGAGAGAATCTCGGATACTCGTAGGCGGACATAGTTTCAGTCTGGTCAGCTTCGAATTTGGGGATTAGGGTTTTTGAGATTGGGATTTGTTGTTCCTGGGATTCAAATAGACTGAGAATAGAAACGAAGAAGAAGAGATTTTTTTGCCTGTGATTTTCCCGCCTAAACGAAGGGAACCGCATTCGAAAGATAAACACGTGGCATCATCTTGATTATGACTTTAATCATAGGAGTGATGAAATTGTGTAACCATAGTCACTGACTTACTAGATCAGAGTACAAGAAATGTTAAAAGTAAAGTTTACGCTTCTAATTCCGAAAGTGAAAGTTCCGACCGACCACACTAATCGAGAAAAAAAAACACTCGATGTAAACTAATATGTTAGATTAAGCTAGATTCTTTTGTTATCATATAAGTCCTTGTGCATCATTGGCATCTCCCATTTCTTTTCAGGCCCTCCTAAGACTTTATCCCAGCTGTTTAGCAAATTTCGACACCTTGTTGTTTGGTTGATGCTTCTTCAGTGTCAACTCATCAGAAGATTGGCATTGTTTGGAACTTAGTAGATCAAAATTTCCAACAAAACCTTTATGGATCAGGTGTTTTCCCGCCTACATTATCTCATGCACATGCTGAAGTGAAGACTTTGGGAGTGGCTGATGTGGTGCTACATAAGCTTGGATATAGGGATCTTACTCTTTGCGGTGATTTCCAGCTTCTATATGCCTTTCTTCAACATAAAATATATGATTTGGAATCACCTAAAGTTAAGTATTCACCTCATATCATTGCTTTACATGATATTGTTAGCATTGCATGTACGACATCTTCCATGATAGACAGACTCTCCCCGACGATCGGCTTAGCATGTACGATACCTCCGGTGATGGACATGGTCTCTCTGCACTCTAGAACTTCCAAGAAGCGATTTTCTCCATTAATCTGCAATAAATGTATTATCTGAGATTCGAACCCCAGACTTGGTGTAGAAGCCTTTAAACCCTTGACCATTGGGCCAAGGGCTTCCACATGTAATATTTGTTAAGTAATGGAATATTTGGACAACAAAAAAAGAAAAAAAAATCCCTCTGAACAAAAAAAAAAAAAAAAACAAAAAAATCATCATATAAGTCTTAAAGTTATTTCGACATATTCCATCAAAGAATTTCTCTGATTCATCATCTTCACAAACACTTTAGTAGCAAAGTTTCATAAAACATTCTTAAACATCATAGTTAGTAAGCTTGGAAACAGAAACAGCAACAAATGATAAAACTGTATGATGATGATGAGAAACCTAAAGGCTACTAAGAAGAAGCTGTGAGAGGGATTGGTTTCACAGCGCTTTGAATCCGCTCAAAAGCTAACCGTACTCTTTCCTTGAGACCTGCATGCTCGCTCTCTACATCTCCGCTCTCTTTATCGAGTTGAGCCACATTACCATCGACACTAATCACCAATTTCCCGTTCTCTCCTAGTTTCACATCCCCAAAGAGCGACACAAGGAGAGCGTATATCACTTTCTCCACTTTCTTCTCGTTCTGTTCCTCAGATTTCACAGCGTCTTCTTCTTCCACAGCGATCTTAGGAACTTCACGGCTTATGTTGAGTACCAAAGCTACAATGGAGTCTGAAACCATATCGCTTATCGGATCTGATGACCACTGAAGCGAGATGTGCTTCTCTGACTCTTGTTTCACCGTCACTCTTTCGTGTACTTTCAGAGCTGGAAGCCCGGTTTCCTCGTCTGTTGAAGACTCTACACTCTCGAAAATCTTCTCGAGGCGATGTTTTATCACACCAAAAGCTCCTGAGAACGGGATAGTGATCCGCTGAGTAACAGTTGCTGTTGATAGCTGAGAGAAAACATGGAGATCATCAGGTGCCATTATCTGATAGGTGAAACCTTTCTTCACCAGAATACCGCTCACTGTATCGCCAACATCGGGTGTCTTTTCCGCTAATCTCCCAATGGTTTTCGCCATTTTCTCAGAGTTAAAGTACATTTCAACAGACTCACAGTTCTTCGGGGTCATGATCCTTGTGTTTCCATCAGGAAACTCAGTGAAGAGTTTCTGTTTGAGCCTCATCATCTCATTAGCTTCACCGTGAACAAGGATGATGTTAGGAGGCATCAGTTCTTTCAAGAAAGTGCTCGTCTGGGCGTAATCCGCGTGGGCAGAGAACGAGATGTAGTGCACTTGCATGTTCAGAGGAGCAGTAAGACCGTTCATAAGAGTCACTTCCTTTGGTTCGTTGATTATTGTCTTTGCTAGTGTACCTTCCACCATAAAACCCGGTATAACGCAAGCGTTTTTCTTATCTGAACACCAAATATCAAAGAGTTGCCTAGAGAGACCACTTTGAAGACCTCCAGGACTAGCCATAACCACAGATGGACCGACATCTCTGAAATCATCAATGCTGTTTAACGAAGAAATGTGCTTGAACTTAAACGGATTAGAATTTGCAAACTGATTGCGGATTCTATCGTTCATAGATAAAATGTAGGTCTGGTAAACCGCCATACACTTTTTGGCGAGCGGAGATGCATAGTAGATAGGGATATTGTGTAGATCCGGGTGGTTTGCCCAGTATTCATCTAAAATCAATAGAAGTTCCTGAGCACGGCCAAGGGCATAAGCCGGGATCAGCACACGCCCGCCATTAGCAACCGTTGAATGGATTACATCAGTGAAACGTTTCTCACGGATGTGACGAGATTGATGAAGCTGGACACCGTAAGTGGATTCAATGATGCATACGTCAGGGGAGAACTGAGGAAGCTCAGCTGCTTTTAGATGTCGATCTTCCTCACGGGAATAGTCGCCTGTGTAGAGGATTCGAACACCGGCTACATCCACCATGAACATGGCTGCACCCAACACATGGCCTGCCGTGTAGCACCAGAACTTTATGCCGTTCACTTCAACCATTTGATGAAAATCAATAACCTAGAGAGGAATTAAACATAAAATTTCACTCAGAAACATCATTTCCAATCCAAAGATATTTGGCTAGCAAAAGTAAAGAGAAGCTGTAATAAGATGTGGTTTCGCGGTACCAACCTCAATTTTATCCATGGATTTGTTGATGTCATTTTCATCAAACAACATGTCTTCCACCGACACTTTACTCACTTTTACATAATCTGTAAGTAACAACTTGTAGATAGCCTTTGTGGCATGCGTCATGAAAATCCGCCCTTTGAATGTTGTCTAATCAAAAGATTACTAACCTATATTAGTTCCACAGCTCTATGTTAATAACAAAATCATTATCGGTAAGAGAGAACAAACCTTCTCCAGAAAATAAGGTAGGGATGCTGCATGATCCAAATGAAAGCTGCAAAGGATAACATCAAACCCATATTTTGTTATCTTGAACTAAGAAACCACTCAAAACCAAATCTCAAACAAATCCAAGTCAACAACATCAATCACCGAATCCTAATCCAATTTAAGATTCCTCTACCTATCATGCATTTGTTTTTGTATCAAGAAGCAACCACATGTATCATATAGTTGTTTGAGCAATAGGAATGAGATTCTCTTCTCTCTCCCGTAATCAAAACCGATGTTCAAAATTTCAAGTATACAAACATACACAAAGAATTGAATCCTAATCCAATAACATATCAACTCTAATGCGTCAAAAGAGCAATAAGAGAGTAAAACATACTGAGTAATCAAGAGGACATCAATGGTGGAAGGATCAATCTCATCGAAGTAAGGCAACGCAGCCATTCCTGAGTAGGCAGGATGAATCCCACAATCAAACTGCACAAACACAAGATAAATCAATCAAATTAAACCAAAATTAAACACATTTGGAAGAATCTGACGGAGAAAAAAAACTGACCAGAATCGTTTTGCCTCTGAAGGACATGTAAACACAAGAACGACCCACTTCGTTTCCAGCGCCTAACGGCATAATGATAAGCTGATCTCCGTCTCGTGACATTGGTTGCTCTCGTCTTTTCAGAGAAGTTGAAGAAGAAGCCATTGTTTTCGATTTCTTTCTCCTAACTCAGAGAGACACCACTAAAAACTGTGGAAGAGATTCCGAATTCTCAAGCACAAGTTTAAAATCTTGAAACCCTAAAAAAACAATTTGTTGGAGACGAAGAAATAGAAATCGACAGATAAGTTTAAATAGAGGAAAAAAAAAAAAAAAAAAAAGGAAAAAGGTAAAAAACGACCACAGTGGGAGTCGAACCCACGACCTTCTGATCCGAAGTCAAACGCGCTAATCCACTGCGCTATGCGGTCAATACGTTGTAGTATCCTAAATTTAATGTTATATAAAACAAGTAAATATTATTATTTGCTTATATACCGATAATACCATTGTGTTGCTTTGTTCTGAACTAAAGATCGACGAAACAGAGAAAGTTTGAAGCTTTCGGCGATGATGGAGCGAACGTACAACCGACGCAAATCTCTCTCCGGCTCCTTAAACGACGACGTTTCTCAGTTGGAGTATCTCTCTTCGTCTCCGGAAATTGATTTCTCCGGTTTCCCTTTCTCAAGTCAAGACTCGTCTTCTCTCTGGAATTCGTCTTCAAGATCCACTTTCCTTGATGATGATTTCTCTCAGAACGGAGGTGGCTTAGAGCGGAAATCGAAGAGACCCAGAAACGGTGGTGGTGCATTTGGTTTGAGTTCGACTATAATGGAGACGCAGGAGTTTAGCGAGTTGATGGAGAACGAAGACGAGGTTAACTTCGCGCTTGATGGGTTGAAGAAAGGTCATCAGATAAGGATTAGAAGGGATGCACTTTCGTCTCTACTCTCGATTTGTGCATCTCAATATCAGCGACGCTCTTTAAGGGCTCAAGGGTATGTCAATGTCAGTTTTTTTTTTTTTACTTTCTAGGGTTTGTTCTTCGTCTAATTCTTGGAAAAGTTTCTGAATTGGGGTTTTGGGTTTTGTGTTAGAGATTTTTCCGAGCTCTCTGCGTTTTGGGTTTGTTCCAATAGTGTGGATTAGGGCACAATTGGACACAATTAGACACGAAGACAGAATTTTTCTTTTTCAATTTATCTCTTTTGCATTTTGAATTGCACCTATGATTAGGATGAAACTGATTGCAATGGACATTTCTGGTTTCTGGTGAAATGGAACCTGATTGAAACGTTTGTTGAATTTTAGCAATATCTGGAACATGTTAAAACTGTTAAAGGACTGGACTTTTTCATTGGCCAATCGATTTGTTTAGGTGCAGTAGATGAGAAGTCCTAAATGATGAGTATTGTGGAGTCTCACAAGAACTTTGCACTATATTTCAGGATCTCACAATCTATAATCGATGCGATTTTGGGTCTCAGCCTTGATGACTTACCAAGCAATCTTGCTGCAGCTACCATTTTTCTTGTGCTAACTGCTGATGTAAGCAACTCACTCATTCTCTGGCTGGTGAATTCTAATCTTTTACTCAATTATCATTATTCATTTGTTTACAGATTTTTATATTCATGATTCTAGGGTAAAGATGACCACTTTATGGAGTCACCCAACTGCATCAAGTTTTTGATAAAGCTGTTGAAACCTGTGGTTTCTTCTAGTACGAAGGTGAAGCCGCGGAATATAGGATCTAGGCTATTATCAATAATCAAGGATGTTGACCCAGCACATGATTTAAGCTCCAGTGATATATTGTCCAAAGCTCAGGAAATTCTTGTTAGTTGCAAGGAGTTGAGATTGATTGATAGCCATATAACTGAAACGATGAGGCCTGACCTAAGTACGAAATGGGTTGCTTTGTTGGCGATGGAGAAGGAGTGCTTGTCCAAAATCTCTTTTGATGGTACTTCAACTCCTTCTCAGTTTAGTTGGAAACAATTACTAGATAACTATTCAAAAGACCATCGATTGCTGATTGTTATTTGGTTTGCCTGCTGTGATTCAGTTGAACAAATGTGTCAGCGGTAGTAGCGTGATTATAATTGTTCTCTTTTGTTTCTTGCTAATAATTTGTCCTCTGCCCATCCAGATACCTCTGGTGCTGTGAAAAAAACTGGAGGTATGTTCAAGGAAAAATTGCGAGAACTGGGAGGGCTTGGTGCGGTCTTTGAGGTTGTTATGGATTGTCACGCTGTAATGGAGGTGAGAACCTGTATGTTTTGGGTCTTGTTAGTCCTGTTTCTATCATCCGCATAAGTTCTTTTATAAGATACGAAATCCGATCTTTGTTTGGCTAGGAAGTTGATAGCTTTATAAAGTGATGTAGATTGTTAGCTTTGTAATTATTTAGGTTCTTTTAGGATCATAGTTATTTCAATCCGATGAATTGCTGAAAATCATTGCAAGTGAAGGTGCCTTAGTTGTCCTTTGAAAATATATGAACATAGGGATCAGTTGTTGATATAGCATGATTTAACGTTATTGTGCCCTGAATATTTTTTGCTGTGGACATATAACATTTCTGTGGTTGCTTGACCTTTCCAGTTGTACTATGACTACATTCAGTAGTAGTATCTAATACATATCTGTGTGCAGCGCTGGGTGGCATACGACACAGTCTCTGTTCAGGATATAAAAGATGACATCAATAAGCAGAGTCTGATGTTGCTTCTCAAAAGTCTAAAAATCATGGAGAATGCTACATTCCTCAGCACAGAAAACCAGGTAACTTTTATGTGTTTCGGATTCCCACCTTCACATTAGCTTGTAATTGAACAGCTCTGCACCTGATAAAATAACTGTTAAATTTTGTTTTTCAGCATCATCTGCTCCGAGTTACTAAAAGTATGGGTTTTGATGGATCCCAACTATCTTTCACAGAGCTCATGATAAGTGTCATCAAGATGCTTTCAGGTATACAATGCCTAGTTTTGTATTTTTTACCATGACTTTTTCCCATGTTATCATCTCTTTCTGATGGTGGTTGGACTGATTATATCAGGTCTTCAGTTACGCGCTTGTAAGAACGAAAAAAACCCTCACCCTGCTCTCTGTTCAGCCACGTCTCTTTCTGCAGTTAACAAGGAGGTTGTGACAATTAGTTCAGATATTTGCTCTACCACTAGCTGTACCTCCATGAGAAGTGGGAGCGTATCCGGGAGAAATCGATCTGCTTTTCAGTTAGATTGCTCAGCGACATCAGTGTTAGGGTCTCAATCAAGTGTAATGTCCTGCACTCTGACAACAAGACTTGGTTTCAACACTAGGTCGTTTGCAGGTAGATTAGCCTCATTGGGTAGTGGCATTTCCAGATGCAAAGCAAGGACTAGTCAGGTTGGAGAACCCAGTAGTAAAAAAGTTGAAAACTTTGCATCCTTGGAGGATAGTCAAGATCCTTTTGCATTTGACTTGGAAGATTCAGGACCTTCCAAATGGCCAGTAGCGTCAGGAAAGCATAAGAAATCTAAAGCTCAAAAGAGGAAGGAAAGCTACAGAGATATTATAGATGAAAATTCACATCAGCTTTTCTCAAGTCAGGAGGAAACAAACCATATGTTAAATTCTCAGGAAGAGTCAAGTGATGGGGAACGCCATCTAACAGACCAACCATCTTCAACATATGACATTGATAAAGAATGTCTCTGTCTTTTATCTGATTGCCTTTTAACAGCCGTGAAGGTAATGCACAGTTTCTTAACAAGTATTTCCTGTTATGTGGGCATATCATTTGTTCCGTTGTTATTGTCTGATTCTATGAACATATTTCTCAGGTTTTAATGAACTTAACGAATGATAATTCTGTCGGTTGTCGGCAAGTTGCTGCCTGTGGAGGACTAGAGAGCATGGCTGAATTAATTGCCGGACACTTTCCGTCGTTCACTAGATCTCCCCTTTTCAGTGAGATGGAAATGCTGGGAACACGCCATAAGAAAGATAAACATCTCACGGACCAGGAATTAGATTTTCTTGTTGCCATCTTGGGGTTACTAGTAAACTTGGTGGAGAAAAACGGAATAAACAGGTATTCAAAATTCTCTGCTCTTTTTCGATTTACATCTTTACGCTGTGGATATAGAATCTGCAATCAGACAGTATTGTATTGAGATCAAAATCCTTAGAAGGAGAAAACATAGCAACTGGTCGTCTTCTATATATGACTTATACCCAATGTGTTGAAAATTGCTTTGTTGTAGGTCAAGACTTGCGGCAGCTAGTGTTCCAATCACGAATCCAGAAGGGTTGCAAGAGAGTGAACAAGATATGATTCCTCTTTTATGTTCAATCTTTCTCACCAATCAAGGATCTGCAGACGACAAAGATGAAACGAGTACTTTCACTCTGGTTAGTTTTCTAATCATTGTATTCTTATCGATTCTGAAAGAGGCTTAGAAGAAAGTGAGTCTAAAACTGGGCGTTTCCACATGTCTCAGGATGATGAAGAGGCAGTTTTAGAAAGTGAAAAAGAAGCAGAAAAGATGATCGTGGAGGCATATTCTGCCCTTTTACTCGCATTTCTATCCACAGAAAGGTTTATATTTATATATTACTTTCTGTGTATTTAGGTATCCTGATTCTCGAAAAGATGTAACATAATCTCTTATTCTTAGCAGTAGAAGTATACGCAATGCCATCAAAGATTATCTCCCAAAACGCGACCTTGCAATTCTGGTACCGGTGTTGGATAGATTCGTGGTACGTGTCTCTAAACCCTTTTCTAATTCAGTCTTCGGCTCCCTTATAAATCAATAAAATTGTGCGGACTGAAACCTTGTGATGCGACTGTGTAATTGTTCCTACCGTGTTTTTGGTTCAGGCTTTTCATACAACACTGAACATGATCCCTCCTGAGACTCATAAGGCAGTGATGGAAGTTATCGAGTCGTGCAAATTGCCATAGATTGGTTCGGATCGAAAACAAATAGAAGACCTCGCAGTGTACAGCTTCTGAAAGATATTGGGTTTGCTCCCAACACTTATACGTAATGATCACACTATGTATAATATAGACACAGAGAACAAATATATAGAGATCTCTTAGTTCTTTAGTGGTTTTGCTTCTCTGGTTCGGCTTAGGTTTAGAATTCAAGCTCCATTCTTTTGTACTTTTTTTGTAATACAAAGAAAGAAGAAAAAAGATATAGAGAAATAGAATATCTGATCTTGCTACTTCTTGTGTTGCTGCCATGTTGAGATGATAGATACAAGTCCACTACTTTCTGAAATTACTTCAATGCACAAGAAAAGAAAGTGGAATAGAGGCGATGATTAGTTTTAGGCTTACTGATTTCACTATGTATAGTTTACAATTGTTGTTATTCATCTTCTAAATTTCTTTGATGTAGTAGTTTTTAAAATAGAATTTTCAGTATCACAAACAATTTATTATTGTTTTTTTTGTCTTCTTAAAAGTTAGTATTAAATATATCTAATTTTGTTAATTTTGTTGGTAATATTTGGAACAGTAAAGGGGTTTTGGTCAAAATACAATAATATTGTATGTAGAAAATATATATAAATTTCTTCCATAAATCTGACATTACTTTTCATTCTTTCTCTTCCCCTTCCTTCTTCTTTCGCCGCCCGTCGATCTCTGCAACTACAGTTTCCGGCGATTTCTCCGTTCCCCTCTCAAGTAAGTTCCCTTAAAGTTTTCGCTTTTATGCTTCTTCTTGATTTCCCTTTCCGTTTTCACCTTTCTCCGCCGCGAACCACGATTGACGGCTTTTTACCTCCCGGTCTCTGCCGGAACTTACCTATCAGAATCGAATTTGAGATTCCCGACGGCAAATCGATCCTTATCCGACTCTGAATTCGCCAGATTTGAGCTCAGAACTCGCATAGGTCTCGCTAAATCGCGATTTGCTTTTGACCTCCGCTTCGTAAATTCAATATCCTTTTGTTTCATTACTCTATTCGATTAATCGTGCCGTATGCTTCTCCCGGAAACGAGGAAGACGAATCACTTCCCGATTCCATAATATGCTAATCGAAATTTGATATCTCTATTTCGCTTCGCTGTTCTTAGTGAACCCT
The DNA here is from genome assembly GCA_963576765.1 of Draba incana. Lineage (NCBI taxonomy): Eukaryota > Viridiplantae > Streptophyta > Magnoliopsida > Brassicales > Brassicaceae > Draba > Draba incana. The sequence continues at coordinate 4,140,292 of OY755215.1, read as the reverse complement.
AATTCCATAATGATTGGGAAAATATTGTTCATCTTTCAACTATGGCTCAATCTTGTCCTGCACTAACTGTGCCAACTTCTAAATAATTTCAGGTGACATTGCAAAACTCGGTTAAAGGCTATGGCTGATTTAGAAAACTTGCTATTGGAAGCTGCCGGGAGAACGAATGCAACTGGGAGGGGTCGCCATTCGAATCCTCAATCATCGAGGAGACGCGAAGGTTCTTACTCGGATAATGGTAGTGATTCAAGAGACGATTCCGACGAAGAGCGTGGTGGCTATGCAAACAGGAAACCGTCTGGTTCTCAAGTGCCTTTGAAGAAGAGATTGGAAGCAGAGAGAGAAGACCGAGCTGCTTGGGATGAAAGCGGTTACGGTGATGGTGGCACATCTGATCGCGAAGGTGCTAGTAGCGAGGAATCTGATTTCGGAGATGATCTTTACAAGAACGACGAAGACAGACAGAAGCTTGCTGGAATGACGGAGTTTCAACGAGAGATGATTCTCGCTGAACGTGCGGATAAGAAAGGCGATAAGAGCTTCACCGAGAAACTTAGATCGAAGAGGGAAAACGAAAAGACTCCTGTTTCGAAAAAAGAGACTCAGCCTCTTGCGGCCTCTCGTGGTGTGCGTTCGTCTGCTAGATCTGCAGACCGAGCAGCTGCAAAGGACGATGCTTTAAACGAACTGAGGGCGAAACGTATGAAGCAGCAGGACCCGGCGGCTCTAAGGAAACTGAGAGATGCATCGAAAGGTGGTTCAGGTTTCTCATCGATGAAGAGGAAACCGTTAGCTTCATCCAATTTGAGTAGCTCTAGCCAAAGCGACAGCGATAGGTCTCATAGTGATGATGAAGGCTCGAATGGAGGAATGGTTGACAGTGATGACGACAGGTCAAATGTGCCTATGTTTGAGGATATTAAGGAAATTACAATCAGACGGTCTAAGCTTGCGAAATGGTTAATGGAGCCGTTCTTTGAAGAGCTTATCGTTGGCTGCTTTGTTAGAGTTGGGATTGGAAGGTCCAAGAGTGGTCCAATTTACAGGCTCTGCATGGTGAAGAACGTAGATGCAACCGATCCAGATAAGACATACAAGCTAGAGAACAAAACTACGCACAAGTACCTTAACGTCATTTGGGGAAATGAAAACTCGTCTGCTCGATGGCAAATGGCAATGATCTCGGACGGGCATCCGTTGGAGGAAGAGTATAGGCAATGGATTAGAGAAGTTGAGCGAACGAATGGTCGTATGCCGACAAAACAAGATATATCAAAGAAGAAAGAAGCGATCAAAGAAATAAACAGTTTTGTTTACTCAGCGGAAACGGTTAAACAGATGTTACAGGAGAAGAAATCCGCTTCAGTCAGGCCGATGAATGTGGCGGCTGAGAAAGACCGGCTTAGAAAAGAACTGGAAACTGCGCAGGGCAAAAACGATGAAGCGGGTGTAGAGAGGATCAAAGCGAAAATCAAACAGCTCGAGGCGTCACGGAATATGAAAGACGTCGATAAAAAAGCTCTTAAACTTGCTGAGATGAACAAGAAGAACAGAGCCGAGAATTTCAAAAACGCATCCGAGGTGAAATCAATCGCAGCTAGTCTTAAAGCCGGTGAAGCAGGGTATGATCCGTTTTCAAGGAGATGGACCCGATCGTCGAACTACTACAACGGGAAAAGCAGCGGGAAAGATGGAGAGGCAGCGGTTGCAGCAGCGGTTGCGGCCAATGGAGCAGATGTTGAAGCGACAGAGGCTGCTTTAGAAGCGGCTGCAGACGCAGGAAAGCTAATAGACACAAGAGCTCCACTAAGTCATGGAGCAGAACACAATCTGCTTCATAACTTTGAGTTGCCGTTATCGCTAACGGCGTTGCAGAAGTATGGAGGACCTCAAGGAGGACAGAAAGCGTTCATTGCGAGGAAACAGATGATAGAAGCAACAGTTGGATGCAGAGTTGCAGAGAATGATGGTAAGAGACATGGACTTACGTTAACTGTTAGTGATTACAAGAGAAGAAGAGGTCTTCTCTGATTATTGGGATTCTATAAACTGCTTCTTTGGTTCGTTTTCTACTTCATCTTTTTGTGTACTCTATGTTTTGAGCAATTTGTTTTTTTTCCTTGGAATATTTTTTTACTCGTTTTTTTCATGTGAACTTTCCTTATTAAGTGTATTGAGTAGTCTTATGCAACTCTATAAACCGTAGAGAAATGAAGAGTCACACTTATTAGGGCATGTTGAATGGTGACATTTTATGATCTTATGAGGTGTTCTTATAATATAAAATTATTAAAATGGTTATATATTGAGTGTGTGTTTAAATATAAAATTAATAAAAGTTGAGTAAAAGGAAGAGAGAGTGTTTAAAAGGGAGAGAGAGGGATCTAATATTGGATCTTTTGGAGAGTGTGTTTAAAAAAAAAAGAGTGTTTAAATATAAAATTAATAAAAGTTGAGTAAAAGGATGAAAGAGAGTATAAAGTTGATTAAAAAGAAGAGAGAGTATGTGTTTTAATAATTTTATATTATAAGAACGCCACATAAGATCCCGTGAAATCTGCATTGAACATGGCCTCAGGGTTTCAAAGTAAAACGTCGTCGTTGTTTTCCTTGGGGTGTACTCTTGCAGGGAAGTCTAGGTTATTTTTTTATCGTTTATAAAATTCGACTCCACAATTTTCGGATTTGTTTACATCTTTTTTTTAGAATTTAGTTAATTATATATATGATATGATAAATATCAACTCAAGTGTTTTCACATAACTATGACTCCAAAGAAACAAAAGGAAAAAAAAAATAAAGCTCTTAATTATATCCTAATGGGAAGATTGATTTCAAATTATAAATACTTTTATAACTAAAACAATTTTATTTTATTTTTTGGTTTATGTGTGAAGATCAAACAAATACTCTTTTGATTCTTTTTTTGGTAGGAACGAGCAAAAACATATGTGATGATGGAAACTTCTAATATTATACTCGGCATCGCCATTATCGGCCTCATCATCACCCTTTTTTTCTCTTGCATTTGTGCGAGTTCCACAAAATTACCTCTTGAACCTCAACAAGACATTGAAACCGGACATACGAAGATCCTAATGTTCAAAGATATCGAAAAAGAAGGAGAAGAAGGTTGTGCTAAACAATTTTGTCCAATTTGTTTAGAAGAGTTCGAGGTTGATCATGAGATTAAGCGTTTAGAAAATTGTAGACATATTTTTCATCGTTTTTGTATTGATTCTTGGCTTACACGAGTTCGAAGCTGTCCAAGTTGTCGTCGTTCTGTTGATTGAGGTTAAGATAGGGTTTTGTTTATTTTCTGAATGAATATCCGCACATCTTTTGGTTACTATAGGAAGAGTAAGCTATCAAAAATCTTTACATTAATCAAAGTTTTGGTCGATGGTTGAAAAATTGAAAGCTAGATTTTTTTTTTTTTTGATTAGGAGTAAGCTTGTGCTTATTTTGTATGCGTTTGAAGACGACTTCCACAATCTATTTTAGTGTTCATCTTGAATGAGACAATTAGTCACATGTCTCTCGAACACTAGACCGACTCACTTTATTACATAAACAATTCCATAAACGTTTAAGTGAAGCTAAGGCATAGACATATACCATAGTTCTGTGACCAAATCAAAGAACACAAAACATACATGGGTTCTTTGATTTGCTTATTCATTGTATTAAAATACCAAAACACATCACACGCCATGGTGAAAGCGAAGTTGGAGTCTTTAAGGAAGCTTGTTGCATCGGCATGGGCAACACAAACCTAGTTTAGCCGGTGCACAACAAGAACAAGATGAACAAACATTAATCAGTGACCGTGCTTTCAACAGCATACGTCCTTCAACTGTCAAAGAAAAGTCGTAAGAAACAAAAATTCACATAAGGGAAACCGCGATGGACCAACAATCCCAAAAGATTAGCTAACCATCTAGATGCGGTCGAGCTGCTTGACACATGAGAGGTGGAGAAAAGACCATCACTAGTACAAGAACTGAAATGAGTATGTTTGAGCTTGATCGCTCAGTTGCCATTTCAGCTTTATGCTAAAGTGCTCTTATAAACTTTTTAGAAAATATTTCTCATTGCAGTTTGATTAAACCATTGTAGGATGATATTGTTTATATAAGCCAAGAGAAACTTGTAGCAAAGTTGGTCAAGAGAAACAAAAGAGTAAAGTATATATGACTATTGACCGAGAATAGGCCATTCGTTTGATAATGAATTTTCAATCCGGAAACTTTTTAATTTAAGCGATAAACAAAGTATGTGACTGTTTGATATAGAAATTTGAGGTTGTTGTTATTGATAGGAGGTATAATTTTTACTCAAACTTAAAAACTTTTAAACTGCATGTACACAGTCAATCGATTGTAGTACTTGAGATATATCAAATCCACAATACACAGTAAAATTATAGATTTAATAAATTACGCTAAATCAAACAAGGTTTTTATGGGATTTTAATGAGAAAATGAATTTGGTTGTAAACAATATGAGGAAAACGTTAGGCTTTCACATATTATCATCGATTCATAGTTTGAATTATTCAGGTAATCTATTCTTCGGGACAATCGATTCGATCTTATATTCCTAGAACATGAACACTATAACAAGTCAACTATATTCTCGCAGCGATAATCTCTAAGCCAATTTTATCCGATTCATCGACTTTCGCAGTCAATATGATAAAATAAAGATGGTGAAAGCAAGTTCAATTGGTCATCTAAAACAATAGCTCAACTCTCGCATGCTAGAAAATTATATTTATCAAAACACCATATTCGAGACAATAAAAGAAGGGGTTATCAAACAATCATCGCCTGCAGTAAGAAACAGATCGAGATGATGGAGTACTTATAATCTATAAAAACTTGATATCATTAAGAGCAGTAAAATAACTGTAAGAGAACTTCTCTATATTAGAGATGTTCTTCTTCTCCTTTTATCGAACAAAAGAAATTTGTATGGACTCTAATTTGTATTAAACATTAATATGCGTTTGAATGCCATAATAATAGAAAGAATTACTCATAAGCCTCCTAACACAAACAAAACAAAGTGTTGACTTAGCACTAAAATCCATAAAATCTCTTAGCATTATTATGCCCATATATTTGTTTACGAATAAATGTCCTTAATATATGATAATTCAATCACACTAAAACATATACCTTGATTTTAAAATACATTCTGACAACCAACCTTATTATTGCATGTGGTCAGTCAATAATTAGTTTTTCATTTGCACAAGAAAACCTGTTAAAGTCGTGACTACGCCTGGACACTATCTTACAAGTGTCATAACTTATAAGAAACAAGGGAAAAACCCTTAAAAATACCCCAACTATTTTACATTTGGCAAAAAAATACATGAATTTTTAAGATTTCCTCAAAAATACACGACCTATTAAAAAGTGTTATATTAATACACGACCTATTAAAAAGTGTTATATTAATACATATACATTGAAAATCGAAACGGAAATAGTGAAACGCCGTTTAATTTTTCAGATCCGAAAATCAAACATGTCGGAATCAAATAAAACTGGGCTTTGTTATTGTTGGTTCCATAAGTTCATATATAGTTTCGATTTTTCAAAATACACTTAGTAATTCATAGAATTTTAATTTTAAAATTTGAAAACCGAAACTTCATTGACAAATTCAGTTAGTTTTAGTCAAAATCATGCGGTAAGCTCGGAACCATTAGATTCGAAATCTTAAGAGCTTTTCAAAGAACTATAGATCGCCACATATATTACTTGGAATCAAAATCCGCCATTGATCAACTTGAAAGCTCGGAAAAATTAGGTGTAAAATTGTTCGATTTTTAATGTATATGTATTAATATAACACTTTTTAATAGATCGTGTATTAATATAACACTTTTTAATAGGTCGTGTATTTTTCAGGGAGTCTTAAAAATTCATGTATTTTTCTGCCAAATGTAAAATAGTTGGAGTATTTTTAAGGGTGTTTCCCTAAGAAACAATCAAACAAGATTTATAAATTCATGGTCACCTTATATGATTCATAAGTAAAAAGAAACAATCAAATAACTATATATGTAAACACAATATATTAAAAGGTATCTAATCATTTTTGGCCTTCAATTTTTAGATTAAGGTTTCTTGGTTAATTTTTTCTTTTTTTCAATAACATGTGATCTCTGTAAGTTTGAATTTGGATAGTGACAGCATTTGCAGCTAATTATCTAAAACCTAACATAACACTTTCATTAATATAGACGTTTGATGAATCAAAACTAGAATTTCTAACCACACTATTTAGATGATTAGTATAGTAATCCACTGCACTTATTATATAGTACTACATTTTGTATAGGTAATCTTTCTCTTTCACCATTTTTTTAATTGATATTTACATACATGATACATGTATATATCTGTTGCCAACAAATTTTAAAAAAATATTTGTTTAATTTCTTACTCAACAAACAATTATTATCACATAATATACACACCCTCTCTTTTCCTAAAAACAAAATTCTCATACAGAACAAGTCTCTGTCTTTTACAAAACTTTAATTTCGAACAAATCAAAAAGATGGAACAGAGCAAAAGAACAGAACAAGTTGTGTTATTCCATAGCTTGAAAAGATTATTGGTCTCTTTTATTTGTTGTCTTCCCATGTCTCTTCTTGGTCTTCTTATCATGCTTCTCTTAATCTACAACAGTTTCTCTGTCTTCTCTATTCATCTTAATCCAATCCCACCAATCAAATCCACTCTTCCACTTTATCATCACCATTATCATCATCCACCATCATCATCTGAGTCAGATTCTTCATTGTTGCTTGTGGTGAAAGAAACCTCTTTAGGGTTTATACAAAAGCAGAACATTTCATCAGCTAGACCAGAGAGAAGAACACGAAGTTCGAAGAGAAGAATCGAGTTACCTTCCGCGATAACACAACCGTCACAAGCCAAATCAAGACCAAGATTCAAGACAAGGATCAAGTCTTTCTTATCCAATTCCTCATGTGAGTCATTGTTCTTCATGACTTGGATCTCAAGCATCGAATCCTTCGGTGATCGAGAAAGATTCACTATCGAAAGCCTCTTCAAATTTCACTCAAATAGCTGTTTGATCTTGATCTCAAATTCACTTGACTGTGAAAGAGGAACCCTAATCTTGAAACCCTTTACAGATAAAGGGCTTAAAGTGCTTCCAATTAAACCCGATTTCTCAGACATCTTCAAAGATACATCAGCAGAGAAATGGTTCCAAGGGTTAAGAAAAGGGAGAGTTAGTCCAGGAGTGATTCCATTAGAGCAAAACCTCTCTAATCTCTTAAGATTAGTCTTGCTTTACAAATTCGGCGGAATCTACTTAGACACAGATGTTATAATCCTCAAATCTTTAACAAATCTCCAAAATGTAATCGGTGCACAAACTGTTGATCCTGTTACAAGAAAATGGAGCAGGCTCAATAACGCGGTGCTTATCTTCGACAAGAACCATCCTTTGCTTAAGAGATTCATCGACGAATTCTCAAGATCCTTCAACGGTAACAAATGGGGTCATAACGGTCCATACTTGGTCTCGAGAGTGATTGCAAGAATCAACATTTCTTCGGATTTGGGATTCTCGGTTCTTCCACCGTCTGCTTTTTATCCGGTGGACTGGACTAGAATCAGAGGATTTTACAGAGCGCCCACGAATCAGACCGAGGCGAAGTGGTCACGAAACAGGCTTACGTATTTACGTAGACATAGTTTTGCTGTTCATCTTTGGAATAGAGAGAGTAAGAAGCTTAGGATTGAAGAAGGAAGTATCATTCATCAACTCATGTCTGATTCTTGCATCTTTTGTAACTCTTCTTTACATTTTAGTTAAAGAAAAAACATGTAAATTAAATTTCCACAAGAGAGAGAGAGAGACAAAACACAAATCTGTATGTGTGTTTGTGAAGCATACAGATTTGCTGATCTATCTGCCATTATGAGGAGCCTTACAATTAGGCAAATGTGTATCGTGTACATTAAAAGTCTGGTTTTCTAGTTATTCATTGCAAAGATCAGGGGTAAATCCGTCTTTTACACAAAATAGAATCTCCAAGAACAAGGGCTGGGCACAAATACTTGATACTTGTTGTAACGCCCGTGAACCAAAAATGTGATTTTTGGTGGGTGTCGATCGACACTGAGGGTGTGTGTCGATCGACGCTCGGTCGTCTTCTCTCGGATTTTTGGGCAGGGAGTGACATGTCGATCGACACGTAGTGTGTCTGCCGATCGACACGGGTTAAAAACCAGATCTAGGTTTTGATTTGGTCCGGTTTGGTTAAGGGAACCGGTTTAGTGGAACTAGGGTTCCATATATAAGGTCTCTCAGACCTTTTGGGGCCCGAAAATTATAAGAGGAAAAAGGGGATTTTGAGTGAGAGAAGAGATTTAAAGGATTTTGAGAAGTTTTAAAGGAAATTCTTGTGGATTCTCCTTAGATCTCAATCCTAGAGTGTGTGTGCTTTCGTGGGAAGAGCTTTGGGGTGTTGGATTTGTGCGAAAATCGGAGATTGAAGCTCGTGTTCTTCGTGCTCTTCGTAGTTTCCTCCTCTTTTCTTCAGATCTAAGGTGAGTTCGCGACCATAGGCTCTTGGATGATGGAATAGATGTTATATGTTGTGTGTTGTGTGTTTTGGTGGTTGTATTTCGCAGGTGATTGTTCGGATTGGAGATATTTGGCCATGAGAGGATAGGCCAATCTCCATGAGATAGCAGGTTCCATGTCGATCGACAGGGTTACTTCCTGTCGATCGACACGGGGTTGTGTGGGCCGTCGATCGACAGAGGTGGTTCCTGTCGATCGACACTGGACCTGCTGTCCGGTTTTTCTGTTTTTCGTGTTTGCTTGTTCGGTGCATTGTTTGATAGCCCTGGTATTTCATGTATTTCTTTATTCAAGTAATTGGCATGTAGATGGGACGACCGTCTCACTAAGTATTTGTTAAATACTTACGCAACTCGTTTTTCCCAATTGTGTTGCAGGTAAAGAAAAAGCGTGATCGCGGAATCAGGGCCAGAGGAGGGGATGATAGGTTTTGTTGTGTATAGTCTAATCTAGTGAACCCGGTGTTAGGATGCTAGACTTATTTTGTGTATTCTCGGATTTATTATTGACGCTATTATCTGGATGCTTGTACGGATTTTAGTATGGTCGTTGTGTGAATGATTATCGTTGAATACTATTATGAAGTTAAAAAAAAAAAAAACTTGTGCGTCACATTTTGGTATCAGAGCCCTTACGGTTCTAGGGCTAGTGGTGATTTTGATGAACTGAGACTATGTGTGTTAATTGATTGTTGTGTGTTAATCAATTCTAGTCTTAGTATCATCCTCTGCGGCCTTCAAAGAGATTCCGCGGTAAGTTGTTGTGTTTGAGTGTGACTTCTAGGGTACTTATCTGCTGATTGTGTTGCAGTGAGATGGATACCCGAGCTAGAGGTCGTGGTAGAGCCGTAGCCCGTGGGGGCAGGGCAGTAGCCCGTGGGGGCAGAGTGGGTGGCCGTGGAGGCCGGGGTCGGGGTCGTGGACCAGTTGCAGAGTCGGCAGAGAGCGCGGCGCAGAGTGCATCCTCAGGTGGAGCAACCGCGTCAGAGTCCCAGTCACTCAGTGCCAGTGTGTTGGTTGGTGCCGGTAGAGGAGGGGGAGTTCCAGTGGGCCCTGGTGGGGGTGCTGCTGTGGCTCCAGGTCGTGATGACCAGGTTGTCGGATTGCTGACTCAGTTGTTGGCACGTTTTCCGCCTGTGGCTCCTAAGCAGGCTCCGGGTGTTCCTCCAGAGGCCGGTTTGCAGCAGGGGCCTGTAGTGGCTGAGGGGCAGGTACCATCTTACCTAGAGATTATGGGGCATATGTAGAGGATCGATACGCCGTCGTTTGAGGGTTGTATGGGTCCTGCGGAGGCGGATGAGTGGCGCTTGAGAGTGGAGCGTAACTTCAGATCGATTCGTTGTCCTGCAGAGTATCAGGTAGAGTTGGCCATTCACTATATGTGTGGTGATGCGAATTTGTGGTGGCGAGCTATCGAGGCTCGGAGAGCAGTGTGGACCTGGGGGGAATTCTTAGCCGAGTTCAATGCTAAGTATTTTCCTCAGGAGGCTCGAGACCGTCTTCAGTTGAGTTTCATGTCGCTGCAGCAGGGAGGCCATTCTGTACGCGAGTATGATGCCGAGTTTGGCAGATTGTTGGTGCATTCGGGCCGTGATAGTGAGGATGAGAGGACTCTTATGCAGAGATTTTTGCATGGACTTCGGTTGAATATCCGGTCTCAGTGCAGAGGTGCCAGTTATGCCTCGAGGGCATAGCTGGTAGAGCTTGCGGCAACGATTGAGGAGGATCAGCGCGAGCAGGCCGGTTCGTTAGCGGTTCCGCGTGTGGTTGCTCCTGTTGCTCAGCCGAGGGGTCAGCAGCAGCAGCAACAGCAGTGTGGTTCTGGTCCCGGCAAGGGCAGTCAGCCTGCGCAGGGCCAGAAGAGGAGACGGGATGATCCTTCTAGGGTGGGTTCTGGTAGCCTCGGGCCGCACGGTTGTTTCGGGTGCGGTAGTTCCGAGCATCAGGTGGCGAACTGTCCTAAGGTCTCCCGGGAGGCTAAGGTTTGCTTCCACTGTCGCGAGCCGGGGCATATCAGGTCGAGGTGTCCCCAGTTGCAGCAGCCGGGTGTTGCAGCGATTCAGCCAGTTGAGGTGCAGCCTTTGAGTCAGGTTGCGGCAGTGCAGCAGCCGATAGGCCAGATTGGACCTGCACCGCGCGTGTATTCTTTGGCAGAGTCCGGTCAGAGCAGTGGAGTCGGGCAGATCACAGGTAAAATTCTAGACTCAAACTTCGTGAAATTCTTAGAGGTAGAATTTTCCTTGTTGTTGTGGTTTGTGTTCTGTTATTTTATTTGTGATCGAGTCTCAGGGTTCCCAACTCATGTGGTATGCGTAGGGACCTTGTTAGTGGGCGGCTTTGAGTCCCACGTGATGTTTGATTCCAGAGCATCGCACTGTTATATTACCCCGGAGCGTGCCGAGCGTAGTGGCATCCGGAGTAGTGCTGGTGAGCGCGCAGGCATGGTCAAAGTGGCTGGAGGTGGATTCCTGGCTACTTCGGGCCGTGCTAGGGCAGTGGATGTCCGGATAGCTGGGCATTCGATGCCAGCGGACTTGGTGATTAGTCCAGTGGCGCTGTATGACGTGATCCTAGGGATGGACTGGTTATCGTTCTACCGGGTTCATCTGGATTGCTTCAGGGGCAGAGTGAGCTTCGAGCGAGATGGCGGCAGGTTGTCGTTTCAGGGTTTTAGGCCGGTTTCTAGTAGTCTCGTGATCTCGGCTATTCAGGCTGAGCGGATGATAGAGCGGGGTTGCGAGGCTTATCTGGCGACGATTGTTATGTCGGAGTCTAGTGGTGAGGTTGCTTTGGAGGTTATCCGGGTTGTTCAGGAGTTTGAGGATGTCTTTCGGTCGTTGAAGGGATTGCCACCATCTCGGTCCGATCCTTTCACAATTGAGCTTGAGCCTGGGACAGCTCCGATATCTAAGACTCCTTACAGGATGGCTCCAGCAGAGTTGGCGGAGCTGAAGAAGCAGTTGGAGGACCTTTTGTGTAAGGGTTTTATTCGACCGAGTGTGTCGCCGTGGGGAGCGCCGGTTTTGTTCGTGAGGAAAAAGGATGGGAGTTTCCGGTTGTGCATCGATTACCGGGGACTTAACCGAGTCACTGTGAAGAACAGGTACCCTCTCCCGAGAATAGATGAGTTGCTGGATCAGCTGAGGGGTGCTACCTGGTTCTCCAAGATTGACTTGGCTTCACGATATCATCAGATTCCGATTGCTGAGGCAGATGTTCACAAGACGGCTTTCAGGACACGCTATGGGCATTTTGAGTTTGTAGTGATGCCTTTTGGTTTGACGAATGCGCCTGCGGCCTTCATGAGATTGATGAACGACGTGTTCAAGGAGTTCTTGGACGTGTTCGTTATCATTTTTATCGATGACATCCTGGTTTATTCGAGGAGTTCCGAGGAGCACGAGGTGCATTTGCGTTTGGTTCTAGAGAGGCTTCGGGAGCAGAAGCTGTATGCTAAGTTGAGCAAGTGCAGGTTCAGGCAGTGAGAGATGGGTTTCCTTGGTCACATCGGCAGCAAGTGCAGGTTCTGGCAGCAAGTGCAGGTTCTGGCAGGGTACTTATCTCCTGATTGTGTTGTAGTGAGATGGATACCCGAGCTAGATGTCGTGGTAGAGCCGTAGCCCGTGGGGGCAGGGCAGTAGCCCGTGGGGGCAGAGCAGTGGCCCGTGGGGGCAGAGTGGGTGGCCGTGGAGGCCGGGGTTGGGGTCGTGGACCAGTTGCAGAGTCGGCAGAGAGCGCGGCGCAGAGTGCATCCTCAGGTGGAGCAACCGCGTCAGAGTCCCAGTCGTTCAGTGCCAGTGTGTTGGCTGGTGCCGGTAGAGGAGGGGGAGTTCCAGTGGGCCCTGGTGGGGGTGCTGTTGTGGCTCCAGGTCGTGATGACCAGGTTGTCGGATTGCTGACTCAGTTGTTGGCACGTTTTCCGCCTATGGCTCCTGAGCAGGCTCCGGGTGTTCCTCCAGAGGCCGGTTTGCAGCAGGGGGCTGTAGTGGCTGAGGGGCAGGTGCCATCTTACCTAGAGATTATGGGGCATATGCAGAGGATCGGTACGCCGTCGTTTGAGGGCCGTGTGGGTCCTGCGGAGGCGGATGAGTGGCGCTTGAGAGTGGAGCGTAACTTCAGATCGATTCGTTGTCCTGCGGAGTATCAGGTAAAGTCGGTCATTCACTATCTGTGTGGTGATGCGCATTTGTGGTGGCGAGATATCGAGGCTCGGAGAGCAGTGTGGACCTGGGGGGAATTCTTAGCCGAGTTCAATGCTAAGTATTTTCCTTAGGAGGCTCGTGACCGTCTTCAGTTGAGTTTCATATCGCTGCAGCAGGGAGGCCGTTCTGTACGCGAGTATGATGCCGAGTTTCACAGATTATTGGTGCATTCGGGCCGTGATAGTGAGGATGAGAGGACTCTTATGCAGAGACTTTTGCATGGACTTCGGTTGAGTATCCGGTCTCAGTGCAGAGGTGCCAGTTATGCCTCGAGAGCAGAGCTGGTAGAGCTTGCGGTAGCGATTGAGGAGGATCAACGCGAGCAGGCTGGTTCGTTAGTGGTTCCGCGTGTGGTTGCTCCTGTTGCTCAGCCGAGGGGTCAGCAGCAGCAGCAACAGCAGTGTGGTTCTGGTCCCGGCAAGGGCAGTCAGCCTGCGCAGGGCCAGAAGAGGAGACGGGATGATCCTTCTAGGGTGGGTTCTGGTAGCCTCGGGCCGCACGGTTGTTTCGGGTGCGGTAGTTCCGAGCATCGGGTGGCGAACTGTCCTAAGGTCTCCCGGGAGGCTAAGGTTTGCTTCCACTGTCGCGAGCCGGGGCATATCAGGTCGAGGTGTCCCCAGTTGCAGCAGCCGGGTGTTGCAGCGATTCAGCCAGTTGAGGTGCAGCCTTTGAGTCAGGTTGCGGCAGTGCAGCAGCCGATAGGCCAGATTGGACCTGCACCGCGCGTGTATTCTTCGGCAGAGTTCGGTCATGAGTAGTGGAGTCGGGCACGGGGTGGTTTAGATTTTTACAGTTGGGTTAACACGGGGCCGCCACCGTAACCACCTCCTGAAGTTTAGATTTTATATTTGGGTTAACACGGGTCGCCACTGTAACCACCTTCGGCGATCTCCACTACCATCACCTCCGGCGACCTCCACCACCACAACCACTAGGGGGAGGGGGAGGTGGGGGGTTTAGATTTTTATAGTTGGGTTAACACGGGGCCGCCACCGTAACCACCTCCTGAAGTTTAGATTTTATATTTGGGTTAACACGGGCCGCCACCGTAACCACCTCCGGCGATCTCCACCACCATCACCTCCGGCGACCTCCACCACCACCACCATTACCTCTGCTGTAACCACTTCCGCCACCGTAACCACCTCCAACGACCTCTACCACCATCACCTCCGGCGACCGTCTCTCTCCATAACCGTAACCATCCCTTCCTCCTCCGTAATCACCACCACCACCGCATCCACAAAGCTCTTCAAAGGCTAAAGAAATCATTAGCCGCACAATGGGCAATAGTACCAATTAGTTTTAAAATGTTTTTGTCATAGAATTAATTTTGACATTTCTCTTGTATATCTAGCTAAATAACACATTTATTTTCTACATTATTGTGAAACAAAAAATAACTTCATAAACATCTTATATAGAGAAATTATATAGAGAAATGGAAGGAGTATAATTTAGTAAATTTATGACCCTTTATACAATAAAAATTAATGAAAAAGCATAAAAGGCCATGTGCAACTACAAATGTGACGAATTTTGTCAACTTCTTCTTTTCCAAATTTTTTATTGGAAAAATTGATTTAAAAGTTTTCTAAATTTAAATTTGTCCATCTACACCTTTTTTGACATTGCCAATTTTTTCCACAATTACCCTTTTCATATAAATAATTAGTTTTTCCAAAAAAAAAAAATTCAAACATGTAACAAATGAAATAATAAGATTTTTTATCAAAGGTTAAAATTTTAATTTGTAACCAATAGATTAAAATTTAGATTTCTAAATTTAATCTATTTTGTATAAAATGTACATTCTGCTATCTATACATGTTCCTAAAAAGTTTAGAAAATGTAATCTACCGATTGTACATGTTCTGCAACTTTTAGAATTTGTATTTTTAACTTTGATCTTTGTTCTAAAAATTTATAGTACACGCACATTCCAAATGATTTATGACAAAATATCAGAATACGTTATTTGCACATTTGTCTATGTTCTAAAAAAATTAGAGAACCACTAGTATTCTAAAAAAATTAGAATCAAATTTCAGAATACGTAATCTTTACTTTGCTCTACGTTCTACAAAATGTAGAATATGTATTCTACAGTTGTTCTATGTTCTGGAAAATTGAGAATACCAATTCTAAATTTTTTTTTGAAATGGCGTAAATTGAACAAATCAAATCTTTCAGTTAAAAAAATAAAATATTCAGTTATATTAGATTATGCATAATAAGGAAATAAGATTTAAAATCTTTTGAAAATATTTATATATTCCGAAAATATTTATATTTTACGAAAAATGGACATTTACAAAAATGTCACTTTTGACATGCCACTTTTCAAATATGCTACTCTTGAATTATTTTCTTACCAACATGCCACTTATAAATCCGTTTAAAAACTTTATGTCTCAAAATTCTCAATTTTAAAAAATATTTTGATCCTTAACAAACCTTAACCCAAAAAACTAAACCATAATATAACATAGTCAACCAAAACATAAATGATTTAAAAATTTGGAAAAAGTGATAGTTGCATTTTTGAAAAGTGGCACGTCAAAAGTGGCATATCTTGAAATTTCTCTACGAAAATAAGATTTTCCGAAAATTAATATCTATATTTTAAATCTTTAAAAGTTTCAATTAATTTTATTAACAAGTAAATGAATTTTCAGAATAAAATTAAAATAAATCCGAAATTTTATTATAGAATAATGGGATAATTATCCTCTATACCATTTTTCCGAAATGGACTTTTGAGAAATACCATTACTGAAAATGTCTTTCACAATCTACCACTTATCACTTTTTGAGATTGTTAAAAAGACAAAATTATCATTCTATTTGTTTCTTACATTTCGTGGACATTATTTATTGTCCATCGCCGACTGCTGTCTACCACCGTTACTGTCGCCATCTCCGACTTGTCCTCCGCCGTCTCCAACTTGTCCTCCGCCATCTCCGACTTGTACTCTGCCGTCTCCTCCGTTGTAATCTTGTCCACCATCAACTTTTCCGACATCATCGTGTTCACCGTCATTGTCTTTGACATCGTCTTGTCTCCGGTGCACACATCTTGTTTACCGTCGTTGTTTCTGACGTCGTCTTCGATGAAGACGTTTGTTCACTGCCGTTGTCTCTAGTTTGGACGTCTTCTTCACCTTCGCAGTATTCATCACTGTTGTCCTCCGTTTTTGTTGCCGTCGTTTCTACCACCGTTATTCACCGAAAACCGCCATTTCCGGCCATTACAAGAGAGAGAGAGGAGAGAGAGAGAGAATGAAAGTGTTTGTAAAAGAAAGAGATAAGATATGAGAGGTGGAGAATGGGTGATGAGAAAGAGAGAAGGAAGATAAATGAAGGGTAGAAAAGTCTTTTTAACTAGGAGAGAGAGAAGAAGAAAACAAAAAGTGGTAGAGATTTGAAAGAGATTTTAGGTAATGGTATTTTCCAATATACCATTTCGAAAAAATGGTAGAGGATGTAAATTTCTCTAAAATAAAATCAGAATTGAAAAACAATTTTCAAATCCTACAATTAAGGAAAAAATCTAAAATTTTGGAAACAAATTATACAATCTAAAGATGTATATCACCAAATCCAAAACAATTTGTTTCACCAATCTAAAGATCTAGTAAAATGTATGTCACCAATCTAAAAAATAAAGATGTATATCACCAAATCCAAAACAATTTGGCCTAAAAATCCAATTTCCCCTTTTTTATTAATGCCCTCTTGTTAAATTTCCATTATTTTCTCTTTTTCCTTAGCACTTCCAAATTATAAAAGAATATCTCATCAACTCTCTCTTTCTCTCTCTCTCTCTCTCTCTGCAGATCAAAGATGGATGTGAAAAAAGCTATGAAGAACCAAAACGACGTGGCGATGATCCTCTCCAGGCACGTTTTATCATCTGCGGCCGAAAACATCATCTTCTCCCCGGCATCTATACACTCGGCCATCACCATGCACGCCGCTGGTCCCAGAGGTGACTTAGTCGCCGATGAATTTCTCTCCTACATGAAATCTTCTTCAGTCGAAGAGCTCAAATCCGTTTTCCAAGAAATCTCCTCCGTTGTATTCTCCGACCATAGATCTAGCGGTAGCCCAAAGATCACGGCAGCGAATGGTCTATGGATCGAGAAATCACTTTCCGTGGATCCCAAGTTTAAAGACATCTTTGAGAATTTCTTTAAGGCTATTTATGCTCCAGTTGATTTCCGATCAAAGGTAATTTCTTTCGCTTCAATCTTTCTTAGGGTTTCAGAAAATTAGGGCTTTGGAAAAATTAGGGTTTCTCAAAATTATGGGTTTGGGAATATTTGGGAAGATAACTATACAAGTGTAGAGCAATCGTTGTTCCATTGAAGCATTGTTCGTGTTTCGTTTTGCTTGAAACCCCTCTTGATTTATCAGTCTTGATCTCTTCAAAATTATCCAGTTTAATTAGGTTGTGAGGCTGTTTCCGACTTCTAAACTAGTAAATTAATTTGCTAATTTTTTGTTGTCTCTCTTTTTGGTATTTGAAGGCTGAACAGGTGCGTGAGGAGGTGAATGCATGGGTTGAACAACACACCAATAACCTCATCAAGGATCTTCTTCCTCCTGGATCCGTTACAAAAGAAACCGAAGAGATTTATGGAAATGCCTTGTACTTCAAGGGAGCTTGGAAAAGGCCATTTGATAAGTATGATACAAGAGACAGAAAATTTCACCTTGTCAATGGCCGATCAGTGTCTGTGCCATTCATGACTAGCTATGATGACCAATACGTACGAGCTTATGACGGTTTTAAGGTTCTTAGGCTCCCTTACCGACAAGGCCGTGATGATATCAAGCGCAAATTCTCAATGTATTTCTATCTACCCGACAAGAAAGATGGATTGGATAATCTTGTGGAGAGAATAGCATCTACTCCTGGATTCGTGGATAGTCATATTCCGACTTTTAGAGATGAGCTTGCGGCATTCAGAATTCCAAAGTTTAAGATTGAATTCGGGTTTTCTACTTCAAGTGTTTTGGATCAATTGGGACTACGTTCGGTTTCAATATACCATAAAGCTTGTGTTGAAATAGATGAAGAAGGTGCTGAAGCTGCCGCTGCAACTGCTGAAATATTTTGTGGCTGTGCTTTGAACATGGAGCCTCCAAAGAGGATAGATTTTGTGGCTAACCATCCATTTCTTTTCTTGATAAGAGAAGACAAAACTGGAACTGTTTTGTTCGTTGGTCAAATCTTTGATCCTTCGAAATCTTCTTAGGATATAGGTAGTATTTTCGGATTAACCGGGTGTTGGTTAATGCTTTTGAGTTTCGTTAATGTTTGAATTTTCCGAACCTTTAATTTTAATGACCAAACCGATCTTGTTCAGTTTGATTCTAGTTAGTTCTGTTTGGAAAAAAATTTAAGAAGAAGACCCTGCAAACAATCATACAAATCCATTGAAGTATATGACATTTATAGCAGTAATGGTCATAACAAGATATCGTTCGAAGTTGGAAATGTGAAGTTTAGTCATATTAAGCCACTTGTCTTGAACAATCAAATCATAAATAAAGTTTAGTTCTTTGATCTTAGAGTTAGTTTTCAAAGTCAAGGAATGTTAAGTCTCTCCATTGAATCTAGAATACGCGCAATATTAGCTGATCCAAGTTTCCATATGCATAGAGAAGTTTACGACTTTAAGCTGAGTGAAGAGAAGAGAGTTTTACCAGGTGGTGATGAAGAGAACAATAGCCCATGATCTAGACCTACTGGGTGACAAGGCTCTTCCGCAGCACAAACATCGGCTCGCCACCATTATGATGAGCTGACTCGCGAATAAGACGAGGAAAGAACCGATTCCGAGACTCGTGGCGATATCCTTGTCATACACACAGTAGCTTGAATCTCTTGATTCTCTAACAACTTGCCACTGTCAACACAAGCACAAATCAAGAAGAAGAACAAAATGAACAAATGTCAACTTTTTGACAAATCTAAAGTCTTTGAATTAATTTTCTCTGAATTTCAAATAAAGGTTGGACATTTATGCATCAAATCTTCTCAATTTCCCCACAAAGGTTTCAGCTTTCTATGAAAATTACAACGAAACTAATTGAATTCCACAAAATCCAGATTCTTTTGAAGAACCCATGAAGCGGAACAATAAATAGAGAGGGAGAAACTGACGGTGGTTCTTCGCTGTTCTGCAGCAACGGCAAGACCAAAAGCTATGAGATTAAACACGAACACTAGAAGCAGTAACAACAAGGAAGACATAGCAGCCCAAGTCGAAGAAAACAGAAACTCTCTTCTTCGTCTTCGTCGACACTGTTTCTGGATAATCTGGACATCCAAATTAAGGGTTAACCTGGACCAAGCTGAAAATTGGCCATGTGCCAAAAAAACAATTTTCAAAACATTTGGTCTGTATTTCATAGTTTTGAAATTTAAGACAATTTTATGTAATCTTTCTATATAAGATGTTTTAGCAAAAAACACAAAATTAAAAAAAAAAATTGTTTAAATAATTTTTAAACATACGGAATAATATTATTGGCCACACAATATTTAATAAAGGTAAAATTGTTTTGAAATATATAAGACCATCTTCATTGAAGTATTAGAGCATGTTTACAAGTGAGACTAATGGAGTCTCATATAACTAAAAAATAAAGAAATGTTTATTAATTAAAGAAACCCAATCAATGAAAATACAACACTTGAAAGAAATGTGTATGAGCTCTTCTCCAAAGTCTTTACCCGAAGAGACTATTCAACCCAAAGAGAGACCAGATAATTTTTTTTTCTTTTTAATTATATGAGACTATATTAGTTTCATTGGTAAAAATGCTCTAAGGAAGAATTTTTACCATTAAAATAAAAAAATAGAAAAGAAGGAAATGAGTTCTCAAATAAGGACTTTAAGAGCATGTTCAATGAGAATCTCTCACAAGAATCTCTCATCTATTAAAGTAGTAATTAAATATTAAATAATAATATTTAATTATAAGAGTTTCTCAATAAAGGTGAAGAAAGTCTCTCAAGTCACTCACTTGAAAATTTTTGAGAGGGTCTCTTATCTCAAGTTTATTACCATTATTTTTGTAGAAAAGAAATTCTTGTGAGAGACTCCCATGAACATGGTCTAAAAAACCCTTTAAAAATCCCATTAGATATTTGTCATTCAATAATTGGTATAATTTATTTTCTAAACATTTTAGATTGTGAAACAAAAAATAACTTCATAAACATCTTATATAGAGAAATTATATAGAAAAATGGAAGGAGTATAATTTAGTAAACTTATGATCCTTTATAAAATAAAAATTAATGAAAAAGCATAAAAGGCCATGTGCAACTACAAATGTCTTCTTTTCCAATTTTTTTTATTAATGGGCTCTTGTTAAATTTCCATTATTTTCTCTTTTTCCTTGAGCATATCCAAATTATAAAATCTCATCAACTATTACGGAATAACTTGATATTCAAGTTATTATATGAAGATATTTGTATATTTACATTTTATTAAGTTTCCTTAAGTTAGATAATTCCCATAATTGTGAGGGTTTGTTCTTGTATAAATATGGAACTTTAGGTCACGTTAATAGACAAGTCAGTTCAATATCTAATTCTACATCAACTCTCTCTCTCTCTCGTTGCAGATCAAAGATGGATGTGAAAAAAGCTATGAAGAACCAAAACGATGTGGCGATGATCCTCTCCAGGCACGTTTTATCATCTGCGGCCGAAAACATCATCTTCTCCCCGGCGTCTATACACTCGGCCATCACCATGCACGCCGCTGGTCCCAGAGGTGACTTAGTCGCCGATGAATTTCTCTCCTACATGAAATCTTCTTCAGTCGAAGAGCTCAAATCCGTTTTCCAAGAAATCTCCTCCGTTGTATTCTCCGACCATAGATCTAGCGGTAGCCCAAAGATCACGGCAGCGAATGGTCTATGGATCGAGAAATCACTTTCCGTGGATCCCAAGTTTAAAGACTGTTTCCGAATTCTAAACTAGTAAATTTGCTAATTTTTTGTTGTCTCTCTTTTTTGTATTTGAAGGCTGAACAAGTGCGTGAGGAGGTGAATTAATGCATGGGTTGAACAACACACCAATAACCTCATCAAGGATCTTCTTCCTCCTGGATTCGTTAGAAAAGAAACCGAAGAGATTTATGGAAATGCCTTGTACTTCAAGGGAGCTTGGAAAAGACCATTTGATAAGACAGAAAATTTCACCTTGTCAATGGCCGATCAGTGTCTGTGCCATTCATGACTAGCTATGATGACCAATACGTACGAGCTTATGACGGTTTTAAGGTTCTTAGGCTCCCTTACCGACAAGGCCGTGATGATATCAAGCGCAAATTCTCAATGTATTTCTATCTACCCGACAAGAAAAATGGATTGGATAATCTTGTGGAGAGAATAGCATCTACTCCTGGATTCGTGGATAGTCATATTCCGACTTTTAGAGATGAGCTTGCGGCATTCAGAATTCCAAAGTTTAAGATTGAATTCGGGTTTTCTACTTCAAGTGTTTTGGATCAATTGGGACTACGTTCGGTTTCAATGTACCATAAAGCTTGTGTTGAAATCGATGAAGAAGGTGCTGAAGCTGCCGCTGCAACTGCTGATATGGTTTGTGGCTTTGCTTTGAACATGGAGCCTCCAAAGAGGATAGATTTTGTGGCTGACCATCCATTTCTTTTCTTGATAAGAGAAGACAAAACTGGAACTGTTTTGTTCGTTGGTCAAATTTTTGATCCTTCGAAATCTTTTTAGGATAGGTAGTATTTTCGGATTAACCGGGTGTTGGTTAATGCTTTTGAGTTTCGTTAATGTTTGAATTTTCCGAACCTTTAATTTTATTGACCAAACCGATCTTGTTCAGTTTGTTTCTAGTTAGTTCTGTTTGGAAAAATTTTAATAGATCTGAATTTGTTTTCATAATCGAATTTGAAATTGGAAGCCATAAAAACTTACAACATATTACTACATTGTATTATTATTATTTAACCTCGAAAGATAATAGAAAATGATGAGAGTGGTAGTATTCATAATCGATCAACAAGGTCTAGAGCATAAGCAGCGACGACGGAAACCGCGGCAGTCACCATCTGGGAATCCTTCATTGTGGCATACGTTTGCACAATTAGTTGTGCTAAGACATGGTCCATTGAACAAACTGCTACTTGTTTCACATGTACGTGCCTCCACCGTGACCACCGGACCCATCCCTAGAGACACAATAATAACCATATACAAATATATATGGGGATATCAACAAGCATATATAATCAAACATCAAATATGTTCTTATAGTTATAACTTATAACTAAATTATAACTTTACATTCAATTAAAAAAAAAATGACGGATAACTAGTATATGTGTTTTAGCATATAACATCAGATTGTTTGGCAGATAATACTAGATTTCGCTATGGTGATTTATGTTGTATCTTTAAATGCATGTTGTCAAAAAAAGAGGATATGGGTCATAGATTACTCGCAAATATGTTATTATTAGGTAGATGATTATAGTATTGCTTTATTTAGATGTATCATATTGATATGAATTATGAACCTGTGGCAACGAGGAGCAGGAGAATGGTTGAGATCAAACGAGGAGAGAGCTTCATTATTCAAGAAAGAGATTTTGACATAAGTGTTTTGTAGAGCCAATAATGGGGAAGAAGATGGCACTTATATATAGGGACTAAAGATGTATATGATAGACTATTTCTTTATTTAATATACATTAGCAGAGTGGTTTGATCACAATATTGACGTTTCTTGCTCTATTCACGTATCTTTCTTGGAAGAAATATAAAAGAGAATGAAATAATTTGCAAATGAGGATAAGTTAAAATGTGAAATTTAGATAAAATTCGTGAAATAGCAAAACACATAGTGGTATGCATCATATGTTTGCAATTTCACCAAGAAAAATTCAGTACAAAAAACATGATCCTTTGATATGAAGAAAAATCCAAGGTATTATAAAAACAAAGTAAAGAAAGAAAAGTTTATAACAACAAAACAATATTACATAGCGTGACAATACAAAGGTCTTCCTTGACTCTAAAGGTTTTTAAAGCCTTTCACTCAAAAAGACTATGCATCTCCGAGCTCCCATGAAACTCTAAGTCCTAATATTTTTTTTTGTGGGGCTTCAAAATTACCAACTCAAAAGTCAAAACAATAGATCATATCTTATACATATACATATACTTTTT
This sequence comes from Draba incana, assembly GCA_963576765.1. NCBI lineage: Eukaryota > Viridiplantae > Streptophyta > Magnoliopsida > Brassicales > Brassicaceae > Draba > Draba incana. The sequence goes on along the minus strand of OY755215.1, from coordinate 4,117,212 downwards.
ATCGTTCGACAACGAACGTTTTGGAACATTTTAAAATGTTGATAAAGGCAAAAAAGAGTAGTAACTTGTCATGATGATCTGAATAATGGAATCATCATGGGTCTTGAGGATCAGTTTGGATCTCATGAGCCAACTCTCTGGTTAGAAAATCAGCTCGATCGTCATGTCCTCCAGCAAATGTGTAGACTTTAAATGCAAATTGAAATGCCCTCCACAATATTTTAGCACTTCCTACTGTCTTTTTCAAGCTCGGCTTCGCGTCAGGCGACACAAGCTTTTCATCTCTCTTTTCCTGTGAATTTGACATTAATCCCGGTAAGGTTTCGATGAAAAGGAGACTAAAAAACCAAAGGGTTTAATATTTTTAGCTCTTAATTACCTTCAATGCAAGTTCCATGCAGCTTGATGAAATATCAACCATTGTCTCCTTGATCTGAATAAGTATGTTGAAGTCAAAGTGAATATTGTGGCTCTGGAATTTCTTAGCTTCTTCGTCTTTGGTTCGATCCAGCGTATCAATGTCTCCTTTGATCTGTAAGGTAATCAATTTTCGATCTTTTAGTTACAAAATGTTCTTGAAATGGATTGAAATTAGGATCTAAGGAAGCAACTAGTTACCTTTGCAAAGTAACGTTCGACTTTATCGAGAAGCTGAGTCAATGGAGGTTCTATCTTCCAGTTCTGTAGCTCGGTGATCATACCGTGCAGCTTTGTGTACAATGCAGCCGCCATTCTTATCGCTTCGAGTTTCTTTTGAGGAAAACCTTCACATCTTGCAAGAACCTAACATTATATAAACATTGCAATCAAGAATCAGAAAAAACAGAGGAGATAGAAAAGTGATGGTAATAAGGATGTTACAAATGTTGCTGACCTGTGTCTCATCAGTTAGTTTTTCAAGAACTGATTCGACGCGACGGTGGAAGCTAAGAAGTTCAGTCATGTCTTTAGTCTGGAACTTAGTGATCTCAATCTTCAGCTCATTGATTGATTTCATGTACATTGCAACATCTGCTTGTATTTGCTGGAAATAAGCAGACTTCTTTGTGATCTCAGCAAGTGCATCAGCCATTCCTTGCTTTCCACCTGCTGGAGCGCTTCCGCCGCCTCCTGCTTTTCGTCCATTTCCACCTCCCGTTCTCGCCTCGGGATCACGCCCTTCTACTTTCCCTTTAAGGATTCTGTATAGGTTCCCTAGTTGGGTTGACCTTTTAAGTTTTGTAGCTGCTTTCTTGGGACGCAAGCTTCTTGCTGCTCCTGGTGGCAGCGGTGGGGCTGCCCCTCCATTCGCCATACCCATTCGAGGCGGTGGAGGTGGCGGTCCTCCTGCTCCATTAGCCATAGACATAGGAGGTGGTGGCGGAGGTGGTGCTCCTTTAGCTAAAGGCATGGGAGATGGTGGAGGCCGTGGTCCACCACCTGCACCATTCTTCATAGGCATTGGCGGTGGCGGTGGCGGTGGAGGTGGAGCTCCGTTTTGCATTGGCGGAGGAGGAGGCGGTGGTGGTGATGGTGGGGCCATAGTGGTCCCTGGAGGTGGAGGAGGTGGCGGTGGGGCCATTGCAGTTCTTGGAGGTGGAGGCGGAGGTGGTGGGGCCACCAAAGCTGCTGGAGGTGGAGGAGGTGGTGGTGGCGGAACAGAGCATTTTATAGGCATAACCGGTGGTGGAGGTGGAGGTGGTGGGGCCGCCGCTGTTCTTGGAGGAGGAGGCGGAGGTGGTGGCGCTAACGCAGTTGCTGGAGGTGGAGGAGGTGGCGGAACAGAGCATTTTAAAGGCATAACCGGTGGTGGCGGTAATGGAGGAGATTGCTTTAAAATCAGTAATGGTGATGGAGGAGGAGGAGGAGGTGGTGGCGGTTGAGAAGGTAAAGATACAGTTTTTATAGTGGACATAGGAGGAGGAGGAGGAGGAGGAGGCGGTGGTGGTGAAAAAGATTCCGGCACAATTTCAGATTTCTCCGAAACAGTGACTTTGGATTCAATATCTGAAGAGATCATGATAGTATCTTCTTTCTCAGCAAGAACAACAGATTCTTCTGTTTCCATTACATCAATGTTCTCTTCTTCATTCTTCATCTGCTTTACCTCTTCAACAACATTCATCTCAACTTCTCCATTGCTTTGGTTTGGTTCTTGAGCTTCTTTCTGTGACAAAATGTGAATAGCTAGTCGCTTAACATCGATAGGACTAAGCTTCTCGAGTGCTTGAACTCTCATGTTCCACAGAAGATGTGATGCAGAGTTTGCAAAGTCTCCATTTCTGCCTGGTGAAGTCATCATTGGTTCTGGTAGAACCGATCTTGGCGTGATTGGTGACCCGCAAAATGAGTTTCTGCTATCAAAGAACGAGGTTCTGCTATCGGAGAATGATTCAGACGGAGATGATTTAGTACTTCGTGGACTGATGGATTCTTTCTTCTCTTCTTCTTCATCAATCTCCATCATATCGAACCTCTCTTTCGACATCTTAATCAGTCCATCTAATGCTGCTAACACTTTTTCCACTGTAAAGCAAACAAAAGATTTTAAAACTTTTTGCATTTCAAAATGGTGAGATTGTATTCATGTGAAAGTGTTACCTAGTCTATCAGACTGATTCTTTCCGACGCTGCTACTCCAATACTTGGATTTAGCTATCCATTCGGGGTTATCGATCCAGGAATCTCCGATGGATTTCAAAGCATTAAAGAAATGATCAAGAACCTATGGGAAAAAAACATTTTTCATCAGATTCATCAAGGAATATGAATTTAGGACAGAGAAAGTCAGGATGATGTTTTGAATCAATACCTTATCGACATTTGCGCGTCTAATTTCCGAGATATGTGAGCTATGGATGATCTCAGGACAAAGTTTCTGGAGATCTTTCATTGTATGCATCACCATCTACTCAACAAAACAAGAAACTAAATAAATAACAAATATATGAGTAAGTTAAGAAGGATGATTACTTTGCGGTTTACTCACATCGGTTATGGAAGGAGAGCCCTCGACAGCAGAAAGATCAATGATGTCTCTAAAGGTAATGATCTTCCTACGAAGCTCGACCATAAGAATAAAGTTGCCTGTCCATTTAGGCGAGCTACTCGTCTTGGGGCTCTTAGCTTCTCTAATAGAAGCATTCTTGATGATGCCTATAGGCGAAGAATTCGAAGAAACACATCTTGATGATCCTAGTTGGCTCCCGGATAATATTGACCTAGATGATCTAATCGGTATAGGTGAAGAAGATGGTTTAGGGGAAGAAGTAGAAGAAGGTTTAACATCCTGCTTGTTGATCTTGCTTACTTTAGGTGATGCTTGCCCTTTTACAAGCTGCAAAAAATGCAAATATTTGGAATCAAGTTTTTACATTTTGGAAATGTAATTCTGAAAAATTTGTTGATTCTTTTATGTTTCAATATGATAAGAAAATAAATATGCAAATTTTATGATGGTATACATGAACAAGATAAAGAATCTATGAATATTTTTGGTATGCTTTATTGGAAATAACTCAAGGGACAAGAAACTTATTAAACTTAAATTATATTCTATGAATCATATGAATGATTATATCAGATATACGATTAATCAAAATGATTAATCAAGAAAAGAAGAACAAATTTACCTGTAACTTGCTCGATGGTTTACGACCAAACAACATTGTTTGAATAGGAAAACAGCCTCCGGCTGTCATGCCTTGCCGGCGACTCCGGCTTTATAATGTCTTGTTTCAAACAAAAAAAATTAACTATTTTTTTTTTTGGATTTTCTGTTGAAAAAATCAAAATAAAAAATGAATATTTACAGACTTATTCAGAGCCTTAGAGCTGAAGATATCAAATAATAACATCACAATCATAGAATTTCAGAGAATCGTGCAGAGCAAAATCTAATTAGGGTTTTGAGATTCAAGAAAGGCCTTGCTGTTGCTTTGGACTATGGAACTTTCTCAAGAAAGAGAGAGCCAAAGGAAAACAAATGTTGAAACTGTCTCTTTTAAGGGAAAAATTTCTCCAACACCTTCCTAAACCTATGGTCCTTTTTTAGTTTCTTGCTTACCTGTGTGATTACTAATTATATATTTTTGGGAAAGTAGTTGAAAACGATAGAATTTATTTATCTCAACTTGTGTTTTATTGGTATACCCATTCTGTTTTACATGAAGGATTAAACCTTTTTCTATTCTGATTATTTGGTAACAGAAAACAAAATATTATCTTGTCCACTAACATAAGAAAGAAGAAAACAAAACTTTAACGTATAGTAGTTTATAACCTGCACAATCTACGGGTGCATCAATAAAAAAAAAGAGAAGAAGAAAGAAATTAAGTAAATCTCACATAAGAAGTTTTTCTCTTAACAGAAATATTATTGTACTTGTACATGTAAAAGATTAAACAGTATCACATAAGTCTAGGGCCGGCCCGGGAGCAACGGAGGCCCTAGGCCAAAACCGAAATTAGAGGCCAATTTACTTACAAAAAAAATAAAAATAAATAAATTTCAAGCCTAAAATTGCCATTTAAAAACGGAGGCCCAAGGCGACCGCCTCTCTGGCCTCCCCTCAGGACCGGCCCTGCAGTCTACACGATTTGTGCTATAGTGACGGTGAGATTCTTGTTTACAAAAACTAAATCTAGACCCCTATGAAAATATAGGATAATATCTTTTTAGAAGTCATGAAGATATATATATATATATATATATATATATATATATATATATATATATATATATATATATATAAATACATGCATCGTATACCAAACTCATTTTCATTCACAAAACATATATAGTATCAATGTACTAATAAAGGTCTCTATCAATGGCTGTAATACATCATCACACAGTTGTAAACGTATATCTGAAATTTATTTCTTTCTTTATATGTTTAAAAAAATATAATTTCTATATACGTCGTAAGTAGTTTAAAATCAATTAACGACCAAAAATAATGCTGTTTTGAAAAAAAAATCAATTAACGATCACCTCCAAGGCATACTAATTATAAATTACTCAAATTAAGGGAATATATATTAATTATAAATATAGTATGTTGTTATATATTTCTTACGAGTTTAAAAATTCAACTTACCTTAATTTCATGATTCGGATATATATTGTATACTAATAACGTATCACAATTTATTTATTACAAAGTAGACGCATCAAACTTAATTTATATAATAAGGTATTTGCGAAATAAGCACAAGTCAACTTATAATATACAATCTTTGCTATGTAGGAAATTATCTTATATGCTCAATTGTAGCCAAAGTTATAAAACAGCATGAAAGTACAATTCATGCATCCAACTTTTATTCAAGAAACATTTAAATCTAATTTGGTGGAACATTCAAATAGTTAAACGCGTTGTGGATAGTTCTTAAAACACGAGAAACATATGAAATTATTACACGTTTGTAAACTTGTTAAAATTTAATGTGGACGACTAGTTTGAGTATACGGTATACTGTCACTTCCAAGTAATGTATATAATCCAAATTACAAATATATAAATCTCATAGTTTACCGAAATAAAATTAAAAAATAAATATTTGGAAAAAAGTTTGACAAAATAATAAATAAAATAATCGTGACACAAGCAAAATCAAGGAGAGCTCAGTATAGTATCCACCACCACCTGACTTATTCATGATTTGTATCAAAAGAATTCTTCAAGTCACCAAAACAAAGCGTTTTGAGTATCTCCAACGGTTTTTTAACTCAACCAAACGTTTTACTTCAGCTTCTTATGTTGCCCTTTTAGGAACCGAAGGAGCTCGGCTCGAAGCTTTCCGAGTTGTAGTCGCGGCTGATCTCTCAGCGATTCTTCTCTGTCTTTCCAAAACAAGATTCTCTATTCTCATCCGCATTTCTTCTTCCTACAGTCCCAAACATTTACCCGCGAAATAACTCGGTAAGAAACTACATCGGATAAAAACCGCTAGCGAAAATAATAAGTTTTAAGACTTTTTCTTACCTTTTCAAACTTGTTCTTCTGTGCCATTGTTCTGTTAGCTACTGTTGGTTTCTTGGCAGTCTTGGACATGGTTTCAGCTCTAGTTCTACTTGGAGTTCTAGACTTACGAGTTTCCGGTGTCTTTGTAATGTTCTTCTTGTCCCCGCTTGTGACGGTCTTATCTTCTTTCTCCTGAGCTGTTCCGTTGCTCGATAGCCTAGCATTCGCTTCAGCAGAGAAGTCGATCGAGTAATCATTAGCCAACGAGTCTCCTGAATTCCGTTCAAGAATCATACAAAGATCATTCGGTTCCCACGAGCCGGACATTTCACGCTTATCATTCGCTAGACCGTTTTCCATGTCAGTAGATAAAGCAATATCCGCAGCCATGTCCGGTCTCCATCTCGAGTCATAAAGATCATCACCGGCAAGTGATGACGAATGGACCATAAAAGAGTCATCGCCAAATTCTTGTTTCTTGCTCTTATCAGAACATTCAGATGTCAAAATGCTATCATCCAACGACAATCTCCCGTAGTTACTTTCTCGATGTTCGGAAGTAAACCAATCCTCTCCACTTCCCGTCTTCTTTACCAACGATTCACCATTTGTCGCGTTATACACGTCTTTGCTTTCGTCTCCTAACATATCAGATCGTTTTAGCAATAACATACATTCTTCCGTTGAGTCCCTTGTTCTTGGAAGCCTACGAGTACTACTATCCTCGTTCTCAAAATGATCAAACGTCGCTCCTCCTCCATTCTCTATGCTTTTTCGAGATATGACTACGGAATCACCCAAACCATTAGAATTTGCGCCAAGACTAGAGTCTCTACGGGTGAAACGCTCCTCGCTAACAACATCCATCGAATGAACATCCGAGCCGTCGTCGTGCCTCATCAGAATATTCTGAAAAGAATCCCAATTCTCATTGCTTCGTTTTTCTTGAACCGAACTTTTTAGAATTTCATCGCCCGAAATTTCTCTCTCATAAGCTTTATTTTCCTTGAGGAATCCAACCGCAGCATCAACAGTCTCTTTGATAGAACCGTTTTCCGTAAACTCGTCTCCTTCCATGTCTCCGTTTCTTCCCTCGGGTGTTATGTAGTTGATATTACGGATGATAACAGTTTTAGATGACTTCTTCTTCCGGTTTTTCTTCGACCGGCCAGAGTTTTTACCCGTATGAGAGTGTCTTTTACCTTGATCTTCCAAAGACGAAGCAGAATCATCGCTAGCCGAGTCAGATTCACTCGAGTCACTACTTGATCCACTAGACTCATCTTCATCAGAATCTTTTTTACCTTTCTTCTTCGAAGTTTTGCCCTTCGGAGGAAGCCATGGCATGTTTCCTTGGTTTTGATTTGGCATTTGTTGCATTAGCGGGTACGGATAGCCTTGGTACGGTGGCGGGTAGTAGTACTGAGGCATATGGTTTGGCCATCCCATCGGTGCTTGAAAGTTAGGAACACCGGGCGGAACTTGGTCTAATTTAACCGACTTATCGTCTAAAAATCAAAACTTCTTCACATTAGAAATGAACATTCACCCATCTAGCAGTATAAAGAATTAGGATACCTTTATTTTCAGAACTTGAGTCGGTCCCGTTTAGTGAAAAAGCAGCACCGTCATTGGCGAGGATGATCCCCGAGGAACCCAATAACGACATGTCTGATGGAGCAATTACTTTCACAGCTGCTAATTCCGCCATCCAAAGCCCGTCTCCGTGTTTCTTCTTCCATAGTTCCTTATAATTTACACAGGCTTCCCTGTTTAACCATGAATAAGGCTTAGTAGGTTAAAAACCGATGAAATGGTGAAGTAGTACTAATTTACATACCGTAACCTTGACGCACCAAAAGCATCAGCAAATAATATGAGATCATCAATACTATTAATTTCATAACCAGCAACAACACCTCGAGCATAGGCCATCGCTTGCTCTCTCCGAAGTAATGTTCTTCGGGTTTCAAGAAGACGTTGAAGCTGAATCCTGTTAAAAAAAAACAGAATTAGTCAACCGAAATTTCTACATCGGTTTGCCCGATTCACCAAAGAAAATGTGTGTATTTACTTCGACGTTTCCTCTCCTGCAGTCTCAGAGGATTCATTTGATGACTTCCTTACATTACTACTACTAACTCCAGAATTACTCCCTAAAGATAATAAGCAAACACATTGTTACGATTATTATTATTAGACGGACCGATTAATTCCGAAAACGCTATTAAAAATGTATACCGTCTTGCAATTGCTCAGCATCAGCAGCAGCATTAGCTTGAATAGAATGTTCAATCTGCAAAATCTCTTTCTCTAGAGTGGCGAATCGCTCGATAATCGCAGGCGTGTTTACGAATCTCACAAATCTACCAAACAAATAAAAAAATGAATCATCAAAAACTCACCAACAAGTCAAAGTCAACTCAAATCAAGATCTTCCAAAATTGTTGCAATTTTAGACACCGAAATTGTCGAATCGAATCGGGGAAAATGTTTACCGATCAAAAGTGGATTTGGAGAACCAAGAAGATTGAGAAGAAGGAGGATGAAGAGAAATGGAGTAACCGCCTTTAGAGATCTGATCTCTAGCGAATTTCAAATGAGAGATGAATGGTTCGAATATCCCAGAAGCCAATTTCTCCTTCTTATTCCCACAAAATAGCACCAGATCAAATCTGTAAAATCCAACAACAAAAAAAATCAAATCAAATCGATTGTCTTAATGTAACAGTTCTCATAATTTGTAATAAATAATATAAATCCAGACGTTTAAAAAAAAAAAAATCTTAAGCATAACCATAATCAGAAGAAGAACCTGGTGCGAGTAGGGGTAAGTTGAAACAAAGCGGAATCAAGAATAGCTCTTGAATCCATTAATTGGCTTAGTTCTTCTTGTTCTTGTTCGAAGAAGAAGAAGAAGACATATAAGATTTGACTTTTCAAAAAGTAAGTTTTTTGAGAGTTTTGTAGTGTCGATTTGGATTCGAAGCTTATTGTGACAGCAAAGGATGAGTTAAGAGTTGGCACATGGTTGTGTGACAGTATTGAATGTGGTCCCTACCATTATTAATCATGTTTTTATGTTTTTTGTTTATGCTCTTCCTGGTCGTTGTTTTTTACATTATTTCCTAATTCAGCTAATCTAGTCATCCCCTTCCTACTAAAAGCAAAGTGGTTTTATTGAAAAAGGTTAAGTGTTTTAATTTGATTGGCTAACTCTAAAAAAAACTATAACATAAAATGATGACATGTCTTGGAGAAATGATGACATGGCTTAAATCTCTAATTTATATTTTAAATTACTATAACTCTATTAATAAAAACAAATAAAAACAAATAAAATCATGAATAATCCCCAACTATTTTATAAATTAACAACTAATTTCAAATATTTTTTTTGTCATATGGATTTCAGATTAAAGAAAAAGTAACAACCAATAGAATTTTTTAAAATCTTATTATTTTTTATTTTGTATTTAACTTCAATTCTTTAATTATTGTAGTGAAGCCTCGATTAATTAATTGTTGTAATTTTGTCTGATTTTTTTTTATTTTACTTTTCTAAACTTAAAAAATCAAATTAAAATAAAAATATGTTACTTTTTTTTATTTATTGTAAAATTATTTTTGGAAGTCAATATTAGTTAGTTACGATTTATGATATTGGTGTTGTACGTTGTAACTTACGATGTTGTTTAGTGATGTATTAGTTGTTATAAAAAATTGCAAGGTTTGAATAGATATTGAACAAAACGATTATTGCTAAATAAAATAATAATTAATGTATACAAATAATTTAACACAATAAATGTGTTATTAATCAAATAAATAAGTTTTCTTAAAGATAACGTAATAAGATTTTGATAGATTTTGAAAATGACAAAGAGAAGGTAAAGACGAGATGGATAAATAAAAGAAGAAAAAGATTAAAAATTAGAATAGCGAAGAAAAGAAGATGAAGACAATATCGGGAAAAAACGAAAAAAGGGATCGAACAATAAAATATGGTTGCAAAGAAGAAAAATCTTGTAATTTACGACGTAAGTAGAAGAACAAAATGGAAGGTGAAAGATGAAAAATAATGATAAATCGACGAAGAATACGAAGGCGAGGAAATAAAAACTAAGGAAAACAAGAAGAAAAATATAAAGATAAAGTAAGATAAAACAAACAAGACAAAGATGATGAAAGAAAAAGAAGAAAAAAACCGAAAGAAATATTAGAAAATATCAAGAAGAAAAATAAACAAAGATCGAAAGAAGCAACATATACATAGATCATTATAACATTTATTAAAAGTGTTTGTATAAATGAAAAAAACAAAAATATAATATGAATGAATGATAACAAAGCGTAGATAATATGTATTATAGAATTTTACAAATTTTTAATGTAAGTACAAGGAGTAGATGAATCACCTAGGAAGAAAAATAAAAATTATTTGTTTTGTTTTGTGTTTTTTCATTTAAGTTTTGTATTTATGTATGTCCTCAATTTCTTGCTATATCTAATTATTTATTTACATATTATTATCCATCGTTTGTGTTTTATTTCAACACACATACAAAAAAAGTTACAAATCTAAAAGTTTCTACTTTCAAAAGAACATTGAAATAATTTTTTCTATAAGTTTAAAAACAAGCAATCATAATGTTTAATAAATTGATAAACATTATAAGAAAACGTAATGGTCTAAAATATTTCATACCCGCACACGGTGCGGGCCAGTCACCTAGTTAAACATAAAATCAAAGACAAAAACCAAAAAGGTCAACATAATGAAAAGTATACGAAAAACTATAATATCTCATTATTTATAGAAAAGTTATGATTTAGATTATTTTTTTTAGGTATGTATGTATGTACAATAGCTTTGAATCTTAGGGAAGAGTTCATGAATGGTGATAAAGTAATTTTTTTAGGTATGTATCCATTGTTCAACGAACATAATAAACATAAGATTTATTTATTACTTAAGGTTTTCGTCACAAAGGAAAAGAGACCAAATGCTCGACATAAACAAGAATGACATTTATCAAAAAAAAAAAAAAAAAAAAACAAGAATGACATAAAAAAATTCCTTTCTGAAAAATGAAAAAAGAGTAAAACATGTTGATTCAAATTAAACCCTTATTGTTTAAATCGGAATACCAAAAATTTCAAGTCGAATACCAAGAAAGGTTATATATTCCAAAGATTCAGAGTTTCCACGACTTTAAAAACAAATACGTTGAGAACATGATTTTTTTAGAGAGTTAACAGAATTTGTGCATATCAAGCCAATCGCAATCAGTGGCGGATGTAGCATAGAATCTATGGGGGCACATACACCCACTATATTTTATATAAATAAATTTTATTGCATAAACAGTTAAACATCTAGTAGCTTAGTTGGTTGATCTCCTTCTATTTGCACCCATACTTTGGGCTCAAGTCCCAAATTAGTCATTTCATATGTTTTTCTGACCAAGTGTGCAACCATAATAAAAATCATTTGGATCCGCCCTTGATCGCAACATAAATGTTAAATTACCTTGGTAAAATCATTTCTTTACATTTTAATCTGTACATCATTTTTTTAAATTTTCTCGTGTATGTTATACTGTAATCTGTAAAGAAAATAGAGTTGATAACTAAATTTACGTGATAATGTGGGTTTGATTGGATCCAATCATTGCTTGATTTATTGAAGGTGCAAATCAATCATTGCTTGATTTGGTGGCTATGATTTAGTTTTTATTTTGATTATGGCTGATGAAGTGATCGTAAGGGCTGATCACGTGGATTTGACTGATCATATGTTGATAAATTTTCAGATAAAACATTCATGGCCTTATCCGTGTAAACCTTTGTACTTGAAATTCTAAGCTCTTATCTGGTTATATATCAACGGTCAAGGCTGAATTAACACACATGATTTGGTTCATGCCAAACCAAAGGTTTTCACATTTGTCTCGTCGGTATTCAATCATGTTCAGTCTCGCACGTCTGTTGATCAAGTTTGGAATTGGATGTGAATATGATTTAAAAAAATTATTAAGAGCTTTTCACTACACATTTTGGTGATTTAGTCGACTTATGTTTTTCTTTAATGTTATTCAAGCATTATTATTTTTTCTCTACTAATTTCATTGGGTATTTTGTTCAAATGTAAAATTGAACATTCAACTATGAAAAACGCAGAATCTTAAAATTGCAAATAAAAACCGAAAATCATAATAATATTTTATTCAGATGAACATATCAATTACAACCAAGAACATTTGAATACTAAAAAGAAATTACATTTATTCGGTTTTTACGTTTATATTATTATCGTTGGTTACAAATAATTCCACTTTGTGACAAAAGAATCAATATACAATTAATTACTAACTTCTTACTAGCGAATTAAGGTTATTGAAAATGATTAATCAAAATCATAAAAGAATTAATTAAGTATCACATTAAATTAAATAAAACAACGAGAAAAGCGTTGTCAAACAAAAAAAGAGAAAAGCACGATTTATTGGACTATTAATTAACCTAAGTATGTATGTGCTTGTGCGTGCACGTGGGGTTAATGCTCCTTATTCTCTCCTCTTCAACGTCGAACAAGTTCTTCGTTACTGCATCCGATGCCGTGGCCAAGAACTCTGACCAGTCTCTGCAAAATAGTTTTGAATAAACTAATTGTAAGAAAAACGATCGCATATAAAGTACCAGATAAGAATTGAAGAGATACAATAGAAGCTTGTTAATATTCATTAAGCTATTTTTGTAGGGTTTCTTATAAGTTATAACCATCGGAAAAAATTCAAAGTTAAATTCCATACTATTGATATATATATATATATATATATATATATATATATATATATATATATATTGCTAAAGAACTATTGATATATTTTTCTACCGTATAAATAACAAATAATTCACGTCAAGCTAATGGAAGAATAATCTAACACATGAAAGTAAATGATCACCATGATAAGTAAACTTTTTGACTGTACACGGCAAATTAGACTCATATCTTATCCTTTAGCGAGAGCGTATTTCAAATGTATATATGATTTATTTATTTTTTTGCAAATCTTATATGCATGCAAATACGACACGAAAATGTAAATTTCCATTCATATTTCAATATACGACTCTCACGAACTTTTTAAAAACACATGTGAAATTAAAACGTTAAGTTTTTCTTTTAAAGTTATTAACATATAATAATATATAATTAAATGTTGAACTATATATATATTTCACTACTAAGAGCATCCGCATTGGTAACACTCTCATGAGTGTCTAAAAACTTTTTATATATAAATATATTAAATTTTAGTATACTTAAGTGTCTTAAATCAGAAAAAGAATTTTTGAATCTTTTTTCTGATTTAAAAACTCATGTACACTAAAATTTAATGTATTTAATTATAAAAAAATTTTAAACACTCATGAGAGTGTTACCGATGCGGATGTTCTAAGTTGAGAAATGATAAACTAATATTGACCAGGGACCTAAAAGAGCATACCCACTAGATGTATCAAAGGTGAGTCCTACGGTATATTTTGCTTCCTCGAGAGCCAATTGAAACCTTCGGATCTCAGCAGCCAAATGTGTTCCATTGTCCTTAACACAGAGTTCTGATGGCTTCACATCGCAAAAAATAGGGATGACTCTCTTCTTGTTCTCCATGAGCAACGTGAGTTCATGAAGACAGAAGTAAGAGTCACAGTAACGAGGAGAGAAGACCGCAATACCAACCCCGCATGCTTTGATTGCCGTATTGATCTCGACGAAAAGTCTGTCACCGGGCTTTAAACTCTTACTATCCAAAAAAGCATTTAAACGTAATCTAGTGAAATGATCATATAATAGGCCCGAAATAGTCTTCTTTGTATCGATCCCACGATGGTTGATGAAAACATCACACTCATTTGGGTTAGGAAGGATTGATTTTGTTATGTGTTTTGCGTATGCGAATTTTGAATAGGGTGCTAACAACCGTTGCATCGAAGGGTTTTGAATGGATGAGAAATAAATGAAATAACGGGATGAATCAAAGAAAATTATATATACTGGAGAACTGTATTTTTTTTTGTAAATAAAAAATTAAGAATGGAAGATGAACGGGTTTCAGAGGTAAAAAGTAGATTATGTGTCTATATTTATAATAGTTTTAGCTGTTGTTTATAAATATATGAAAATAGTGGTTCTTCTCTAATATTCAAGGAAGAATTCAAAGTTCGTTTTCTAACATTTGGACTTCAAGAAGAGCTCGATCAAATATATTTAAAGCGAATGAAGCTATTTTTGTCTTTGACTTGCAAGCATTTTTGTCTTTGCTCATATGTTTGAACAAAAAATTGAAAACCTTCAAAGACGTATATATACTTTTATATCAAAAAGTATTTCTTATTACTTTTCCTTTGTTATATCGTGAAGTGAAGCATCCTTTGAAACGGTCACTGTACCAAAAATAAGTTGTACTCTTAATAAATGCTACGTCAATGCACTAAATTAAAACCTCTATCAGCATACTGAAACAGAAAAATTTATACATAAGATAAAAGGAAAAACCCCAAAAATACTCCAACTATATAACATTTGGTCGAAAAATACATAAACTATTTGGATTCTCTAAAACATACATGAACTAATAATAATTTCTATCATAATACCTGAACTATTAACTATTTTTTTTTAATACTCAAACTACCAAATTTCATAGATTTTACATATTTTTTATTTTAAAAACTTGTTTTCCCCTTAATTGTTTTTTCCAAATTAAATTCGATTTATTCTTATTACAAAGTTCATTTACCATGGAATACGACGTCTCACCACCTTGAATCACGTCCGTGGATATTATTTTTTGAATCGATGTCTACACATCTTTCTTCAAAAACATCGCCGTATGACCAATTCACCAATTTTATATCGAATCAATGGATTTTCGAGCCGTGTGACATCAAATTTGTGTTTGATCAAATCAACAATATCGATTTTGATGTCGGATACGGAAGATAATGTTTGATGCAAAAACTCATTTCTAGAAGAATAAGAAGAATCATAGTGCAATTGAAGAGATATATGATTTTTAATATGAGTAAATCGATTTGAGAATTTTTAAAAGGTAAAATTCGTTTTTGAATATATAAAACGTGTAAAATTTATGATATTGAATAGTTTGCGTATTAAAAAGAGATTGGTTAATAGTTAGGTATTAAAGAAGAAGTTATTAATAATTTATGTATTTTTAAGGGAGTCTAATTAGTTTATGTATTTTTCTACCAAATGTTATATAGTTGGGATATTTTTTGGGTTTTTTCCAGAAGATAAAAGGCTTTGCAACCATTTAATATTTTTTTTTTCTTTCCAACGACCATTTCAAAGGTGTTATATACTTTTGTTTTGCATTAATGGTTAATCATATTAACTTTTAGTCAATAGTTTTTCTATTACTTCCGAACTTTTCCTTTTCTTGTTTTTTTTTCTCTTTTTCTTCCTTTGTTCTTGTTCTTTTTTTGTTTTACAACCTTTCCACTTGAAATAAAATCTGGATTGACATTTTAGTCTATTCTTTACCAATCCATACTGGATTTTACGAAGTGCGTCGAAAACTTCCAAAGTTTGTGGTCATACACAAAACGGTCATTGTTCTTCCAAAAATATTTGAAACTCATCTGTTTCATTGATAGTCAAGATAATATTAATTGGAGACTAGTGAATAAGAAAAGTTGCTTTAACATATCTAGGTTGTTACTTGTTAGGTAAAACCCAGTTAAATGGTTGTCCTTGGGGAATGTTTGGGAGAAACCTGGATAATGATTTTGTATAAAATCAAAGAAAAAAAACTATGCTTTAGAACTAGTAATTTGTTTTGTTACAACGGTTTTATTTTTTTAGATGATGATGTTTTAAAAGAATTTTAAATTGGGCAAATTTGTTTTAACTCTATTAGATCTTCATATGCGTAAGCACCTGACACTAGTTTTTGTTTTTGTTTTTTTGTTTATGTTTTTCTAATAACCAAGAAATAATTCCAGATTTTATCATCCAACTAATTCTCAGCACGGCGAATGCCGCCGTCGAATAACTTATTTACCGGATTTTTTAATTGATCCAAAACGTGGTATGAGTTTCACATGTCAAATGAGTGTAGTTAGATAATTTTACACATGGGAAAGATTGACAATGGCCTAGATCCATATGAAAACTCTTTCTCAAATGGGAATCACTAATCCAACCATTTGGTTATCCATACTAGTTAATGTTAAGTATTTAGATTTTCCTTTAATTATATTCATAATTAATTATAGTTCGATTGCAAACCAAAAACACATTGGTAATGCAATATTTAAAAAATCATATAAATAGACCGAATTTCCACATTTTTATATTTTATTATATATAAATCTTCTACAAAAACCAAAATGAGGTATGTGCGTGATGTGTAGCATATGAAAGGCATGACATAAGGCAGTTCGAAAAAAACCTGCCTTTTTCTCCAAAATTTAATGCTTATTGGCCGCTAAATTAAGGCCCCACGATTAGCCACGTGTCATTTCCTCGTCGAGGGTCCCAGTTCGGTACTCGTATGCACACACAAACCTAACACCTATTTCTTCTCCCATCTTATATGATTCATATTCACTCTCCGAAATCTCATTCCTCTTCCTAGTACTTATTCTCTTGTAGATCATGAGACTGATTTCGTAAGAACATCATTTTGTGTTTTTCAGTTTTAAAAGAAATCAAGTTGATGGAAAATATGGGGGACTCGAGCATAGGGCCGGGCCATCCGCATCTACCTCCCGGGTTTCGGTTTCACCCGACCGATGAGGAACTAGTAGTTCATTACCTCAAGAAGAAAGCTGCTTCTATTCCACTTCCGGTCTCAATCATCGCCGAGATTGATCTTTACAAGTTCGATCCTTGGGAGCTTCCAAGTAGATATGCTTTTTATATGTAGTTATTAAGTTTTTTTTTTTTTGATTAAAACGTATAATTATTTTGATAATGAACAATGAAATCTAACAATAATTTGAATTTTGATATAAATAGTGACTGATCACTTGGTATAATTGTTTTGAATGGTTTAGGCAAAGCGAGTTTCGGAGAGCATGAGTGGTACTTCTTTAGTCCTAGAGATAGGAAGTATCCTAATGGGGTTAGGCCGAACCGGGCGGCAACTTCCGGGTACTGGAAAGCCACAGGAACCGATAAACCGATATTTACGTGTAATAGTCACAAAGTTGGCGTCAAGAAAGCGCTTGTTTTCTACGGTGGAAAACCTCCGAAAGGGATTAAAACGGACTGGATCATGCATGAATATCGCCTCACCGATGGTAACCTTAGCACTACAACTAAGCCACCTGACTCAGCCACGACAAGGAAAAACTCATTACGGGTATGTAAGATGATCTAATATTAAACAAATGTTGGGTCATTAAATTTGAGTTTCTGTATAGATTTTTGGTTAAAGGTCCACATACCATAACCACATGAAAAATGTTTGGGTTAATTTTTAGTAAATATACGTGAATTAACAATGAACTTTAAGTCATTAATTATAATCAAACCTCATTAGTGCTATATATAACGTAGGGCTACTCTACGTTATATAAGTTCAATGTTTTGGCTGACTAAAATATGTAGTTCAATTCAACTTTGTTGCATTCGCCACATACCTTGTAAATTTACAACAATACTTCACGTAGGGAGCTCAAAATGTGATTTTTTGGGTAAAACTGCGACTAACACGCTATAAATTATTACGTATAAAATAAATTATTTTGCAGTTAGACGATTGGGTTCTATGTAGGATCTATAAGAAGAATAGTTCACAAAGACCAACAATGGAGAGAATATTACTAAGAGAGGATCTAATGGAAGGAATGCTCTCAAAATCATCTGCTAATTCTTCTTCCACATCGGTCTTATACAACAATGACAACAACAACAATAACAATAACAATAACGAAGAACACTTTTTCGATGGCATGGTCGTCTCTTCGGACAAACGTTCCATGTGTGGCCAGTATCGGATGGGTCACGAGGCATCGGGATCGTCATCATTCAGATCCTTCTTATCGAGTAAGAGGTTTCATCATACGAATGATCTCAATAACGACAACTACAATGTCTCTTTTGTCTCAATGCTTAGTGAGATTCCTCAGAGTTCGGGGTTTCATGGAAATGGAGTTATTGATGCGACGTCGTCTCTAGCTGATCATGGGGTTTTACGACAGGCGTTTCAGCTTCCTAACATGAACTGGCACTCATAATCTATATAGATATCGATGTATGTATCTATGCACACGTAATATAGTTTACATAGATATATACTATATGGGAATATATATGACACACACACGATCTCACATATGTATACGTATCTGTTTACGTCAAGAAAGGTGTATACGTCTGTTTTTATTCCATGGTTGCAAGATGTGTACTAATAACAGAAGCTGATTAAAGAAAAATATTAAAATATAACAGGAAAGTATTTACAAGATGGAGATGTGTTAATATTAAAATATTAAAATATAACAGAAGCTGATTAAGATGTGTTAATATCATGTTTATTGTTCTAACAAATAGCATGCTATTTCGATTATTTACAAGATATAAGCTACGATGATATAAGATGTTTTTAACGCATCAAATTTAACGAGTTCCAAGACTGACTTTTGGAACTTCTCCACAAATTTTCTCTATTAATTAAAAGTAACTCACCTAGTTAGTAAAAAAAAAAAAAAAACTTACCATGCTAGAACGACGTTTTTCTTTGCTTTAGATACGAAAGGTAGAGATAGGGATGTTAAAATGGGCTCAACAATATGGTTGGTCCTAGCCCATATACTATTTTTTAAGCTCTAACCCCTTTATTTTGATAGAAGACTAAAAAAATGGCCCAAATTAATTAGCTCTTAAGCTTATTAGGCTTAACAAGGGCTAAACTTCATACTCTTTCTTTATGATTAAGTGTTATTTCATGTAATATTTAAACTATAGCACACATAAATTAAACATAAAAAAATATTCAATTACCAAAAAAACCTACAAAACAAATTAACTTAGGAATTTCCGGAAAACTACGTTTCCGCAGATTTCCCGCCAAAAATATGTTTTTCCAATTTTCCCGCCAAAACAGGATTTCCGCAAAATAGAATTTTTATATTTTTACGGAAAACTACGATTTTGCTGTTTTCCCGCCAAAAATAGGATTTCCGTAAAATTGATTTTCTACATTTTACAAGAAACTACGTTTCCGCAGTTTTTCCGCCAAAAATATGTTTTCCAAGTTTTCCCGCCAAAAACGGGATTTCTCCAAAATAGATTTTCTACATTTTTACGAAAAATTACGTTTCAGCAGTTTTCCCGCCAAAAATGTGTTTTCCGAGTTTTCCCGCCAAAAACAGAGTTTCCGTCTTTTCTTATATAAACTAAAATAATTAATATTTTTGTTTGGTAAAAAAATATTATGAAAGGCTAAAGGGCTAGCCCTAATTCAGCTTATTTATGTACAAATTAGAGGGCTAAGAAAGGGCTGGGCTAAAATAGGGTCTGGCTAACTATATATAGGGCCGTGTTGGGCTTAAACCCTTCCATTTAACATCCCTAGGTAGAGAGATAACGACAACAATGAGCTAGTTAAAATTTAAGGACCACTTTGCTGGGGTTGGTTCTCACCCCTCAAGATCCACGGTTAAAATCATATGTCTTTATACGAAAACAGATTCTTACGTCCTTATACGAAAACAAACTCCTACGTCTTTCTACGAAAACATACTCATATTTCTTCCTACGAAAACAGGCTCATAAGTCTTTGTGCAGAAAGACCCCTAAGTCTGTATGAGCTAAGTTATTTTCGCAGAAAATCCCTAAGCCATTTCTGCAAAAAAATCCCCAAGTCATTTCTGCAAAAACTCTATATCTTGTGTTAACGACGTCGCTGCAGTTATGAGCGACGACGCTGTACTACGAGCAACGACGATGCTCAAGTTATGAATGACTATGCTGCAACTACAAGCAATGACGTTGTTGTAGTTACGAACGACGACGAGCTATGAGCAACGACGACACTGCAATACGAGCAACGATGATGCTCAAGTTATGAACGACTATGCTGCAACTACAAGCAATGACGTTGTTGTAGTTATGAACGACGACGAGCTATGAGCAACGACGACGCTGCAGTTACAGAACGTCGAAGCTGTGAAATGTTGCACTAAACAAAGTGTCTCAGCTACATGCCGAAGTCTCTGAAATCATTTGGTGGACCTAAGTCTCTTAAACATCTTATTGGGATGAAGTCTCGAAATTCTCGACAGCTTAAGTTTCCTTTATCTTTCTTAATTTCTTTCTCTCTCTCTCTTTAAGATAACCGTAAAAGGAAGAAGTTTTTCCTTTTATAGTCCCTCTTCCTGCCTCCTTTATTTGTAACCATACTGGACCAACTATCTACCCGTTTTTGCTTGTTTTCAAATTCGGCCCATAAAGACCAACACTAAGCTTTAACTGAGTTCAGTCCACAAATCCAAGATTAATCACATTTTTTAAGAAAAATAAAACACAATCTTCCATTTTGGAAAAGAAATACTGCAAAATAAAATACTATCCATTGCGAAAATATGAAAAATAGATTCATGATATCAATATGGAAATGAAAATATTTCTGTGGACATACTCATATAGTGAATATATTTCTATCTTGGAAATTATAGTCAACTTAATCATAATATTGATGGTTTCATTTTTTACTCAGCTAAGTAGAAACACATATCTAGTGACAAAGATTATTTGTGGCTTGGGTAATTATTTAATCTATACGTTAGGAGACATACCATTCAAAGAGCGTTTTAGAGAACATGTCATTTAATTTAACCAATCAAAAATTTGAATTAAAATTATATGGAATGGTAAAAATCGCTACATATTTTCATCAATTTTATAACATAAGCTCGTTAATACATGTTTTACAAAATTAAGTGCAACTTAATGTAATATTTTAGACTAATAACATCTATTTTAAAAAATTTCTGATATTAAAAAGCATTTTATTATTACATTTATAAAAATATTTATCTATTGTGTACATATGTATTTAGATTAATATATACTGTATAAATAGTTTTATTATAGTATAATATATTATGCATATTTAATCACATTTACAAATATTTACATTTCATTATTAGAAACATATATATCTTGTTTTTTTGTTTGTTATGTCCGACGAATTCATAGAAATCAAAATTTACATGATTTATCATTTACTTTATAATTTACATGAATAATCATATATATAATTAGATAGTTCTCTTTCCATCTAGAGTATGCACCTAAACAAAGCAAAAAATTTCAACATTAAAGATTATTTGAAATTGTTAAGTGACCTTAATCTAGTGGCAGGAGGTAAGTCCACAGAGAACAAGCACCACTGATATATCATGGTTTTTACGGTTTTTAAGCCATGATATAAGTCCGTTTTCTAGAGTCTTTTTAGTGTTTTTCGAATCTTTGGTGATTTTATTAGGTACAAGGACGTTTGGACTTAATTGGTGTTTACTGGAGCTTTATGGAGCATTGCGGAATGAGCTGTCAAAGTTGCGAGTTCGGATTGAAGAAATGCAGAGCATGTCGAGCGACAGGGATCTAGTGTCGCTCGACACGAAGGAATTATGGGTGTCGATTGACACACCATCAGTGTCGATCGACACGACTTTGAGACGAACCAGATTACCAGATTTGGAAGACTTCCGTTTTCGCGCCAGAAAAGCCCAGATGTTTGCAGTTAGACCCATGACGTTTTTGTAATCTATAAATACTTATTTTCAGCCATTGTTTAGGCTAAGTTTTATTTTCTAAGAGATATTTTATTACTAAGAGATTATTATTCATGTCTATGTCTGAGTAATCTCCTAGTTAGGTTTTATGGATTTTTCAAAGGATAATGAAGAGTTGTTGAATTTATTTACTTTTGGGATTTTGCATCATATTTATATATTCTTCACCCTGATTGCATTAACTCTGATTTAAGATTGATCACCTTAGATTAGATATATTAGGTTGTTTAATAGATGCGACAGTATTATTGAATAACTGGAACTGAATCATAGGTGAGCAAATATTCGATTCGCAACGACAGTTGGCTTTGAATCTTTGTGAACAAATCGAACATGAATTTAATGCTTGTTTAGATCAATTTGATTTCGCAACGACAGTTGGTTTTCTAGGGTTTAAACATAGATAATATTTGCAACGACAATTGATTTATTTTACATTAGTTTCGAGTTCTAGATTTGCACTTCATCAATCCCATTAGTAAATTTATTCTTCAATTCGGAATTATTCTTGCGAATTCTCTAAAGCTTAGCGTTTGTCTTATTATTGAATTTAAAACCTGCAATCATCATATTTACTATTTCTGCAACTATTTACTTTACAACTTTTCTGCTTAGCATAATTTAAACATTTAAATCTATTGTGTTTCACTAATTCCTTGTGGATTCGATACCCTAAGTACTACAGTGATCTCTTAATTTGAGAGAGTAGTTCAAAGGAAAAATTTGAGCATATCAACCACCACACCCGGGCCAGGATCGAGTCACTCTATCTACATTATATAGGAATTTGGCTAATGGACCGACCAATTGTGTCTCAATGTTGACAAAAAAAGAAGAATACTATTTGAAATTAAGAATGTTTTAATCTATATTTATTTCTTTTAGTTGTAGCTTTCAAAACATTAGTTGATTATGATTGTGATAAATCATATAAGCAAATCATGGTTTATTTTCATTTAGTGACAAAGTATATCAATCATGTATTTTTTTCTACTTCGATTTTCATAGTTTTATTTCTTATTTGGAAAAAAAAACTGGAATAATTTGTTTTACAATGAAAATATAAGCAACACGCAAAACAAATTTAAGCAAACAAAAATACAGCGATTCTTATTTTGATTTAGTTGATTATGATAAATTTTAGATTCGCGACTTTAAGTTCACTTTTAACCATTGACGAGAACTAAATCTAAATAATAAAGCATATTATATAATTTAAGAGAGAAATATTCACAACGAGTGCCTTTAAGAAACTTCAGTAGTAAAAGCTAAGCTTTGTGGAAAACCTAACTTTGCCATAACTAGTAGTAATACAATTAGCATTTAATCTTTACACTCAATTGCTACTTGGCAGTTGGCATATTTTAAGTTTTGTTGAAGACCTAAATTTGTGTCTTTTTCTGGTTTTTGGTGCAATGACGATTTGTACTCTCTTGGTGTTTTTAATGATTTGTTCCGGTTTTAATAAATTGTAATTGTACCGAGTAGCTAAATTGAAATAGATTTATTTCTTTCTCGGATTTTGTTGCTCAATAATAACGGTAAGGAATGACCATTGATATTCATCCGTTGTAAGAACATCTCCAACCCCACTCTAAATCATACACCAAAATAGAGCAACCACCTTTTTTATTCTACATTTAGAGTAAACCTAAATCTCACTCTATTTTAGAGTTGAATTTTTTTATTTATATAAAAGCCCTTTAACTTTTTACTCATTCTACTTTTACACCTAAAATATATTATTAAATATATGGTTTTGTTATTGATTCTTTAATTTTTGATTAAATGATTAATGGCAAATTATAAAATGATAATCAAAATTCATATTTATAAAAGATATTTAACCAACACAATTAAAATGCAACAAAAAATTTCAAATACGATGAAATTTATTAATGGAAAATAATGAAATTAAGATAAATAACATAAAATAAATATTATAATTAATGACTTAATAATTTAAATCATCAAAATATTGTCCAAATGAAGAAGACGAAGGTGGAGCTTGTTGATGTTGTTGTTGCTCGACCCTTTTTTAAAAAATCCGTGCATTTTCAGTTTTAAAATACATACGAATATTCGGATCATGAATCAAGTCTTGACGCAAAATTCTATTTTCTTCTTTAAGTTCTTTCAAGGCCTAATTCTTGTTTTGAATCTCCAAATGGTGTTGTCTTTGTGCACTTGTCTTCTTCAATTGCTCTAGTTGATCATTTGTGGAAAAAATTCGGTAATACTAATGCTTATATTATATTATTTTATCATTTTATATTGTGTAATAATATTTTATTTCTATAATAAATTTTCAATTAAAATATTATTGTGATTTTAGTTAATTATTGTTAATTATAAAATAATTGGGTATATTGTATAATGTTAATAAGTAAAAGACTAAAATGAAAAAGAATATATTTAGAATATTATTTTAGAGTGAAAAATAGAGTAATGGGTTGGAAAAAAACCCTACTCTAAAATAGAGTTACTCTATTTTAAAGTAAAAAATAGAGTCAATGGTTGGAGATGGTCTAATACTACTATAGATATAAGAAATGGATTATTAGCCAATGCTTTGTTTAACACATCTTATATTAGCAAATAGATTATTATAATTGCCAGTTGACATTTTTCTAGTGCAGTTTCGACTAATTAAGGCGCCGACTGGTGGACTCATCAACTAAATCTGGCACCTCCTTTGCAGCAAATAAAGTTGGTATGAACCCCAAAACTACTTTGACTTTGAATTTGAATGTACTTCTGACTTCATAGTGATATTGTAACATCCCGAAACCAAAATGGGGATTTTGGTAAGGGGTGTCGATCGACACCAAGGGTGGGTGTTGATCGACACCATGTTCTGCGATTTGTTGGTTTATAAAATAAATCGCTCGGTTATCGTGGTTTGTCCGGTTTGGGAAGCAGGAAGCCCTAAGTTCGTGTTTTTAAACACGAGCAGTCGTGTGTTAGGGCAGTTCCAGAGAATTATCAAGTGAAAAGTGATCCGAGAGAGAGTTTCGATCGATCCGAGGTGTTTGTGTGATTCGTTCGTGGCGTTAATCCTCTCGAGAGTTCCCTTGCCGTTCGTGTGTCCCTTGTGCCGTGAGTCTCGGTGAATTCCAGTGAAGGAATCCTCCGTTCGTCGCTGTTCATCATCGTTCGTCGCTCGTTCCTCGTCGTTCGTCGTTTTCGTCGAAATCCCAGGTGAGTGCGCGACCGTAAGCTCGTATATGTTAGGGAATCAATAGCGGTTGATTTAGGGTATTGCGTGATGGATTCGTGGTTGATTTGTGTTGTTAATTGTGAAGGAAAGCGTGTTTTGGCTGTGTGAATCGTGTGAATTGTGTGTTTTTGCATTCTTGTCTGTTTCAGAAAACGGAGTGTCGATCGACACCTTATGTTGTATCGATCAACACCCCTGTGAACATAGCGTCGATCGACACCGTGCGATGTGTCGATCGACACCGTGCGATGTGTCGATCGACACCCATGTATTTCTCATGTTAATTATTTTAAATCGATTTTTATTGATGTTCTAGCTTATGCGTAATTAGTCTATAGACGGGAAGACCGTCTCACTAAGTAATTATTAATTACTTACGCATCTCTTATTTCTATGTGATGCACGTAAAGAGAAAAAGTGATCGCGGAATCAGGGCCCTAGAAGAGGATGATTAGGGATTTATTTTTATTGCTAGTTCTAGCGAACCACCATTAGGTTGCTAGTTATTTAATTATTCCTGAATTTGGTTTTGTGAGTTCAATTATGGTTGAAATGGATATTTATTTATTATTTGGAATTTTATTATTTTCTGAATTATTTCCTGAGAACTTCCGCGTAGTAACTGTTAGGAATCTAGTTTTTGAGGATTAATATTTATGGAATATTAATCTGGACTAGTTAAAAAAAAAAAAAGGTTGTCACATTTTGGTATCAGAGCCCTTACTAAGGGTAGGCATTCAATTATTCAGTTCGGTTTTTTGGTTCTAACTAAAATGAATCCATATAGAACTAAATGAGTTATGGATCGGTTCGGTTCGGTTTCACTTCGGTTTTGGTTCGGTATGGTTTCACATTAAAAGTCCATATTAGAACCGAATTGATTCGGTTTCGATTCGGTTTCGGTTTGGTTTCGGTTATTAATTGAATAACCGAAACGAAAATTTATGCAAATCAAGTGCCGAATTAAAAATGAAACACAAAAACATTATATGCAAAGTGTTTTGAGTTAAACGTCCATAATGAAACATCAAATGAAACATAAAATGAAATACAAAGTCCATAAACATAAATTTAACACAAAGTATCTTAGGACCAAAACACAAAATCTTAAGTAATACATAAATTCTTAATTTATGTTTCGGATATTTCGGTTATCCATGGATTTTCGGTTCGGTTCGAATTCGTTTTCGGTTTTTCGGTTCTAAACACATAAGATCTATTGGATATTTTTAAAACATCGGTTCGGATTCAGTTCCGGTAATTTCGGTTCGGTTTGGTTCGGTTTTTCGGTTTCGGGTATTTTCGCCCACCCCTAGCCCTTAAGGTTCTAGGGCTAGTAATTGTTGGATGAACTGAGACTATGTGTTTGATTGTTTATGTGAGTTAAGCAATTAGTAGTCTTAGAATCATCCTTTTCGGTCTTTAAAGAGATTCCGCGGTGAGTTGTTTTGTTTGTTTGTGACTTCTAAGGTTCTTATCTGTTGTTCTGTGTTGCAGTGAGATGGATACCAGAGCTAGAGGTCGTGGTAGAGCTGGTGCCCGTGGTGGCAGAGCAGTTGCCCGTGATGGCAGAGTTGGTGGCCGTAGAGGCTGGGGTCGTGGTCGTGGACCAGTTACTGAGTCAGTGGAGAGTGCAGCGCAGAGTGTGGCAACCGCGTCAGAGTCCCAGACACATGTTTCGGGGTCTTCGAGTGAGACCAGTGCGGATGCTAGTGCCAGTGTGAGGGCTGGTGCCGGTAGAGGTCGGGGGGGGGGGGGGGGGGGGGTTCCAGTTGGCCCAGGTAGGGGTGCTGCTGTAGCTCCAGATCATGATGATCAGGTTGTGGGATTGCTGATGCAGTTGTTGGCACGTTTTCCGCCAGTGGCTCCTGGGCAGGCTCCGTTAGTACCACCAGTGGCCGGGATGCAGCAGAGGGCTGCAATTGCTGAGCAGCCGAGGGCTGCAGTTGCAGTGCATGTTCCGTCTTATCTTGAGATGATGACGCAGATGCAGAGGATTGCTACGCCATTCTTTGAGGGCAAAGTTGGTCCTGAGGAGGCAGATGAGTGGCGTCTGAGGTTAGAGCGTAACTTCAGGTCGATCAGATGTCCTGTTGAGTATCAGGTTGAGTTAGCTGTCCACTATCTGAGTGGTGATGTTCATTGTTGGTGGCGAGCCATCGAGGCTAGGCGTGTAGAGTGAACCTGGGGCGAATTCTTGACCGAGTTCAACGCCAAGTATTTTCCTCAGGAAGCTCGAGATCGTCTTCAGATGAGGTTCATATCGTTTGCTCAGGGTAAGCGTTCGGTGCGCGAGTATGACGTCGAGTTCAGCAGGCTAGTGGTTCATACTGGGCGTAGTCTGGAGGACGAGAGAGCTCTGGTGCAGAGGTTCTTGCAGGGACTTCGGTTGAGCATCAGGACTCAGTGTAGAGGTGCCAGTTACGTCTCGAGGGCGGATTTAGTGGAGCTTGCGGCATCTATTGAGGAGGATCAGCGTGAGCAACTTGGTTCGATAGTTGTTCCATCTGTGGAGGCTCATGCAGTTCAGCCGAGGGGTCAGCAGCAACCGCAGTATCAGCAGCCCAGAGGTTCTGGTTCTGGCAAGGGCGGTAAGCCAGTGCAGGACGAGAAGAGGAGGTGGGATGATGCTTCTAGGACAGGACATAGTGGTCGTGGTTGCTACGGTTGCGGTAGTATGGATCACAAGTTGTCGAGTTATCCCAAGAAGAGCGATTCCAGTGCACCTCGAGTGTGTTATCATTGTCGAGAGCCGGGGCATTTCAGGCCGATGTGTCCCAAGTTATAGCAGCCGGCAGTAGCAGCGATTCAGCCAGCTGGAGTGCAGCCTATGGCTCAGATTGCGGAAATGCAGCAGCCGTTGGGTCAGATTGGCCCTGCACCGCACGTGTATTCTCTGGCGGACTTTGGTCAGTACAGTGGCGCCGGGCAGAGCACAGGTAAAATTCTAGACTCAACTTCGTAAATTCCTAGTGGTTGAATTATCATTGTCTTGTTGTTGTTCCTTTATTTCGCTTGTGGTTTAGTATCAGGGTTCTCAACACATGTCAATTGTGTAGGGACCTTGTTAGTGGGCGGTTTTGAGTCCCACGTGCTATTTGATTCTGGAGCATCGAACAGCTATATTACTCCGGTGCATGCCGAGAGCAGTGGCATCCGGAGTAGCGCTGGTGAGCGTGTGGGCATGGTTAAGGTGGCTGAAGGAGGATTCCAGGCTACTTCGGGCCTTGCTAGGGCAATGGATGTTCAGATTGCTGGGCAGTCGATGCCAGCAGATTTGGTGATCAGTCCAGTGGAGCTGTATGATGTGATTCTGGGTATGGATTGGTTTGCGTTCTACAGGGTTCATCTGGATTGTTACCGAGGCAGAGTTGTTTTTGAGCGCGATGGAGGGAGGTTGGTATTTTAGGGAGTGAGTCCGACTTCCGGGAGTCTTGTGATCTCGGCTATTCAGAAGGAGCAGATGATAGAGCAAGGTTGCGAGGCTTATTTAGCGACGATTGTGATGTCGGACTCCAGTGGTGAGGTTGCTTTTGAGGATATCCGAGAGTTTAAGGAGTTCGAGGATGTTTTTCGGTCGCTGAAGGGATTACCACCATCTCGGTCTGATCCTTTCACGATTGAGCTAGAGCCTGGGACAGCTCTGATATCTAAGGCTCCTTACAGGATGGCTCCAGCTGAGATGGCAGAGCTGAAGAAGCAGCTTGAGGATCTTTTGAGTAAGGGTTTCATTCGTCCGAGTGTTTCACCGTGGGGAGCGCCGGTTTTGCTTGTGAAGAAGAAGGATGGGAGTTTCCGGTTGTGCATCGATTACCGGGGACTTAACTGAGTCACTGTGAAGAACAGGTACCCCCTCTCGAGGATTGATGAGTTACTGGATCAGTAAGGGGTGCTACCTGGTTCTCCAAGATAGACTTGGCTTCGGGTTATCATCAGATCCCGATAGATGAGGCAGACGTTTGTAAGACGGCTTTCAGGACGAGGTATGGGCACTTTGAGTTTGTGGTTATGCCCTTCGGTTTGACGAATACGCCTGCGGCATTCATGAGATTGATGAACGACGTGTTCAAGGAGTATTTGGACGTGTTCGTTATAATTTTCATTGATGATTTTCTCGTTTATTCGAGGAGTCCCGAGGAGCACGAGGTTCATTTGAGGTTGGTTCTGGAGAAGCTTCGGGAACATATGCGAAGTTGAGTAAGTACAGTTTTTGGCAGCGTGAGATGGGATTCTTGGGTCATATCGTTTCTGCAGAGGGAGTTTCTGTGGACCCAGCCAAGATTGATACGATTCGAGATTAGCAGAGACCGAGTAATGCTACCGAGATCAGGAGTTTTCTAGGGTTAGCAGGATATTATCGGAGGTTCGTCAAGGGCTTTGCGAGTATGGCGCAGCCTATGACGAAGTTGACCGATAAGGATGTTCCATTTGTGTGGTCGCCGGAATGCGAGGAGAGCTTTGCGAAGCTCAAGGAGATGTTGTCTAGTACGCCCGTTTTGGCATTATCCGAGCTAGGAAAGCCATATACAGTGTACACGGATGCTTTGGGAGTGGGTTTGGGTTGTGTGTTGATGTAGGAGGGTCGTGTTATCGCGTATGCTTCGAGGCTGTTGCAGGGTAGCGAGCGTAATAGGCATACGCATGACCTTGAGTTGGGAGCAGTTGTGTTTGCTTTGAAGATCTGGAGGTCTTATCTCATTGGTGGGAGAGTGCAGATTTTTACGGATCACAAGAATCTGCAGCATATCTTCACTCAGCCATTGCTGAATATGAGGCAGAGGCGCTGGGTTGAGTTGCAGGAGGATAACGATCTGGAGATTGTTTGTCACCCGGGCAAGGCTAATTAGGTAGCAGATGCTTTGAGTCGGCGGAGGTTCGATTCAGCTCGGGAGCAGGATATTGATGCTTTAGTGGGCAAGATTAGCACGTTGCGTCTTTGTGCGGTTTCGCAGGAGCCTTTGGGCTTAGAGGCAGTTGATCATGCAGATCTTCTTAGTAGGATCAAAGTAGCTTAGCAGAGTGATCAGAGTTTGATTGATGCATCGCGAGCAGTTGGTTCTGAGTATCTGGTCTCTCCGAATGGGACGATTCTGGTTCGTGATCGAGTTTGTGTGCCTCGAAATGAGTCGTTGAGGCAGGAAATTCTGAGTGAGGCTCATGCGAGCAACTTCTTGATTCATCCAGGTGCGACTAAGATGTATCATGATCTGAAACAGTTTTATCACTGGGTTGGGATGAAGAGAGATGTAGCAGATTGGGTCGTGAACTGCGACACGTGTTCGTTAGTGAAGGCAGAGCATCGAGTCCCGAGCGGTTTGTTGCAGAGTCTACCTATTCCTGAGTGGAAGTGGGATATGATCACAATGGATTTCATAGTAGGATTGCCTAATTCGAGGACTTTTGATGCCATCTGGGTGATTGTGGACCGGTTGACTAAGACCGCACGATTTCTGGCCATTAAAAAGACCGATGGAGCTGAGATTTTGGCTAAGAAGTTTGTGAAGGACATAGTGAGTCTGCATGGAGTGCCAACGAGTATTGTGTAAGACCTGAATCCCAAATTCACATCAGAGTTTTGGAGAGCCTTTCAGGCAGAGATGGGCACTAAGGTGCACATGAGTACGGCTTATCACCCGCAGACTGATGGGCAGTCAGAGAAGATTATTCAGATTTTGGAGGATTTGCTGAGGATGTATGTGTTGGATTGGGGTGGTCACTGGGTTGATCACTTGAGCCTGGCTGAGTTTGCGTATAACAACAGTTTCCAGGCGAGTATCGGTATGGCTCCTTACGAGGCTTTGTATGGGAGGCCGTGTAGGACACCTCTATGCTGGACCCAAGTGGGGGGAGAGGAGCATTTATGGTGCTATATTTGTTTCAGGAAACGACGGAAAAGATTCGTGTGTTAAGGCTGAACATGAAAGAAGCTCATGATTGGCAAAAGAGTTATGATGATCGAAGAAGGAAAGAGCATGAGTTTGCCATGGGAGATCGAGTGTATCTCAAGATGGCTATGTTGAGGGGTCCTAACAGATCCATTTCTAAGAACAAGCTGAGTCCGCGGTTTATGGGTCCGTTTCCGGTAGTGGAACGAGTTGGACTAGTGGCGTATCGGCTTGAGTTACCTCCGGTTATGAAGGCATTTCATAAGGTGTTCCATGTTTCGATGTTGAGGAAGTGCCTGCATGAATCGGAAGAGTTAGTGGCTAAGATTCCTGAGGATCTGAGGCCTGATTTGACTGTTCCGGCGGTTCCTATAAGGATTCTCGAGAGGAGTATCAAGGTTCTACATCGGAAGAAGATTCAGTTGTTGACGATTTTATGGGATTGTGTCGGTTGCCATGATGAGACTTGGGAGCTAGAGGCAAAGATGAAGCTGAAGTTCAGGAAGTGGTTCGACAAGCAGGTCGCCGTTTGAACTTAGCTTTCTTTGCGGCTCTAGTTTCGAGTTAGCTTTTGTGCCGATGTTGTTGTTTTTGGATTCTTGTATTTCGTTTTGGTGTAACGATTATACGTTGTTCTTTTGGAAATATATAAGATGGAGTTTTCCTTATTTGTTTTCCATGTTGAATAAGATGTGTGGATTAATTTTTGTGATATTTCGGTTTTTGAAATATCGTGCTGTAGACCATGAGAGGTAGTTCTAGTCAATAGGTGCTTTGAGACGTTTGAGAATCGATTACTAAATAGCTCATTTAGTGGGATTGCTTTGTGTCCTTTCGTGGGGGTGCGAGTCCTCCAGATAGCGCAATTGCTTTATGTCCTTTCGTGGGGGTGCGAGTCCTCCAGGTAAAGCGATTGCTTTGTGTTCTTTTGCAGGGGTGTGAGTCCTCCAGATAGTGCGTTGGATGTGAGTTTCCTTCGCGGGGATGCGAGTTCCCCAGATATTGTTGACTCGAAGGATGCGTCCCGAGAGTGTGAGCGGTATGATATGAGCTAAACGTAATCAATGTCTGATAACGCGAGTGAGCATGAGATTAGATGTGCGCCTCGGAGATCGTGTATGGATCTCAGATTGTGTTTGACCAGGTAGGGTCAGTGAAATGGTCTTAATGGGCAGTCACATTGGGATTCGAGGTCGAATCCAGAGTAGTGGGGGAGAATTGTAACATCCCGAAACAAAAATGGGGATTTTGGTAAGGGGTGTCGATCGACACCATGTTTTGCGATTTGTTGGTTTATAAAATAAATCGCTCGGTTATCGTGGTTTGTCCGGTTTGGGAAGCAGGATACCCTAAGTTCGTGTTTTTAAACACGAGCAGTCGTGTGTTAGGGCAGTTCCAGAGAATTATCAAGTGAAAAGTGATCCGAGAGAGAGTTTCGATCGATCCGAGGTATTTGCGTGATTCGTTTGTGGCGTTAATCCTCTCGAGAGTTCCCTTGACGTTCGTGTGTCCCTTGTGCCGTGAGTCTCGGTGAATTCCAGTGAAGGATCCTCCGTTCGTCGCTGTTCATCATCGTTCGTCGCTCGTTCCTCGTCGTTCATCGTTTTCGTCAAAATCCGAGGTGAGTGTGCGACCGTAGGCTCGTATATGTTTGGGAATCAATACCAGTTGATTTAGGGTATTGCGTGATGGATTCGTGGTTGATTTGTGTCGTTAATTCTGAAGGAAATCGTGTTTTGGCTGTGTGAATCGTGTGAATTGTGTGTTTTTGCATTCTGGTCTGTTTCAGAAAATGGAGTGTCGATCGACACCTTGTGGTGTATTGATCGACACTCCTCTGAACATAACGTCGATCGACACCGTGCGATGTATTGATAGACACCCATGTATTTCTCATGTTAATTATTTTAAATCGATTTTTATTGATGTTCTAGCTTATGCGTAATTAGTATGTAGACGGGAAGATCGTCTCACTTAGTAATTATTAATTACTTACACATATCTTATTTCTATGTGATGCGGGTAAAGAGAAAAAGTGATCGTGGAATCAGGGCCCTAGAAGAGGATGATTAGGGATTTATTTTTATTGTTAGTTCTAGCGAACCACCGTTAGGTTGCTAGTTATTTATTCCTGAATTTGGTTTTGTGAGTTGAATTATGGTTGAAATGGATATTTATTTATTATTTGGAATTTTATTATTTTCTGAATTATTTCCTGAGAATTTCCGCGTAGTAACTGTTAGGAATCTAGTTTTTGAGGATTAATATTTATGGAATATTAATCTGGACTAGTTAAAAAAAATAAATTAAAAAAATAAAAAATAAGGTTGTCACATATATGCTCAAATTTCCCTAGAGCTACTCTCGTAAATTAAGAGATCGTATGCAGTATTTAGGGTATCGAATCCACATGGAATCAGATTGCACAATAGATTTAATAGGTTCAGATTATACTAAGCAGAAAAGATGTAAAGTAAATAATTGCAGAAATAGTAAACAGGATGATTGCAAGTTTTAAATTCAATGGGAGACAAACGCTAAGTCTTAGGGAATTCGCAGAAGTGAATCCAAATTGAAGAATAAAGTTACTATTGGGATTGATGAAGTGCAATTCTAGAACTCAAAACACTAATGTAAAATACATCAACTGTCGTTGCAAATATTATCTATGTTTAAACCCTAGAAAACCAATTGTCATTGCGAAATCAAATTGATCTAAACAAGCATTAAAATCAGGTTCGATTTGTTCACAAAGATCCAAAGCCAACTGTCGTTGCGAATCGAATCTCTGCTCACCTATGATTCAGTTCAGGTAATTCAATAATGATGTCACATCTACTAAACAACCTAAAATATCTAATTCAGGCTTAAATCAGAGTTTAAAACAATCAAGGTGAAGAATATAAATATGATGCAAATCCCAATAGTAAATAAATTCTAACAACTCTTATTCATCCTTTGAAAACCCCTAAAACTTAACTAGGAGATTGCTCAGACATAAACATGAATAATAATCTCTTAGTATAAAAATATCTCTTAGAAAAATAAAGCTTAGCCTAAACAATGGCTGAAAATAAGTATTTATAGATTACAAAAACGTCATCTGCCTAACTGCAAACTTCTGGGCTTTTCTGGCGCGAAAATAGAAGTCTTCCAAATCAGGTAATCTGGTTCGTCTGAAGGTCGTGTCGATCGACACTAGTACTGATGGTGTGTCGATCGACACCCATAATTCCTTCGTGTCGAGCGACACTAGATCCCTGTCGCTCGACATGCTCTACATTTCTTCAATCCGAACTCGCAACTTTGACAGCTCATTCCGCAATGCTCCATAAAACTCCAGTAAACACCAATTAAGTCCAAACGTCTTTGTACCTAATAAAAACACTAAAAGACTCGAAAACACCAAAAGAACTCTAAAATATGGACTTATATCATGGTCTCAAACGTGTAAAAACCATGATATATCACATAGTATATACGGTAGGCCCAACCTTGTCTTTTTAAGCCCAATTGCATCATTTTACGGGCAAGGAGCCCAAAAGCGAGATCAAACGGATCGGTTATAGCCTATTCTTGCCATTTCATTCTGAAAACGGCATGACATTTTGTGGGTGATCAAGTTGTTGGAGAACCAGAGCACAAAAGAAAGATGTTCAAGCCTCATATCTTGTTTCTTGCTTGGGTTGATGAAATTCACCAGCACACATCACCATTGGTTTACTCTACTGACTCGAAGGAGATTGTACGTACGTGTTGAGCTTTGCGTTGGAGATGTTGAAAACAACGACTCTTGGTATGACAGCGAGAAAGAGAATCAAAATAGTTATAATAGAGCTGATCATAAGTATGTTGAAGAGAAAACGGCACCACACCAAGTCCAATGACTTGTGCGGTTAGTGAAGATCAATTTTACACTTATTATATATTGAAATAAATAACATTTGCATATGTTTTAATCAATTTTACACATACTCATACTAAAACTAATTATTATAGCACTAACATATGCTTGGTCGAAAGTATTCCACTTTATTATATCATGCACAATATATATAATTTTTGTACGTTTAGAGATATTAGAAAGCATATGCACAAATCATATGTTTTATCATACATATGTACATATTGAAAAAAATATTGAAAAGGTGTGTATGTTAAAATCGATTAGTCAACTTATTTAATCATCTAGTTTTCAATCCATAGCTAAACCGGTTAAATCAAAGCTAGTTTGTGAGAAATCGAACTCAGTTCTTGAATTCGGACACTTGAAAAACTCTGTAGCACTCTTTGGCTCTCATCAAGCAAAATTATAGATTCGAGGTCTGAAATTTCTTGGTTACGAAAAGGAAATATCTATCTCATTATTATCATTCCAGTTATAGCACTAACATATGTTCGGACTAAAATAATTTAAGTGAATCGGTGATTAATTAATGAACCATTGCAATTGAGTCTATGGTTATTTTATTAAACGTACGGTTGCAAACGTACGTTCACCATCTTTGAACCATTATAAAATATGTTCCTTGCGTCAAAACCAGAGACAAGAAAACAGAGAGGAGGAACCGTTTTTTCTCTCATCCTCTCCCAAGCATCTCTTCAACAATATCTCTCCGGCCGGCGTCGGTTCCGACGTCGGCCATACCTCTTCCTTTGTTTTTTTTTTCTTTTCATAGATTAGTTTTAATCCAAACAAAAGTTTAATGATGATTTTTATATTGATTTTTTTGTTGAATCAATTATTCCAATGTTTATTCTTCTTTCTCTCTTATGGAGAGGGTGTTTTTTCGACCAAACTCCGGCAAATTTCCAGAAGCAATTGTGTCGGCTTCATTCCGTTGGAGACCTCTTCATACGGCCTTTGTCGATTCAAACATGAATCGTTTCGTTTCCTCTACTATATAAGATCCACAATAAAAAATTCAAATCGAACATGAAGTATCATGGTTGTATATGGTATCCTGGCATTATTAGTCTCAGCGTAGTGCATGGAGCGCTTCATCTATTGATTAACCGTACCGACAAGTTGGCAAATCATACAAGGCTACAAGAAATGAGAAGAAGGGCGAAAATCATCATCAATAACCAGAGGCAATTTCAATTATCCAATTTGAGGGGGACAAAGTCAAACCAAAAACCAGGGTTCTTCTCTTTCAAATCGATCACCACTATGTTTTTTCATTTGATCTTTTCTGTACCGTCGGCATTTGGCCGTGGTTCTTTTTGTACTTTCATTTATTTTTTCTTTGTTTAATAATTGCTTGAATGTGTATGGGGATTTTTTCCGTATGATCAACGGTTTATGGAGGTTACACTAATGGTGGTGTATCATAGTGACTGCTCATGACAATGTTATGCAACGATGGTTCAGTTCGTCTCATTCAAGCGTGTTTGGTTCTCACAATTTGATCTCGTTGTGGGCGGGCCGATGAGTAACCGTTTTTATCTCTCATTCGTAGAGTTCTCTTCCGGTGTTGTCATTACAATCAAGGCATCTACCGGTCTTCCGAAGCAACCATACTCGGCTTTTAAAGCCAAAGGTTTTAGTCTCCTTTATGCAACACATACAGCTTGGTCTCGAGGTTATCATCGGATAATTTTTGAAAGTGATTTAAAGCTACTTATGGAGTTCTATTACATTACCGTAAGGATATAGCAATGAAAATTTATTTCATGATTTCGATCATTGGCGTAATCTTCTTGCAGATGTCCACTTTATTCATATCAAGAGACAACGAAATGTTATAGCTGATACATTAGCACGTTTGTATTTATAATTGAATTCCGAATTGTGTTCAACATGATTTGTCATGTGCTATGTAAATTTCAAAGCTATCAATGAAATTCAGATGTCAAAAAAAAAAAAAACAGAGAGGAAGAAGAGAATTATTAAGACCAAAAGATTTTTATATCTTTGGTCAAAACACAAAAACAAAACACAAAACTCTAATTGTGTCTCTTGTGTCTTAGCCTAGAACAAGAGGAAACTTTGGTTGTCTTATCCTACAAGGGATTTCGTGTAACCCAAGGCTTTGATAAGGGTCGAAATACTTTTTAAGGAAAGTGCTCTCTTGCACGATTCAATCATTATCCAAGTTCATCGTTACGTTACAATCCCGGAGATACATCGACCAGTGACTTGCGGGCCGATTTCCAGTCGATCTATAAGGACCCAGAAGACGATTAGCATACTGTTGGAAAGCCCCGACTCTCAGCTTTCCAAAGACATCAAGTTCGTATCTATCGGAGTTACGAGTAAAAGGTTATCGGCGATTATGTAAACGAGTAATTTTCGTGAACGATGGCTAACGTTTCGGTGCGTGAGATGACGTCGAAGTTTGGAAAGTTAGATAAGTTTGAAGGAGTCGATTTTCGAAGATGGCAAAAGAAGATGCACTTTCTCCTTACAACTCTCAATGTGGTGTATGTTCTAAGTATGCCAATGTCCACCGTGTCGGAGAATGCCGAGGAAGAGTCCGTGGAGGAGACAAGGAAGCAACTTAAATGGGAGAACGATGACTAAAAATGTCGTGGCCACATTCTCAACGGTATGTCTGATCCTCTCTTTGATGTTTACCAAAATGTCGAATCCGAAAAGGAATTATGGGATGCGTTGGAATCGAAGTACATGGCCAAGGATACTTCTAGTAAGAAGTTCCTTGTGAGTAATTTTAATAATTACAAGTTGTGCGATTCGAGACCGGTTATGGAGCAATACAATGAATTACTTCGCATCCTAGGGCAATTCGCTCAACATGACTTGAAGATGGATGAATCCATCTCGGTGTCGAGTATCATCGACAAGTTACCACCTTCATGGAAGGATTTCAAGCACATGTTAAAACACAAAAAGGAAGAGTTGTCTCTTGTACAACTTGGTAGCCATTTGCGTATAGAGGAATCTCTAAGAGCGCAAGAGGGAGGAAAACCCAAAGATAAAGAGGCTAGGACTTCTTCGATCAATATGATGGAGGAAAGTGGAAATTTCAAGATGAAGAATAAAGGGAAGAAACGTCCCTTTAATAAAAACACTAACGATGGATCTAACAAAAGGCTTAAGAGCACTTGTTGGATTGTAACAAGCCGGGTCACTTCAAACGTGATTGTCGGGCGGCGAAGGATAAGAATAAAACGGGACAAAACCGTTTAGGGCAAGGGTCTAAGGATCAATGCCCATCCTCTCATCAAGGATGATGATGTAACGTGGTGGATTGACTCGGGTGCAACAACACATGTTTGCAAGGATCGTCGATGGTTCAAGACATACAAACCGGTTCAAGATGGATCCGTACTTCATATGGGCAACGAGTCGACCGCTCCTATCCTAGGTTGTGGAAAAGTGGCGTTAGAATTTAGTTCCGGGAAAACTCTTAATCTTAATGATGTACTTCTTGTACCCGAAATTAAAAAGAATCTGGTTTCTGGTAGTGTTTTAAATAAGTGTGGATACAAACAAGTGTATGAGTCGGATAAGTATGTCTTATCTAAGTGTGGTGTCTTTGTTGGATTTGGATATTTTTGTAATGGTATGTTTATGCTTAATATTAATAAAGTTGTCGATTCTATCTATATGAAATGCTCTAGCAAAAATGATACTTCTCTATGGCATGCTAGATTAGATCATGTACATTTTAAACGTATGATTGAAATGTCTAAAGAAGGATTAATTCCAACTTTTGACATGAATATAGATAAGTGTGGAACATGTATGTTGAATAAGATAGTTAGACAACCGTTTAAGAGCATAGAAAGAAATACTAGGGTGCTTGGACTTATACATAGTGATTTATGTGATTGGACTGAAAATATTTTATCACATTCATAGATGATTATTCTCGTTATTGTTATCTGTATTTATTACATGCTAAAGGCCCTTGATAAGTTCAAGGTTTATAAAACCGAGGTTGAACTAGAACACAATGACTTGGTTAAGAAGTTACGCACCGATAGAGGTGGGGAGTATTATGATCCTACATATTTTCAGTCTGTAGGCATTATACATGAAACTACGGCTCTGTATACACCACAACAAAATGGTGTGTCCGAGAGGAAAAATCGAGTCCTAAAAGAGATGGTTAATTCCATGTTATCTTACTCGGGATTGAGTGACGGATTTTGGGATGAAGCCATGTTAACGGCTTGTTATTTGTTAAATAGAGTTCCTAACAAAAGGAACAAGATTACCCCTTATGAACTTTGGTACAAAAAGAAACCAAGTTTGAACTATCTTCGTGTTTGGGGATGTCGAGCGGTCGTTAGACTCCCCAACCAAAGATGAAAACTTTGGGGGGAAAAGGTATTAATTGTATCTTTATTGGATATGCCGAGCAGTCCAAAGCTTATAGGTTTTATGTCATAGAACCTAATGATTTCGTATCGGTTAACACCGTAATAGAATCAAGAGATGCAATTTTTGATGAAAATCATTTTTCGTCAATACCTAGACCAAAGGATTTGATTCATAGTTCAAGTGGAATTAAAGAACAAGACGACACAATCATGCCGTCTAACGAGTCACCGATGCTTCGTAGAAGCAAGCGAGGGAGGATTGAAAAATCATCTGGTCCCGATTTTGAAATTTATTTGGTTGAAGGATCAAGAGATGAGATTGAGTTCCAATACTCATATTGTTATCATATTGATGGAGAACCTAGGACTTTTGGTGAGGCTATGAAGTCTTATGATGTTACTTTTTGGAAAGAACCAGTGAATGATGAAATGGATTCCATCATAGGAAATAATACGTGGGTCTTGACGGATCTCCCACCCGGTTGCAAGCCTTTAGGTTCCAAATGGATCTTCAAAAAGAAGATGAAAGTTGATGGAACGATCGACAAGTTTAAGGCTCGCTTGGTCATCCAAGGTTTTAGACAAAGGGAAGGTATCGATTATTTCGATACTTATGCTCCCGTTGTTAGAATCTCTTCTATAAGATTATTAATTGGTTTGGCAACCATTCATAATCTTGTGATTCACCAAATGAATGTTAAAACGGCATTCTTGAATGGTGTCTTAGAAGAAGAGGTTTATATGAAACAACCCGAAGGATTTGTTATGCCCGGTAATGAGCATAAGGTGTGTAAGTTGATAAAGTCATTGTATGGGCTAAAACAAGCACCAAAGCAGTGGCATCAAAGGTTTGATGAGGCTGTCTTATCAAGTGGATTTAAGTTAAATCAGTCGGATAAGTGCTTATATAGCAAATTTGATGAGTCCGGAAATGGAGTAATCATTTGCTTATATGTTGATGATATGTTGATCTTTGGTACTGACCTTAGACAAGTTGAACTCACAAAAGAGTTTTTGTCATCAAATTTTGCCATGAAAGACATGGGGGAGGCAGACGTGATTCTAGGAATTCGAATCAAACGTAATGGTAACAAACTATCTTTAACACAATCTCATTACATTGAGAAAGTGCTTAAAAAGTTCAATTGTGAGAATTGTTCTCCAATGAGCACTCCCATGGATGCGAGTGTGAAGCTTATGCCCAATACGGGACAAGCGGTATCACAACTTGAGTATTCTCAAGTAATTGGTTGCTTAATGTATGCCATGACGAGCACTACACCGGATATAGCTTATGCGGTAGGAAGGTTAAGTAGATATACTACTAACCCGAGTACCCACCATTGGCAAGCTTTAAGGCGTGTGCTCAAGTACTTGAAAGGAACCATAAATTATGGTTTATCTTATGGTGGATTTCCTTCGGTCCTAGAAGGATATTCAGATGCGAGTTGGATCACCAATGTAGAGGATCATTCTTCTACAAGTGGTTGGGTGTTCTTACTTGGGGGAGGTGTCATTTCATGGGCTTCCAAGAAACAAACTTGTATTACAAGTTCGACTATGGAATCTGAATTTGTGGCGTTAGCGGCTGCGGGAAGAGAGGCAGAGTGGCTTAGAAATTTAGTCTCTGAGATTCCATTGTGGCCGAAACCGGTGTCACCTATTTCTATCCGTTGTGATAGTCAAGCTACTTTGGCTAAGGCCTATAGCCAAGTATATAATGGTAAGTCGTGACACCTAGGCGTTAGACATAGCGCGGTACGTGAGTTGATCACTCATGGGGTGATTACTTTAGAGTTTGTTCGGTCTCAACAAAATTTAGCAGATCATTTGACAAAGGGATTAGCTGGAGACTTGGTAACAAAGTCAGCTAAAGGGATGGGATTAAAGTCCATCTAAATTTTTAATTATAGGATACCCAATTCCCCTCTAATATGATATTAGGGGATGAATTCAATGTGGAAAGCCTATAATTAGAGATTGAAGCACTAATTTCATAACATCCCAAGGTATGTGTTAAACCTACAAGAGAAAGTTAGGTTGAAGTTTTCTTCTTAATAGATTTTTTGAAAAAGTGCACGTTGCAGGTGCATGACTAAAAGATCTACCTATACGAGTGTGAAGTGTAGCCGCTTCAAGAAGTTTGGACTTTGCTCGTATACTCTCGTGAACGGATAAGGACACATGACTTATAATAGTGTAAAGTATAAACACTTAGAGTGGTGTAGAAACTCTTGTGTGTATTATCTTCATGTGCCCAAAATGAGTTGAAAAGATTCAATCCATAGGACATCATGATTCTCGGGCGTTTGGAATGTGTAATAACACTAAAATGAAAATTCAATCGTTACGACATTTTCATTTATGCATGAGTTTGGTTTTTTGTGTTGTTGATTTTGTGAGTCAAAGATTACACTTAAATGGGGGAGGAATGTAGGAAATTTAAGTGAATCGGTGGTTAATTAATGAACCATTGCAATTGTTGAGTCTATGGTTATTTTATTAAACGTACGGTTGCAAACATACGTTCACCACCTTTGAACCATTATAAAATATGTTCCTTGCGTCAAAACCAGAGAGGAAGAAGAGAATTCTTAAGACCAAAAATTTTTTATATCTTTGGTCAATACACAAAAACAAAACACAAAACTCTAATTGTATCTCTTGTGTCTTAGCCTAGAACAAGAGGAAACTTTGGTTGTCTTATCCTACAAGGGATTTCGTGTAACCCAAGGCTTTGATAAGGGTCGAAGTACTCTTTAAGGAAAGTGCTCTCTTGCACGATTCAATCATTATCCAAGTTCATCGTTACGTTACAATCCCGGAGATACATCGACCAGTGACTTGCGGGCCGATTTCCAGTCGATATATAAGGACCCAGAAGACAATTAGCATACTGTTGGAAAGCCCCGACTCTCAGATTTCCAGAGACATCAAATTCGTATCTATCGGAGTTATGAGTAAAAAGTTATCGGCGATTCTGTAAACCGCAATATACAACAATATGCACAAATCATATGTTTTATCATACATATGTACATATTGAAAAAAATATTGAAAAGGTGTGTATGTTAAAATCGATTAGTCAACTTATTTAATCATCTAGTTTTCAATCCATAGCTAAACCGGTTAAACCAAAGCTAGTTTGTGAGAAATCGAACTCAGTTCTTGAATTCGGACACTTGAAAAACTCTGTAGCACTCTTTGGCTCTCATCAAGCAAAATTATGGATTCTAGGTCTGAAATTTCTTGGTTACGAAAAGCAATATCTATCTCATTATTATCATTCCAGTTATAGCACTAACATATGTTCGGACTAAAATAATAGCATATGTTCGGAATAAAACAATTGTGTAGATCAAAACGCAGCTTAAGATGAAATAATAACTAATCACGTTAGTTTAATGCTTACTGGCCTTACAAAAAACAAACAAGAAAATATGAAAGAAAATACGTCATCTTTGCTTAATTGATCATTCATCATTTTATCTGCAGTATCGCTTTGTAAAACATAAATGAACTGTTCCCAGAGTTATTAAATAAAACCTTCTTATTTTGTGGATCTATTACTAACTAGAACTTCAATCTCTAAGTGACACACATTAGCCAGAATGGAATCTACCACTCTGTCACACTCAACAACAAGATACAAAAAATAGAACAAAAACCTACCAAAATGACAATAAGGTATAGTGATATCATCATATATTTGATTCTCTCAATCATCTCCATCATCTTTGATTTGATTCTCTCAATTATCTCAATTATATTATTTTCATTCACTGCTAACATATCTTATTTTCTTTCATATACATAGGGGGTTTATTGGTTTTTGTATTTTGATGGATTTTCAAATCCATGTAGAATTAGCAAATCCATTGATTTCAAAATCAAATCATATGGATTTAAAAATCAATAAGAAAGATTTCAAAATCAAATAATGTGGATTCAAAGATAAACAAAGAAGATTTAAAAATCAAATAAAATGCATTTTTAAATCCAGCAACAAAAAACATCATAAAAATAAACCATCGTTGATATAGAGAAATCTTTTTTTGAAGATATAGTGAGATTTACAAAAAAAAATATGAACATAATATTTGTGTACTTTGATAATGTGAAGAAATAAATATAGACATAATATTTGGGAAAATTTGTGGAAGATGTGTCTAATCATTTCAAAATAACAAGTCTTTGTTAAGGATTTCGCTCTTCATATTTTTAACACAAAATCACTCCCAAATCCATTCAAATCCAAATCCTTATACAAAATTTTGATATTGAATAAGACTTGATTTTATTTTGTATTTTGAAATCATAAATTGAATAACATAGGACTCTAATGAAGATTTTAAAATGATTGATTGAATAACATGGGATTCTAATGAGGATTTAAAAATGATGAATTGAATAACATTGGATTTGGATGAGGATTTTAAAATGATAAATTGAATAACATAGGATTTGGAGTGGATTTCAAAATCCACTAAAATACCAAAACCAATAAACCCCCATAGACTTTCAACCCCAAAAGAAATAATACATATGAAGAGATTGTTTGGTATAGAATATAAATAAAACATATGAAACCCCAAGAAAACATTGATCTCATTCATTCACGTAAGGTAGCGGTCACTGTTTGCGTTATATTCTTCAAATGATGTTATTTTAGTTTTCTCTATTTGCAGAACATAGATGATATTCTAATTATTATTTTTGCTTATGCTTGTGTTTTCCATCTAAGCACCATGTAACTCTTATTTTTATTTAATATGAGAATCTTTTCTTTCTTTAGAAAAACATTTACCTAGTTTAACTTTAAACACTTTCTTTAGAAAATAATTTTGATAATTCAAATTACTAAAAAGGATTAATTGAAAGTTGATAGTTTTTTTTTTCACAATTGATACTTATTATACCATTTTTATTTCAGTAAAGAAAAAAAATGTACACTTAAATAACTATCATTGAAATAGCACAATGAAATAAGTTATAAGTTATAACCAAACAAAAATATTATATTACCAAGTGGATGGTGGCCTAGTGGTCTTGAGAATAAATACTCAACTTTAAGGTCACTACTTCAACTCTACTTGGAATAAGTGATTTAAGTCTTAAACGTGGTATTATTAATGACTTGCCCCAAACACTGTGGAAGATTTTTAAGAAATATTCCCTCCGTTTTTTTTATTTGATGTTTTAGAATTTTCACACCTATTAAGAAAACACATTAATTATTAGTTATAAATTTCTTATTTTTTGCACTAAACAATTTCTATAACTTTAGTCCAATAGTAATTCAATAAAATCAATTAATGTGTTTTGAAATTTACAATTCTTCATTATTTTGTCATTAAAAATGCATTGAGAATGTAAAAAATCAATCTTTTAGAAACAATTTTTTTGCCTAGAACATCAATTAAAAAAACGGAGGGAGTATCTATAAAAGATTTATGGATGTGACCATCACTATGTATTTTTTTCTGAAAAAACAAATCCCAAAAAACGAATGAATATTTTATCATGTTTA
Organism: Draba incana; assembly: GCA_963576765.1. Classification (NCBI taxonomy): domain Eukaryota; kingdom Viridiplantae; phylum Streptophyta; class Magnoliopsida; order Brassicales; family Brassicaceae; genus Draba; species Draba incana. The sequence continues at coordinate 4,072,500 of OY755215.1, read as the reverse complement.
TGTAAATATATACATGGTAGTTACCATATTTGGATTTCATATATATATATATATATACAGTATATGGCTACCCTTCGTCTATGTACATCAGACGAATACAACGCAAAGAAGTTAATTGGCAGTCGTACTTCTCTTTCTTGCCAGTCGTACTTCTCTTTGTTGATGAATCAATCTTGCATGTTTCACGTTTTCAAACGCGTTCATAGATTGAATTCGATGAGCTTATTCATTGGTATTAATTAAACAAATTTTAAGAACGTATTATAGATTTATATGAAAGATTATATAAATAAGAGATTTAAAAAGTGTGTTAACTGAAAATATAAAATATCTATGCTAGACTTGCAAACGTAGGTGTAATCTACCGAGATCAATTTGATATCTGCAGGGCTTAAATCGGATTTTTTTTCGTTGCAGTTTACAAAACACAATTTTGGGTACCTTTTTTTTTTTTTAAGAAAAGGGTTCAATTTTGGGTAACTGAACACAAATCATCAGTAGTTGTCGGTGTTGCTGAATTTTTTAAAAATATATGCATATGAGCTTTTATACGGTCTAACGATTAATATAGTTAGTTCGTGTTGTATGGTGAAGATACAAAAAATGAGCAAACTAGGGTGGATTGTATATGTTGGTGCAACGTCAGCTATTACACTATCGCTTTTAGAAGTGTTTGTTTGTCTTTCAATCACTGTGTTAAATTGTCAGCTTATTTTATATGGCTACCCTTCGTCTATTCCACATCAGACGAATTATTCAACGCAAAGAAGTTAATATCCAGTCGTACTTCTCTTTCTTCATGAATCAATCTTGCATGTTTCACGCGTTCATATATTGAATTCGATAAGGTTATTCATTGGTATTAATTAAACAAAAAATTTTTTGGTGGATGGCAAATCCCGCGGACTATTATTATTAAAAAAATAAACAATTACAAACAGACTCGTCTCAATTGCGAATACCCATTGATATCCTCACTCAAGATCGAATCAAGATTATTCGGAACTAAATTCAAAGCATGAAAACCAAACGGTAACGAAAACGAAACGCATAGGCCGCTGACCCATCGGCAAGACGATTAGCTTCCCTATACACATGAACAATTCGGACTATCCAGTCCCGCGATAAGAAGCCATAGCACAAGCATACTAGGAAAGACAAGGGATGTGAATCACAAATCCCTGTTGTAAGAAAATCCACCACCATCTCCGAATCCACTTCTAGCACCACTCGAGTCATCCGCTTCTCTCAAGCAATACACAACTTATAGTATACTCCCCAAAGCTCTGATAACGGCGCGGAGCATCTCCCGATATTTAACATAAATCCTCCACACCAACTCCCGGTCTCATCACATAAAACTCCTCTTGCCGCCACCGGTCCCGGGTTCCATATTGATGCGCCATCCGTATTTAATTTATACCAACCCGACTGTGGTAATTCCCACTTAATACACCTCTCCACATGTACCACCATCGGCAGCCGTGCTAGGTATTTCGAGTTTGCAAGTGTGACCTCTTGTGCCCATTTCTTAATGAAACCCAACCGATCTTTCCAAAGACGGGTATCACCAAACAAATTACTGCACCTCCATTTTTATGCCCACCATATTGCCACACTAAATATCGTAGCCCAAGTACCGTCTTTCGTCTCAACCCCTTCCCGTAAATTACCATAAACCCACTCAAACAAAGTCTTCGAGAAAAAACTATGACGCTGCCGTACCGGTACCAATAGCCTCCATATCCCTAACATCGCAGGACAATCACGAAGCACATGAAGAATCGACCCAACCCCACCTTTACACACTTGACAAACATCTGTCGTACTTAAATGGGGCCGATATCTCTCTTGGTTCCCAACTAACCACAAAAACAACCGAACCCTCTCCGGCGCTACAACATGTCAAATCCGGTCATAAAATTGGTGCATATTCGATCTTAATTCCCCATCCTATGTAAGCAGCTCATATGCGGATTTCACCGTGAACTGCCCATTCGACGTTCCTCCCCATGAAAGTCTATCTCGCGCTCCGGTAACACTATCAATCACCACCGAAGCCAACTCCATACGAATCACCTCAGAATCAAACGGCGTAATCCTATCAAGATCCCAACTAATCCCCTCCACCCATAAATCCTTGGCTTTCACGTTCTCATATCCATCAGGCAAGTCCACTCTCGCCATGGCCGAGATTGGAGTCATACTCAACCAGCGGTCCGTCCAAAAATTAATCTCTCTACCATCTCCGGTTACCCAACTTTGGCCTTTATGTATCACCTCTCGTATAGAAGACCACGAGCTCCTTACTTGTGTCCATTCATGATCATGGACCGAACCAACCCTATACTTATGCCGAAGAACCTGCGACCACAAGCTATCATGATCATTCAAGACTCTCCAACCCGCTTTCGCAAGTAAAGCTTTATTCATGGCACTTTATTTCCGGATCCCTAGACCACCATCTCCCTTCGGTAAACAAACCCGATCCCAATCAATCAAGTGTTGTTTCCTTTGCTCCCTTGTTGATCTTCATACAAAATCCCTAGCCATTTGATCTAACTGGTTCAAAGTACTCTCGGGAAGCTTAATAGTACTAACAGAATGAATCGGTATTGACGCAATAACTGATTTTATAAGAGTAACTTAACCTGCAAGACTAAGCATCTGATTCCTTCAACCAGACAATCGTGATGACACTCTTGTCACAACTTCCCCAAAATTTTCTTTGTTAATCCGACCCTGAAGGACAGGCATTCCCAAGTATTTCCCCAAATTTTAAAGAACGTATTATATTTTTATACGAAAGATTATATGAATAACAAATTTAAAAAGTGTGTTAACTGAAAATAGAAAATATCTATGCTAAGATTATTACTGTCTTTCAATAACAAACTTTGTTATTTCCATTATGCTTCATTAACCGTAAACAAAGATTGTATGTTTACATATATAGAGAAATCCCCTAAACAAAAAATAACATAATAAAACTAAACCAAGCATAATTAATAAACCAATTACATATCTATTACTCCCCCTCAAGATGGAGCATAAAGATGATGAATGCCCATCTTGGAGAGTAAGTAATTGAACTGAAGGGCAGTAATTGGCTTGGTCATCAAATCAGTTAATTGATGTTGAGAACTGACATGTAGAGTCTTCATGAAATGAGAGGCAACTCGTTCCCTTACTACATGACAACCTCTCTCATGTGCTTGGTTCTCTCGTGATAGACTGAATTCTTGGCAATATGCAGGGCTGCTTCATTATCACAGTAGAGAACTATTATATCAATCAGCTTAATCTTCAAGTCAGCCAAAAGACCATCTAACCAGAGCAATTCACAAGTGGCATCTGCCATGCTGCAGAACTTCTGGTAACATTATCATGTTTCTTAGACTTCCAAGAAACAAGTGAATCACCAAGAAAAACACATAGACCAGAGATATAATGTCTAGTATCACCACAAGATCCCCCAGTCTGATCTGCAAATGCCCTTAATGTCATAGCAGAAGTAGCTGAGTAAAATAACCCCTGACTTGGATCATTCTTTAGATATTGAAGGATCCTGTAAGCAGCAAGCATATGATGTTCTTTTGGTGCTGATAAGTATTAGCTCAGCTTATTGACTGCAAAACATATGTCTGGACGAGACACAGTCAAATAAATCAGCTTGCCAATCAATTTTCTGTATCTTGAAGGATCTTCTAACAAAACACCAGTATCACCAGAAATCTTCACATTCAGCTGCATTGGTGTTGACATTGGTTTGCAACCCAAATAACCAAACTCTTCTAATAACTCCAATGTGTATTTCCTCTGGCAAATGGAAATACTTGTGGATGATCTAGCAATTTCCAATCCAAGGAAGTATCTCATAATACCAAGGTCTTTGATCTTCAATTCTGTAGCTAATAACTGCTTCACTTGTATGACAGATGTATCTTGATCACTCACTAGTAGAATATCATCCACATACACCTATAAAGCCATGAAAAATGTTGTAGACTGGTGAACAAACAGGGTAGGATCAGAAGATGGCTGAACAAACCCATTGGAAAGAAGAACACCAGAAAATTTGTGAAACCACTATCTTGAAGCTTGTTTGAGTGCATAAAGGGATTTCATCAACCTACAAACAGGCCTGTGAGGCAATATTGATGAGCCCAAATTTCACTTCCTAATGAGAGAAGCCATAACTCGGTTCATAAGCTCTACATTTATAAAGCTCTAAGTGACCGCAAGTGCACGGTTATGTTAATGAAGTACTTAGAGGTCGAACCCAAGGGAAGATGCATTTAACACTCAAGCTTCGACTATGCCTACGATGAGCTAAGCCTAAACAAAGGTGGGTGTAATGGTATCCAAACTAAACTAATCCTAACCTAAGACAAATCCTAAAGATAGTGGAGAAAACAAAGGGGATAAATGTTTCCGGGTTCTAGAAATTAAGTGTAACCACACTTGAAAATAATTGGAATACTATGGGAAATACTCTCTAGTGTTCTAAGAATGAGATTTGTGTAGTACTCCATGCATAATGAGGAACTTAGACATCTAATGTTCTAACTACCCACTTCCGTGATCTAGCTAAGCTAACCTAACGAATCTTAGAATCCTAAGCTTCCACTTGGTACTAAGAGTTCATAAGGAGCATTAAGAATGAGGCCTAAATCGTGTTCCTAGAGAGATTCATTCCATAATCTTTTGATTGGCTTCAAACCCCCTAATCAATGATCTTGGCTCTAAGTGAACATCCATATCCCTATGTGATGCAACACCCAACATAACATGCTTGAGGTCATGAGTCTCAAATAAGCATTATGAACATATCACCAAACCAATACCAAAGAGAACACAAATCTTGTTAAGCACAATGAATTAAAGGCATAAGTCCATTTAATCACAAATCCTAGGTGATCAATCAAGGATATGATTCAAAGAAGGCATAAACCCAAAACCTACACTAGATACATTCATGAGTTCATTAGAATCTTAATCATGCTCTAGGTGATCAATCGAGAACATAAAAAGGAAGCCATAAACTCAATGATTCCAATCCAAATTTCATGTCAAATCTAAAAAAATCCCAACTTCCATTAGTGATTATCAAGATTAACATGCATTAAGAGCAAATTAAGAATCATCCAACATCAATTTCTCTTTAGAATCATCTCTAACATACATCTAAGCTCATTTCCATGGCAAAATTGTAAGTAAGAGAAGCATTAAGCACAATAAAATTAAATCCGTTAAAATCTCCAAATGGGTTCACACTCAATCCTTAAAACAAGGTCTAAGCAACCCAAATCAACATTAAAATCAAAGAAAACAACAAAAGAAAAAGAGATAAAGGGTTTGAGAAACAAATCCAAATAATGGGGATTGAGGACATATATCTTCAAATCTTCTAAATTGATGCACAAATCCTCTAAATCCCCATTGTTTGGGGTTTTCTAGGCCATGAAGGCCTTCTCAAATGGTGTTTGCTCTCAACCCTAGCCTCCTTCTTCTTCCCCAAAAATGTCTTCCCTTGAAAAGATGTAAAATGAGGGTTTTTAGAGCAAAAACGCGGATTGGGTCGCGAACTGGGTCGGGTTCGGGGTTGGATCGGATCTTCAAAGTTGTGAGAAAACTAGATCAAGTTCCGGACCCCTTCCTGTCGAAATGAGGGTCGAAATTTCTTCTGTTGGAAAACAAGTATTTCGCCAGTAAATTTCGGACCCCTTCGTTCAGAAATATTGGGTGTCAAAATTGTCTTAGCGTGTTGAAATCTTTCTTCTATTCCTAGTCTCCTCCTTTGTAAGCTCCACTGATTCTTGTTTTGCAACCATCTTCAAGTCCAAATGAGATTAAAGCCTTCCTCGCAATCGATTTCTTCTCAAAGCTTTAAAAGAGACCTAAAAGATACAAAATATCCAAAAATGCAACTAACACAACCTAAACTCTAAGATGATCCTAAAGTAAACAATTTGAGACATAAAATGGATGAAAACACACAAGTATGATATAAAATACTACTAATGCAATGCATGAAAATGCATAAAAACACAGTATATCAACTCCCCCGGACTTGCATTTTGCTTGTCCGCAAGCAAACAAGAAAACACAATCCGAAAAAGAGGTTTGAAGGCGGAAACTCAAATCCAAAAGAAGCTCTAAAGGGTTCAACAAGATGTCCTAGAAAGAACTAACTCGATGCACGACAAACTTACTCAAGAGGCTTTCGCCATACTCATCTCTTATCAACTTTTACTCTAAATCCCGGGACTCAAAAGAACTCTCGCAATCAACTAGTCTTTTAACTCTTTAACATTTATTAAGGTGTTTGGCGCGGTCTCGCAATTGGAAATTGAATCAATACCATTTGGCTAGGTAGAAGAAGGCTTGAAATTGATGTAAAGAGAAGGTTCATATTTTTTTGGTGGTTAACTCTCAAATGCAAGTGTCACATTTAGCAAAAGCAAGAAAGAAAAGAGACAATTGATGCATACAAGGCTAAGAATCCAAAGTTCTACCCATTATCCCCTTGTTGCACTATCTCATCTCTCTTTTCTCACTATCCCGTGTTTAACCACTAGCCTTTTTGGCTAAATCTTTCTTTCAAATCATTCTCAACCTTACCCTTTTCTTTTCTTTTGCTTTCTAAGTTCTAGAGAATCATAAAATACTACTAATGCAATGCATGAAATGCATAAAAACACAGTATATCAAATATCTCCCCCTCTCTTGGACAATATCCCTGTGGTAAACACATATAAATCTCCTCTTCCAAGTCACCATGAAGGAAGGCATTTGTAACATCCATCTGATTAATACTCCACCCTTTGATAGCTGCCAAAGCTAGCACCAATCTTACTGTAGTCAACTTTGCAACTGGACTGAATGTATCAATGTAGTCAATCCCTTCTTGCCATAACAGAACAAAGAGAGCTCGATTAAAAGAAAAAATGAAGATCAGAGACGATAACGAACTCCAACGAGTGAAGGACAAAAACAATTTCACCGATCAGAGTAATTGACCGATCAAAAGAACAGAAATCAAACAGAGATGAAGAATCTGAGCTCCGATGATGAAGAAAACGAGAAGAATCAGAGAAATCAGAAGAAATTTTATGCGGAAGTGAGTGAATGAAGGTAGAGAAAAAAAGGGAAAAGCTCTGATACCATTTCAATAACAAACTTTGTTATTTCCATTATGCTTCATTAACCGTAAATAAAGATTGTATGTTTACATATATAGGGAAATCCCCTAAACCGGAAATAACATTATAAAACTAAACCAAGCATAATTAACAAACCAATCTTCTTATTATATAAAGGAGAATGAGTATAATTATAACTCACGAGATTGCGACATGTGTCAAGTAGTCCGTTAGATTCAAAACACATGTCAAATTTAAATATGTAAGTTTTTCATTATCAAAATTGTTAATTATCTAAAAAGGAAGAAGTTAAAAATAGATATTTATATAAGATATTTTAAAAATTGCACAAAACCTCTATATGAATATTTATATAAGATATTTAGTTGAAAATAATTAATAAAGAGAAATTTAACATAAAACAAAAATTAGAAAAAGAAAAATAGCAAACTATGTAATTAAAAATATAAACGACCAAGTTTCTATCGTGATATATAAGTAGAGGTTTACCATATGTATATCTATGGGAAACACAAAATAATGGACCTTAGATAAAAGAAGAACTATATCAAGAAGAACAAACAAAAATAAATAAAAAATTGGTTAGTGGTATTTTTTCAAATTGTAAACATGTAAAAATGTAAAAATGTAAAAATGTCTAAACATGTAAAAATGATTTAGTTATATATCAAATAGTTTAATGATTCAAACCATATTTACATATATCAAGCGTATATACTTTATTGATTTTCAAATTCTTCAAATTATATGAGATATGAAACTATATTTTTCTAAATTACAGATGAACCTATAATTTTAATCACTACATTATCTAAGTTGAGGTTTGAATTAGGAATATAGTATACTTCTCCTCCAAAAAAAATTAAACATAAATATTTATTATAAATCAAACAATCCTCGCATTGCGAGAGTCTTATTCTAGTTATATATATATTACTGTCTTCACTTAGATTTTCTCGATGTATTATTATTATTATTTTTTTTGAGAAACATTCTCGATGTATTATAACAGATTTTTTCTATATTAGCATAACTGCCATAACTTAGTAAAAATATAGTCCTAATCTATTTTCAATTTATAACGGAATTCATCTATGACTTGGCTTGAAAAATCTACTGACTTTTGATTTTATTCTTTCAAGGTTATGGAAATAATTTTAATCTTGTTTTCTGTGTCTCATGCAAAGAACATTTGCCGTTTCTTTCATTTTTTTCTCAGATTTTCTATAATCGTGGATTTCTTTGTTCAATTTGACTTTTAAGAACCCGCCAGCAGATACATTGTTTTATAAAATTGTATTTTTTCGATGGAGGTTTCTGTATTCACATGCAACCTGACAACGATAACTCGATGGTCGGACGTATAGCAAGCAATGGAAGTACTAATACAGATAATTAGTTGATTTTGAATTTTTTTTTTTTTTTTTGCAGTTTTTGAAATTTTCTATCGTGAAAAATCTTTAACAATCTTTTTTTCTTTCTTTTTTGAATTTTTAACAATCTTTCTTAACATGTCCAACTCGCATAGAAAATTGGTTTCCGGCTCATGCTTTTGGTTTTTGCAAGGCTCTCTTTCCCGTAAAAATTCGATTCTGATTGGCTAAACCAATAAAAAAAATTTAAGCCAGTAAACAGTTACAGAATAGTGCAAAGATATAGTAAAAAGTAATTACGAAGTGGATGGTGGCCTGGTGGCAGTGACCTAGTGGTCTTGAGAGTAAATACTCAACTTTAAGATCATCACTGCTTCAATTCTACTGGGGATGAGTGATTTAAGCCTTAAACGTGATATTATTAATGGTTTGCCCCAAACACCGTGGAAGATTTTAAATTTCTCTAAAAAAAAAAGATATGAGTAGTAAGAAAAAGAAGTATAACTTATACTCCCTCTTCATAATTATAAGATGTTTAAGATTTTTACACTCTAATTAGAAAATAATTAAATTTGTATTGTTTTTTTGGAAATAAAACATCACTTGCGCGATGCTGATTTATCTGTTCAAAGTTTTATTGCGTTTAATTTTTGTTGTAAAATTTTAAGAGGATGCTTAATTTCCTTTTTTTGTAAGATGCAAGTTTAAGATAATGAAAAATGTGTTGAACAAAAAAAAATCAACACTTTTTATTTATTCAAGATATTTCAACCAATAAAAAACCAGTGTGTAAAATTCAAAGAGTCAAAAACACTAAAAAATCAACTAATTGTGCAAAGAAAATTGAGAACATCCTATATTTATAAACAAAAAAAAAATCTAGAATATCTAATATTTGTGAACAGAGGAAGTAAGAGACAGTAATTTATTCATGTCAATTGATTTTGAGTTGGAATCTCGTAATTTCCCAGTAACTCGGTGTGCGATTCAATTAATATATTGGGAGACCATGAGAGGAGTATAATTATCGTGTGAACGAGAAAGTCGTTCAAACTATTTTTCGTACCACATTTTTCGCATTTTTATTGATGTTCTCTTCGTCTATATAAATACATCCAAATTAGGGACTAATACACTAAGACGCACAATCAAAGAACATCTAGAGAGAAAACAAAAAACAAATGATGAAATCCCCTTATCGTTCTTCTTCTGATGATCTCAATGATTTGGTCGATGAGATCAAGAAAGAGATTCAACTGTCCAACACTAATCTTGATCCTTACTCATTTGTGTCTCCTTCCGCCTACGACACAGCTTGGTTATCCATGATCGAAGAAGACAATAATATAGATGATGAGGAGCTTAAACCGATGTTCCCAGATTGTCTAGATTGGATTATGTGCAATCAAAATTCCGGGGAAGGTTTCTGGGGAAACTCCGGTGGTTATACTCGGGTGTCTGATGCCGGAGACGATGGCGAGGAGGACATGTACATTCTCACTTGCACTCTTGCTTGTGTTGTTGCACTTCACAAATGGAACATTGGGTGTACTCATCTCCACAAAGGTGCGTTGACTATGTTTGTCTTTGAATATTTCGCATTATTGTTGGTCTTTGAGAAAACTAGCTATCCGTGTTGATCAAAAAAAAAAAAGAGAAAACTATCCGTACAAGTAAAACTTAACTCACTAACTACGCATCATGATTAATATCACATGCATGGCCCTTTTCACGTGCGTATACTAACTATATAACGTATACTTTTTTTTTTTTTTATTCTATCGACAAGCATATATCTACCGTTTTTTGTTTTGTTCAATATATCTACCGTTTTATCACATGATTTTGCTGGTTTGATAATGACGAGTCAGAACTAAGTACCAAATTAAACTTGGTTTGAATTAGTGGAGAAACTTTGGGACCTCAAAAAATGTTTGTGTTGTCCAATGCCTAGTTGGAGTCTCATTAATTGGGATGGGTCCGAGGTGGAAGCTAAAATACCATAGCAGCATTCCAACGGGGAAATGTTAAAATTTCTGACCAGAACTATTAAAAAGTAAATTAATATAGTTATTAAGATGTTTTGACCAAAAAACAAAAAATAGTTATGTAAGAAAATATGCACATAATTAATATTTTTACCAGTAGAAACACGAAATTTAACATTTTAGTAAAATTGATGCTTTGAAAAAAAAAAATAATCAAATAAGACTATTTTTGGTCATCACTTTAATCTCTATCTAAATTCTCACTATTTTACAAAAATGTTTTATCAATTTTAACCAGGGAAGAAATATATCGAAAGAAGAACGGAGATGATAATTGGCAAATACCTCAACCATGAGGGATCTTATCCTCGTTCGTTTGTAATCATTTTCACAGGAACTCTCGAGCTTGCTCAACAACTCGGCTTACACTTTGTCTTCTCTAGTCATTGTATTGAAATGATCAAAGAGATGTTTTATCAACGCCAAGAGACTCTCAGAAGGTAACGTTTACATAAGAAAACTTGATATAATATTTTCCGAATTAAAATTTAATCAGCTTTTCTTATTATTTTTTTTCTAGAGAAAAATTGGTGGATGGTTGTAACTATAAAACCTCTACTTGCATATTTAGAGGTGTTGCCATCGACATATGTTGTCAAAAATCTTGAAGATATTATACTTAAGACGAATAATAGTATCGATGGCTCTTTGTATCAGTCGCCCTCAGCAACTGCATCAGCGTTTATGCTCACTCGCAACACAAAGTGTCTAGCTTATCTTCAAAATCTTGTTCAAAGATGCCCTCATGGAGGTAAAACCAACATTGTAGTCTTCCCAAAGCAATACATAATTTGAGTATGCTTACTATTTATTTTTAACAACCAATATATATGAGATTTCTTGTCTCAGTGCCTCAGAAGTACCCTCTCAATGAAGAACTCATAAAACTATCCATGATCAGTCTAATCGAGAATATCGGTTTAGGAGAATTCTTCGGTAAAGAAATTGAACATGTTCTTCAACAAGTTTATAGGTGAGGAAATATTTGTAATAATCATTTTTTATTTTTCTTTCAATCTATAAATATGTAAGCAACACTTCTTTTTGTCTGTGTAAATTCAAGGAGCTACGAAGAAGAAAATGACGAGAGAATTCCCACCAGTTACCTTGTAGATAAATTGCACAAAGACTCTCTTGCTTTTCGGATGTTAAGAATGCTAGGTCACACCGTTTCACCTAGTAAGAACTAACATTAGTTTCGAAGTAGTAGTAATATATTTGTTCATTAAATAGAACGGAATTATTTGTTATTAACTTTATGGAGATTAAAACTCTTAGAAGGATGTTTTTCAGGAAGCTTCTGTTGGTTCTTGAATGATCAAGAAACTCGAAATCATTTAGAGAAAAATGTAGACTCTCTCTTCCTCGTAATCATTAGTGTTTACAGAGCCACATATCTCATGTTTCCGGGAGAGCATGACCTTGAAGAAGCAAGAGAATACACTCGCAATTTACTCGAGCAAAGTCGGTCCATCGATGAAAGAATGGTACCAAGATTTTAAATAACTTGAAGTGCTTTAAGTAATTAAATGCATGGCTTAATGATTCAAATAAATGATGATTGATTTGTAGATTAAGCATGAATTAAGTACTCCATGGATAGCTCGACTCAAACACCTTGATCATAGGATGTGGATTGAGGAAAAGAACTCAAATGTTCTCTCAGTCGGAAAAAAACTCCTTTCTAAGGTATGTTATATATATGAAACTGAATACATCCCGTTTTAAATGCTCGTAAAACAAACTAAACCAAGATTTTTTGGGTGATTCTGGAATAAGATTACATCGTTCATATAGTGACAAGCTGACTCATCTTGCTGCAAGAAACTTCGAGTTTCAACAAGCAATGTATAGACAGGAGCTGGCGGAATTAACAATGTAAGTATATATACTTCAGTTTACACTACATACAACATTCACAATTAAAAAACATAATTTTGGTTTAGTAAAACGATTGAGTTTTTGGTTACAAGTTTATCTATATAGTCTAACATTAGAGATTTGTGACAGGTGGGTAAAGAAATGGGGACTTAATGATATTGGTTTTGGTAGAGAGAAGACAACATATTGTTACTTTGCGACTGTGACTTCATTGCCCTTTGAATCTGCCATTAAAGTTGGAAAGCTTGCAGCAAAAATTGCCATCCTCATCACAGTTGCCGATGATTTTTTCGATGAGGAAGGTTCTTTGGATGATTTGAAAGCTCTTACTAGATCCGTTCGAAGGTACATAACAAATCTTACATAATAGAATATTGTATTGAGTTATTGAGTTGTCTTGGTACAAGATATCTGATATATATATATATATAGTGATTAACCTTAACATGCTAACATCACATAATGTAATCTTCCCTAATCATCTTCAACACATAAAGAAAATATACTATAAATATAGAGAAGTACAAAATTCTTCCATTTAATTAGCTTTATGGGTTTCACGGGCTTGATGTTCAACAATATTTGATCCGCAAAACACATTGTTTCCCAACTTATCTCCAAGTTATCTATAATAGTACATTTGTTAAAAACTGGCGTGACTAGAGACAATACTATAACTTGATTACCTATATAGATTCGTTTTCGAATCCTATTATTATTTTGTTGTTTTTTATTGAATTATATTTTGTGTGTACATGATAGATGGGAAGGAGAAGAGCTTAAGGGTTACGGCAAGATCATATTTAGAGCACTTTATGATATTGTAAGAGAGACAACAGAAACTTGCCTTAAGCAACACGGAGCTGACATAACTGACCATCTTCGAAACATCGTATGTCTTTTTTACTCAATCCGGTTCATAATAAATGATATTAGAAATGACATATATTTTGTAACAATTTAGGATCACTTATTCATTATTTTTAAAAGGCATAGGAAAACAAAATTCTCAACTACGTAAGAGTGGACCTAAGTATTCATCATAAACAAATTTTGATTGAGTGAACTAAGTATTCATCATAATCGAAGGAGAAATTAACAAAGCAAAGGAAACTTTGATCTCCTCGGAAGATCGCATATAACTTCTCCATGAGTATTTTTATGAATTAATAACTCCTAAGGTCATTAAATTGTAATTTAGAAATGTAACGAAAATGACGACAACTTCATTATAAATTTGTTGATCTATCCCAATATATCTCATGACTTGCTAGCATTTTTATTTCTTTTTAATATCAAGTTATATGTTTCTTTCATTGTTTTTTTCTGATTGACTTTTTAATAATTTCTCTATTTTTTTTTTTTTTTGCTAACTTAAAATAATTTCTGCAGTGGGGTGAAACATTTGAGTCATGGCTACGCGAAGCCGAGTGGAGTAAGAAAGGACAAATGCCATCAATGGAAGAATATCTTCGAAATGGAATGATCTCAATCGCAGCACACACCATTGCTCTTTCTATCTCATGTCTCATGGAACCTTGTTTCCCCCATCATAAACTCAAACCCGGAAAATATGATAAATTAACTACATTGCTCATGATCATACCTCGACTCCTAAATGATCTACAAAGTTATCAGGTGGATCAACTTTTCAATCTTTTTTTTTTTGAGGGGATTAAGAGGTTTAGAGTCTTTTTTTAAAAAATAGGGTTTTAGTGCTAAGTTTTCATGTGGTCGAATTAAAGGAATGATTTATGGCGGCTTTCGTTTGTGGGGATTAAACTAGATGCATAATGCATAGTCATATAAATTGTATTATAAGATAAATTACACCAATGACATATTTTATTAAACACGGTAAATAAATCCATGATATTTTAAAAACTATACGACTGATAAATGAACAACCATATTACAAAAATGTGTTCGCTAATTGTATAAATAATTGTGTAAGGAAAATATGGTGTTTAGTAGTTCCAAAGAAAACTAAAGGGTATTAACCTGGTGATTTTGAAAAATGTAAGTATGTAACGTCAAAATAATAAATCTAGTGTAATTTTACATTCTTATAAGATACTCTTGTACTTAAAACGTTCAAACTTCTCATGCAATGCAAAATTTGCAGAAGGAACAAAAACAAGGGAAGATCAACTCCGTGCTGCTCCACATGAAGAATCGTTCAGGTCTCGAGATTGAGGACTCGTTTGTTCATATCGAAAAGATTATCGAGTCAAAAAGGAAAGAGTTTCTGAAGCATGTACTAGTTGATGGACTAAGTGATTTATCTAAATCGTGCAAAGAGATTCACATTTCTTGTTGCAAAGTCTTCGAGATGTTCTTCAACAAGAAGAACCATTATGATTCCGATACAGATATGCTCCAAGACATTAAGAAGGCTTTCTACGATCCCGTGAATATTTATGAACTCATAGAGATGGAGCCTATACCATCAATGGGATATGGTGATGAGTTTATGATTCTCCCTCGTCTTTTGAACATTTCACCAAAGATTCTTGAATTTAAAAGAAAGGACCACTACGGGTCCGCGAAAACATCTATGTGCTTGAGACAAAGTTTTCATGCTCATAAACGCATTATTACCTCACAGCTTGGTGATCAACGTAAGCTTCCCAAGCTTGTTGTCGCGCATAGGAAATCAGTACAAATGATTCCAACAATATTATCACCGTGTTTCTACTAATTTAGCTCCTATCTTTCGATTTTATGAATAGAATGTTGAATCTTTACATGTATTGATTGACATGTGTAAGTTGTATGAATAAAAAAATTGTTATAATCTTTTAATGAAATTGGAAGTGAGTGAGATCTATATTAGTATATAAAATGGTATGGATTCCTTTACTCATTATCTGTTAGTCTTGAATTAGAAGTAATTTCAAATGGTATCACCTCGGTTGATTATTTCCGCATGGTTTTGAATTGGAAGTCAATGATGTAAACAATGTTGGAATTTGCGGAATAAGAGAGTAAGATTAAGAGTATTTTGGATAGAAAGAGAATGAAGAACTAGAGAGAATAAGTGTATGAACTTGATTAATCTTATTAATTCAAGATGATGTTTACAATGAATGAAACAACATATTTATAGAGTTTGTATGCACAAAGAAGAGGGAGAGGCTCCAAAGTAAGTTAGAATATTAATCCTTGTCTTCCTCCTTAAAGCCCTCCATGTCTTCCTCCCTAAAGTCCTCCTAGTCTTCCTCCTTAAAGCACTCCTTAAATTATGGGGTTGTTCTTCTTTGACTTCCTCACTAACTATTCTTTGACTTCCTCACTAACTAATACTCCCCCTCAAGCTTAGCATAAGGGATTTAGGCTAAGCTTGGAAACCCATAACACGTTAACTCATTAAAAATCTTAGTAAGAAAAACCTCATGGGATAAAAACCTACTAAGGGAAAAAGAGTGTTAACGGTCATGGGAAAGGGACTAGATCATGGCTTGGTCAAGTCCACAAGTCCAAGTTTGCTAAAGATGTGGTTGCAAACTTTGAGACTTGCGGCCTTGGTAAGAATATCCGCCAATTGGTCTTCACTCTTAGTGTAACATGGAAGTGTCATTCCTTGCACGATCTTCTCTCGGACCTTGTGACAATCAATCTTGATGTGTTTGGTTCTTTCGTGAAACACCGAGTTTGTTGCAATGTGGATCGCCGCTTGGTTGTCACAATGCATTGTGATCGGATGGTCTTGCTCAATCCCTAGATGTAGAAGAATCCCTTTGAGCCAAGTAAGCTCATTGGTGAGCTTTTTCATGGCTCGGTATTCGGCCTCGGCACTTGAGCACGATACCGACTTTTGTTTCTTTGTCTTCCATGTCACCAAGTTCCCTCCAAGGAATGTACAATAACCAGTTGTAGACTGCCGGTCATTCCGATCACCGGCCCAATCTGCATCACAATAACCAACTAGCTCCGTATCACCGTTCTTGCCCATCCAAATGCCTAGACCCAGACCTCCTTTTAGATATCGAAGTATCCGTTCCACCATGTTCCAATGATGGACCTTCGGGTCCTTCATGTGTTGACTCACTTGGTTCACAGCAAAACAAAGGTCCGGTCAAGTAAGAGTCAAATAGATCATCTTACCCACCAATCTCCGATATTTTGATGGATCTTCATATGGTTCATCTTCTATCTCCCCCTTTCGAACGACCTTGTAGCCTTCGTCTAGAGGAGTTTTGGCTGGTTTGGCTCCTAACTTGCCCGTCTCTTTGAGTAGATCCAATGTGTACTTCCTTTGAGATATGTGTAAGCCGTTTGAGAACCGACAAACCTCAATCCCAAGGAAGTACTTGAGCTCGCCAAGGTCCTTAATCTCAAATTCCTTCTTGAGATAGTCCTTGGTATCTTGAATTCCATCTTTGTCACTTCCGGAGATGATCAAATCGTCTACATATACAACGACGACCACAATTCCCTTATGCCCTTGCATTGTAAAAAGAGTATGATCCAATTCCGACTTCTTGAACCCCTTATCCATTAGGGTGGAGCTTAGTTTCTTGTAACAAACCCTTGGTGATTGCTTAAGACCATAGATCGCCTTCTTAATCTCAAGACCTTTCCCGGCTTAACTAAACTCTCAAGACCGGGTGGTGGAGTCATGTAAACTTCTTCTTCTAGGTCGCCTTGAAGAAAAGTGTTCTTCACATCCATTTGCCAAAGATCCCATTCCAAATTCACGGCCAAGGATAGAACAACTCTCACCGTATGTAGTTTGGCCACCGGTGCAAATGTATCCGTGTAGTCATCACCATAGGTTTGAGTGAATCCCCTTGCGACCAATCTTGCCTTGAACCGTTCAATTTCTCCACTACTCAAGTGCTTGATGGTGAACACCCACTTAGAACTCACGGCCCTCTTATCTTTTGGGAGATCGAATTCATCCCACGTATGGTTCTTGACCATGGCTCCAACCTCTTCATCAACCGCATTGGTCCATTCTTCTTTCTCCATGGCCTCCTCATAGGTTGAGGGAATAGTATGTTCATCAATCTTCCCAATAAATGCTTGAAATTCTGGAGGCAAAAGAGCGAGAGAACATACGGCTTGGATTGGGTGAGCTACGCCCTCATAGTTGTAGAGCATCCTCTTGTCTCTCCATGATGGATCACTTCGGATCCTCTCACTTCTTCTAAGCGGTTGAACGGTCTCGGTTTGATCAACCTCCTGAGTATCGACTTCTTCTTGTATCTCCGGTTCTAGAGTTTCCTCTTAAACGCTCGTTTCTACTTGTGGTCCTTCGTTTAGATCATTAGTGTGAGGAGTTCCTTCTTCACTTAGATTTTCATCTAGGTCTTCATTTGAGGTCGCCTCTTTTCTTGTTGGGACTGGTTCTCCTAAATGATTAAGTAGGAATCTTAGCGATGCACTCTGGTCCGAGGGAATTGCTAGGTCCTTCAAGTCTTCCCAATCCTTCTTTTCGTAGTAACCTTGATCTTCTATAAACTTCACATCACGGGAAACTAGTGTCCTTTTGTTTACCGGATCATAGCATTTGTATCCTTTTTGGTTTGTTGAATAGCCTAGGAACATGCTCTTGGTGCTCTTCGGATCCAGCTTGTTACGTAATTCTCCGGGCACTAGAACAAAACAAACACAACCGAAAACCCTTAGATGTTCTAAAGACGGTCTAGATTTAGTAAGTACCTCAAATGGTGAGTAATCTCCAAGAACTTTGGTCGGCGTTCTATTGATTAGGTAGCACGCCATCATCACGGCATCTCCCCAAAACTTCTTTGGAACATTTGTGTGGAACATCATCAATCAGGCCACTTCCATAAGATGTCTATTCTTCCTCTCGGAGACACCGTTTTGTTGTGGTGTATACGGGCACGATGTTTGATGAATAATTCCATGTTTGGCTAGGTGTTCCTTGAACTTGTGACTCGTGTATTCACCACCGTTATCCGACCTAAACATTTTTATCTTGGCATTGTAATGATTAATCACATGATTTTCAAAGTTAGTAAATGCTTCAAATACACGATCCTTTGATGGAAGGAGAGTAACCCAAGTATATTTTGATTTTTCATCTATGAAGATCACGAAATACTTATAGTTATCTCTAGTTAAGCATGGAGATGTCCACACATCCGAATGAACTAAGTCAAAACAATTTTCATAGATAGTTGTAGATTTAGAAAACACCGTTTTGCAATGTTTTCCCAAAATGCAAGACTCACAATTTAAATGATCAAAAACAACATTTGGTAACATAAGTTCAAGAGCTCTAGAATGAGGATGACCAAGTCTAGCATGCCATAATGCATTATTTGAAATTTCAAAACGAGAATTAAACGAAAACAATTTATCCGAGCTTGAAGTAAAATCCTTAATGACATATAAGTCATCTTCGGTTCCTCCTTCCCCAAAGATTTTTCCCGAATTAATATCTTGAAAATAAACTCCATTAGGGCCGAATATAACATAACAATTCAAGTCTTTTGTCGCTCTCTTAACCGACAAAAGATTACTCGTAAATTTTGGCATATAAAATGCCTTAGAATTCTTATCAAATAGTCTTAGATTACCGATTCTTTTGATTAGGATTCTATCACCATTAGCAATTTCTACATTTCCACTAGCCATTTCTATATTCCCTAGAATGTTCTCATTGCTAATCATATGGTGTGAAGCACCCGAATCCACAATTAAAGAGTCTCTAGACTTATGGGATAGAAAATTGATACCGGAATCTTTGAGGGATTTGATGATAGCTTCCAAGTCGAATTTAGACATGCAACCTCCATGGTTTGTTTCTTCCTTCTTGTTTGAAGGACCGGTGTCTTCATTGTTGTATCCGTAGTTGGCCCTTGGCTCTCTACGTTTGGGTAGCACTTTCGGCCTTAGATGTGGATGGAGTGTCCAGCATTTTGCTTTCGTGTGGCCGTTCATCTTGCAATACTCACACCATAGGTGAGGGTGTTTGACACGGTTGTTGTTTCGCCGATCTTCAAATCGGTCATACGCTCCTTTGTGAGCCGTAGGGAGCTCTCCCTTTCCGTTAAATAAGCCACTACAGCCTAGTTCCCTTTGAACTTGGGAACAAACATCGTCAAAGCTTGGAAGCTTGTCAGACCGAAGGATATGCTTGATGAGGTCATTGTAGACCGGATTGAGTGAGAAGAGAAGCCCAAAGATCTTGTCTTGTTCTCTTCGAATAATGAGAGCCTCTGGATTCATGGTGAAAGGTCGGAGCCCTTCTAGTTCGGCAAAGAGGGATTGATATTTCCCGAGATGTTTGGTAAACCCTAAGTCATCTTGGCTTAAGGTGTTGAGAGCCTTCTTGACTTCGAAGACCCGAGTAAGATTATTGACGTTCCCGTAAACTTTCTTAAGAGTTTCCCATAACTCATTTGCGGTTTCGCAATATGAGTATGCTTCAAGTATAGACGCTTCAAGACCGTTGTGAAGAATCACTAGAACGGCTTGATCTTCTTGGTACCATAAGGCTTTCTTGACTCGCTTAGCCTCCTTCACCTCTTCCTTCTTTTCTTTGGTAGATTCGGTAAGGTCGGCTTCGGTCTCCTTTGGAACAAGGCTTAAATCGATGTGGCTCCATAAGCCGCGGCCACTTAAGGCGGTTTTGGTGGTTCTTGACCACAAGAGATAATTCTCTCCTTTGAGAATTACCGAGATAACAAGAGGCTTAGATGAATCCATGATTCTTTTTCCCTTGAGAAATTTAGAGGAATCTTTAGAATTTGAATTTTAAAGAACCGAGAAAGAGGAAATTTAATTTCCGAGAGATTTTGAATGAGTAACAAAAGAGTTTGAGCTAACAATCAAGGATCATTGCTCTGATATCATGTTGGAATTTGCGGAATAAGAGAGTAAGATTAAGAGTATTTTGGATAGAAAGAGAATGAAGAACTAGAGAGAATAAGTGTATGAACTTGATTAATCTTATTAATTCAAGATGATGTTTACAATGAATGAAATAACATATTTATAGAGTTTGTATGCACAAAGGAGAGGGAGAGGCTCCAAAGTAAGTTAGAATATTAATCCTTGTCTTCCTCCTTAAAGCCCTCCATGTCTTCCTCCCTAAAGTCCTCCTAGTCTTCCTCCTTAAAGCACTCCTTAAATTATGGGGTTGTTCTTCTTTGACTTCCTCACTAACTATTCTTTGACTTACTCACTAACTAATAAACAATACACATACTTTGTGACTAAATTCTTCCAAAAGTACATTTTTATTAGCTTATTATAATCTTCAATAAAATTTGGTTCTCTCTATCGCGACAAAGGAGGAGAAACTCCGTTGAGAAAGGCTGAGAAAAGTGCAAGGGATTCTCCTGGTTTGAAGGAAGGCACATCATGTCCGGCTCCTTTGAACGTTGCGAACGTTAGACCTTCATATTCTTGAAGCCATCCACTTACCTAATAATCATCAACAAAACCGATTTGATCTCACTTCAAAAACCACTATTAGTATATAATGACATATCGATTAGTAATTTTTTTGATGCATCATTTTTACCTGTTTCTCGTGGTACCATGGCCTCCAAGCCGTTTTGATGGGTAGTTCCAATTTATTTATGCAGTACCTTGTCCCAAGTACGGGAACTCTTCCATCGGTATCTCCGCTGAACCAAAGAAAAAAACGTAAGCAAATGATCGTATATGTATCGTAAAATACAAAAAAATAACAATATATAATCGAAGATCCCAAACCAAAGTCCAGGCAAAGTGTTGTTATAAATGCACTTCACTTATCAACTAATTATATATAAACAAACTATAAAATTTACATTTGAGTCCCATTCATCATAGTTATCAATTTTTGAAAACAGAAAACTTAGAAGCTCGAAGTTAACCTGTAAACCCATATTCTCAGTCCTCCAGCAATTAGTTTCTTATATAGAGGCAAAACCGAGGGCTTTGAATCAGCCCAGTTTTTAAATATATCATCGCTGTTGTTATGCAGGAAAAAAAAAAGCAAAGGAGATTATTTTAGGTAATTTAATATCTGTGAAAAGAAATGAAAGAAAATAAATAAACAAGAGTAGTAGTACTTGCAAATGGTCCAATTCTTGAGATGAATACCATCACTTGCATGAAGAGCTTTCTGAACATCTGCTCTGTTGTAGAACACGCTTGTGTAATCATCCAAACACGGGTCAAATCCGCCCATCAGCCTCGGCATCTATTGAGATTTTCAGGTAAAATTTAGACTTATCACACAATGAAACATATATCTATACTAGTAAATGAGTCGTAGTTAGATACCATTTTGGAATTTGCAAGATTGGTCTTGAATCGCCTCGAATCAACGAAGGAATTAAGCGTTGAATTTCTAATACAGGTAGGAGTGTAGAGACTGTATGTATCAATTTCTTTATATTGTTTGATTACTTCGTCAACGCCGTCTTTGCATTCTTTAACATCCCAAGTGGTGTTACTACTGAAATTGCAAAACTTGTTTATGACCCCATACGTCTCGTCCGATATCACTGCATGGCTCCATGCATAGTCCACCCATCCTTTCCAATCTTCGGCTTCTGATGTTTCAGGATTTCCAAGCTAACCACCAAGAAATAAAAACATAAGGAAAAATTATCAAGTTAAAAGAAAATATTGTTAAATCGGAAGATATTATACGATTAAATTTATTTAGCATTATGAAACAAATGAAAAATAGTAATACGCAAAGTCCAAATATTATGTATTGAATATTATTAAGAATCTCACATTTGAGTAAGAGATAACCTCCATATTGGTTTTAAGTTGAAAGTTCAAAAAAAAAAAAAAATTTGTCGTCAGTTTAACTTTCATTAAAAGATCCCGTAGGGCCCAAATACAAGAGGTTAAAAGATAATACACCATGGAAAAAGTTAAAAACGTAGCCCAATAACAACAATTAAAGATAAGGATTAATGCAAAGTGTAGAGACTGTATGTATTCTACGTAGTTCAAAAGAATTAAACATAGTATTCTAGAAGTCCAAAAAGAAAATGATGTTATCCAAAAATTTATATGATAGTATGATCCGAAAAGAATCATATAATGAGACTATGTCGAGATGACTGACTAGAAGACTAAGCATTTATCAATAGATATAATAATTCGAAAATTACATAATGTTTTTATATGTTTATTGATAATCAAAAGTATCAAAATACGGTTAAGCTTCAAAATGAAAACTAACAATGCATGAGGTAAAAAAATTGAATGTTATTAGAAATTTAGAACTAAGCGTATTGAAATGTCTTAAAATATCAATCAAACAAGGTGCAATATTCTTGTATGTTGTATTAAAATCAAACATACCAAAATGCCCTTAAGCTTGATATGAGGTGACGACTTATCATTGTTCTTGTCATAAACAACCTCTGCAAGCTCCGGTATGTACTTTCCTGTATGCATTTGCTAATAAATAAATAAATGGATAAAACCCAAAAGACGATATAATCATGTTTTTTTTAGTACTAAGTCCAAACCTGCATAGCTTTCTCCTGCTATATAGAAATCGTTTTTTCTGTAAACCGGGAATCTCTCTAACCATTTTTGGATGAAGGCGTATGTTTCCCTCGCTGTTGATCGTGTTGTTCATGAAGTACATGCCATAATAATAGTTTTGGCATCATAGATAGGGATGGACAAAAATATATTGTAAAATTCGCTTTGATGCGTTGTCAAATTCGAAAAGTTTAATCATAAATTTACATAGTAAATAGTTTTTACAACCATTTTTATAAAGCTTACAAAAGTGTTGAGTGAACATAATTAATTATATGCTCTAATTTTAAAAGTTGTACTTATTTTTTTTTTTGTAAAAAAAAAACTTGTAAACCCTAAAATTAATGGGAAAATTGGCTTATATACCTTGAAACTTGTTAGAAATTGGCAATGTATACCAAATTTTTCAACATTTGAAAAGTAGCCTCTTTGTATAGTAAAATGACAATTATACACCTAACTAATCTTTGCAAACTAATTATATTTGTTTTTTTATGAAATGATTTAATTTTTAAAATTAAATACTAAGTTAAATTATAATTTTAAAATAGTAATTTGGATATAGTTTATATAAAGTAATCAAATATATCCAAAAAATTATTACATATATTATCCAAAAAATAATGATTAATTTATTTTGATGACAAATTATTGAAAAATATTATAAATTAAAATTACAAATCTTTTTTTATGGTAAATTATAATTCCGAATTTATAATTAATTGTATAATTACGATTTTTTTAATTGTAATTTATTATGTAGTTTACATTTTTAATTAATTTAGATAATAATAAGTCAAATCGATGAACATAAAAAATTAAGTCAGTAGTTCAGACAAGTCAACAAAGTAAAAAATCAACAAACGAATCTATAAATCGACTTTTTAAAATAAATCGTTGAACAAACAAGTTTAAGTCGACGAACTCAACAAATTAAGTCAATAGTTTAAATAAGTCGACAATATAAAAAATCAAGGAAATGAAATGTAAGTCGACAGTTTATAACAAGTCAACAAAGTAGAAAATTAAGTCGACAAAAATTGAAATTAAGTCGATGGTTAAATAAGTCGATAGAGTAAAAAATAAAGCAAAAACAAATACTCCCTCCGTTTCAATATATAAGTTGTTTTGGGGTTTTTGTTTTGTTTCATAATGTGAACTGTTTTGACAATACTAGGCACTTTTAACTTTATTGAATACTGTGTGACCAATAGTATTTTGCAGTCTTTTTTATAATTGATTAAATTGTTTTTAATATATATTTTAAATGCTAATTTTTAGAGTAAAAGTAGTTTCTTAATATTCGTGATTTTTGCTAAAACATCTTATATTATGAAACGGAGGGAGTATAAGTCAACAGTTGAAAATAAGTCGACAAAATTGTAAATTAAGTCAACGGATATAAAAAAATAAATCAATAGTTCAATAAGTCGGCAGGGTAAGAAATCAAACAAACGAAATATAAGTCAACAATTACAAATAAGTCAACGGGGCTGAAAAATAAGTCAAAGAAGCTAAAAAAAAATAAGTCAGCGGTTAAATAAATCGACAATGTTAAAAATCAACCAATAAAATATAATCAATTGTGTAAAATAAGTCTAATGTGATTTTTTTTATACAATTTGAGCTTTTATATACTGATTAATTAATAGAATATTTTAAAAAAAATTAAAACTAAATATGAACTTTAATTTTAATTTTCATTTTAAGTTCAATGATATTTAATTATTTTACATTAATATAATAATTTAAAATATATATAAGGGTATTTACGTACTTTTAAATAAATAAAAAAGTATAGTTTTCCAACTTCTATAAGATTAATTGTAGTTTTCAAATTTTCATTCAATTTTGGGGTAGTTATCAAAATTCTCCTTAATTAATTATATGTTCTAATTTTAAAAGTGATAAAAATAGATTGCAATACTCATAATATATATATATATATAGACATTTTGAAAATGCCATTTTCATGATACCATTTTTTTAAAGTACACTGTTTAGTGTCAATAGTTTTTAGAAACAATTTTATAAATTCTGATATATATTTCATGGTCACCTTAATCTAAGAGAGATAATAGACAGATTAAACAACAAATATACAAACACACCTGTAAACGCATCGCCAATATTTTTATAGTCACTAGTTGTGTTTGAATATGAAAACCCAACACCAACGGGAGATTCTAGAAACAGTATGTTGGCCTCTGCATAATACACAAATAACAAGAATCAATTCATTCATTACCATTTTGAGATGCAAAGACCACGAACTTTGCCTATATACAGTAAAATCTCTATAAATTAATAATGTTGGGACTTTGAAAATTTATTAATTTAGAGAGATATTAATTTATCGATAATTATTAATTTATAGAGAGATCTTTTTTGGGTTATGATTTTCTTGAAATTTTGTTTTCAAATGTTATGATTTTCTTGAAATTTTGTTTTTCAATGATGTTATATTACATAATCTAAATGATCCATTAGTTAAAGTCAAATGTATTAACTTGAAATTAAGATTAACACTTGCAGTTTTAAATTGATGTTAATTACTTAATATAATAATAGAGCATGTAGATTAAAAAATATATATATACACGGTCTTATGTACAAAATTCCGAAGAAATCATTATAATTAACTTTAATGTTGATAATAAAGTTAAAAATGATATATATATATTAACATTTAAAAAAATTAAGTGTAAAAAAATTAATTATCGCATCTATTATTTTCACAAGTTTTGAATATAATCCTAAATATTTTTGATAAAATAAGTAAAATTTGAGAACAATTTCAACAAATTTCAGCTTTTAGTCAAAATAAACAATCGCTGAAACCATGTTTTAAACACTATCATAATTATATATATGCATAACTATGTATGATTTTTAATTTATACTATTATATATTGGGACCATATTTTACATGGAAGTTTCAAAAAATTTATCATCTTATCGAATTTCGATAATTTTTACATTGGCCCGACTCGAGACCGGGGAAATATATTAATTTATGGTGATTATTAATTTATAGCGTATTAATTTATAGAGGTTCTACTGTATAGTCAAAATAAAGATACATCATTCATTATACAATTATTTTTAAAAAAATTCAAGATTATGTTTATATCAATTTGTATTCTCGTCACTATGTTATCCCTAATTAGTGAGGACAAAATTACTTCAAGTCTGCTTAAAATAAACGACGAATAAGCACGTCACTTATTTATTTATATATATATATATATAAACCGTGAGAAATTTGGTACATAAACCCATAATCTCTTTGGTATTTGGAGTCAGATTTTTAATATTTCTTCGCTATTGTGAAGCTATATAGTATTACGACCTAGTGTATTTGAAATTTCGATCGCTAAACTATGACGAGCTAGTCATAATTAATTTGTTACAACCATATCTTTTTGTTAATTACTATCGATTATACTGGTTATTCGTTGCTAATTAACGACATCTAGAACATCGAAATTTACCAGCAATTTTATGGCAAGCCATAAACGTCTCTAACTTGCGACATAATAACGATGTATTTCAAGATTGACAAGTGATTAATGCCAGATTCAAGATCTTCGTTAATCCGTAAATTTAAGCGTAATGACTTACAAGTTACATGGACGTCGTTATTCGCATTGATTTTTATAGTGAATATTAGGTCTGGAATAAAAAAACTGTAACTGAATAACCGAACCGAGACCGAACCGAAAAACCGGTTTGGTTAGGTTTCGGTTCCTTCTAAAATACCCGATAGATAATATATCGAGAGTCCATGGATTTCGGTTCGGTTACGGTTATATCCGAAAACCAAATAGTGAAACCGAATATCTGACCATATATACATTTACACACATATATATATATACTAAAATAATTTTGAATCTCTATAAATATTTATGTAAATTTCTCATTCTAAATCTAATTTCTCATATTTTTTTCTCATTTTTTGACTCTTCATATTTTGTTGTTGCTAAATTTAACCTTTAAAACTCTTAATTCAGAAATTTGAAAGCCCTAAATCTATAACCGAACAAAATTTGGTTATTTTTGGTTATCACTCTCATAACCGAAACCGATCCGAAACCGAAGTTAACCGATCCGAAACCGAACCGAAATATTAAAATAACCCAATGGATATTTTATTCATAGAACCGAAAAACCGATAACCAAAATAACCGAACCGATAACGGAATGGTTATCAGAAATCCCAGGCCTAGTGAATATGATATGAGAACAGGGCCAGTCCGACAAAAACGGTGGTCCAAAAAAAAAAATCATTATTAAATTTTTATTATTCAGAAAAACTTAAATAATATTATTTTCAAACATTATATTTCACAAAACATATATATTTTCTTCTATTGGTGGCTCAAAAAGCTTTTTTTTATTTGTGGCCTAAAAAATCACTATTTTATTCCTATATAAATGTTTGAAACCTATAAATTTAATATCATAAATTAAAAATGTGGCCTATAAACGAATAATTTGGTGGCCTAGCCCGCATAGCCTCTGGGCCGGCCCTGTATGAGGATGAAATTTTAGTTATAGGAAAATAGAAAGATCTGTTTACCATGATTCCATGCATGGGGGTTAAATTCAAGACTGTTTCCTTTGTTATCCACGAGAAATGGACCAATCTCTTGTGTTGCTCCATATCCCACAGAAGAACATCCCGGCCCTATACATAAATGTATATATTTTATATAGACGTATTAAATATTATCAAAATTAAAATTTTCAAAATAAGTGTCCCACAAAATTGGGGAAAAAAAAAAAACCAAACGAAAACAAATCTGTGTAGATTGATAGAAATATGTTCCCTTAGAAGTCAAAATTTGAGTTTAATTACCTCCATTAAGCCATAGTACTAAAGGCTTCTGGTTTGGAAGACTCATAGCCTCGAAAAACCAATAAAACATAGCCCTCCCATTTGTTTTATCGACCGGGACATAACCAGCGTAATGTTTGAAGCTCACACGAGACTGACCAGGCAAATCCGTAACTAGATCTCGCATTGCTTCAGGGCTATAAGATGAAGCAAATGTCAAAAGAGTGCAAAGACATGACAAAACAATCAACACACTGGAAATGTTCTTTTTTTTATGACTCATTAGGGAGTGAGATTTTGAGAAAGAGACAAGGAGAAGTAATGCGGTAGTTGAGAGTCATAAGGCTTGGATTTTTATCTATTTATACGGAAAGATTGTGATTCGATTTTGTGTTTTGCATTTTGTTTTTAATATGGAAACAAACTAATTAGGTAGCTTTGGAATAATAGACATCTATACCAATTAATAGATTCAATGTCATCAAGTTAGTCAAAGATGTAATATTAAGAATAAAATTTCTGTAAATTGACATTTTATTAATTGAGAATAAAAGAAAAAAACTAACATATATGAGGTGTGATTTTTTATTACTATCATAATTTTATTAAATTCCAAAATATAACATATTACAATACTCAAACATGTAATTTAGTGGTTTGTGATAATATTGCCGTTACATCATTTTTCAGTTAAAAAATGCATGTTGAAAGAATAAATAACATTATCCTTTCCATGTTCAAATTTCTTCTTTAAAAAAATGTTAGATTTGTATTACTATCATAGATTCCTAGTATATATAAATTCCAAAAATGTTAGCACTTAGCAGTATACAACATATTTTAAGACCCGGCCATATAACGTAGGGGTTTGTAATAGTATCGTCAATGCATCACTAAACTGACATAGAATAAATTGCCAAAGAAAAAAAAACACCAACATATGTGAGGCGTGGATTTGTACTACTATCATAATATCAATATCATAACATCATAATATACCATAATTATCATCATCATCACTATAAAATACTATTATCATGATGATGATGATAACCAACATCATGAAATAATCATCATCATACAAATATCATCATCACAATACCATTATAAACATTATTTTACCAGCACCATCATCAGACCATCATCATCATCACCGAACACGCATCCGATGACATCTCGAAACTTCTTATTTTTAAACGATGAATGTTTTCCGACAAATTTTGCTTATTGGTAATTTTTTATAGAATTCCCACAAGAAAACAATTGTTTTTATAGATCGGATACATTTGTGAATAAAAGCTAAAGAAATGTAAAGAGTACTTATCATAATCATAAATCTGGTTGAAATGAGTTTGGTATATGAAAGGTCTGCTTGTACTTATAAACTACCGTGAAGGAAACGTAACATATAAACGTAAAAGAGAGTGTACATAATATTACAAATCGGTTATGTATAATTATATGTATCAAAAATATAATAAAAATTTTATAAGATTTGATTACGAAGGGGTGTTTAATTAATATAATTTTTTATAATGATTATCAGGTAAGTGGATGGTTTCAAGAATACGAAGGTCTAACGTTTGCAACGTTCAAAGGAGCAGGACATGATGTGCCTACCTTCAAACCTAGCGAATCCCTCGCCTTTTTCTCTGCATTCCTCAATGGGTTTCCTCCTCCATTGTCTAGACAGAGTTCCAAACAAGTTTAAACTATTGACGAATTTAAAACACAAAAGGAAAATTTATACTCCGATAAGGATCACATATATTGATTGTGAGTTTGTGACCTGTTTTTCGTGGTACCATGGCCTCCAAGTTGTCTTGATTGGTAATTCCAATTTATTGATGCAGTACCTTGTTGAGAGTACCGGTACTCTTCCGTCAGTATCGCCGCTAAGGTATCACCGAGGAAAATAATAAAAACGGTTATGTATAATTATATGTATCAAAAATATAATAAAAATTTTCCTTGTGACCAAGTTAGAATGTATGTTTCAGTTCCATTGCACATATGTTATAATTGAGTGAAGTAGCAAATGTACAAAAACTTAATAAATTAAAAAACAATTTTAAAGTTTCATTTGCCGAAAATGGGACAAATTTACCTGTAAACCCAAACTCTAAAACCTCCGGTAATGAGTTTCTTATATATAGGCAAAACAGATGGCTTTGAATCAGTCCAGTTCCAGTTATTTAAAATATCACTGCTGTTTCTCAGGGGAAAAAAGGGAAGTTAGTTTAGATAATCGCCATTATATATTCTCTGCGCAGAAATTTTAAACCGAACATAAGTAATTTATACTTGCAAATGGTCCAGTTCTTCTGATGAACACCATCTATCGCGTGAAGAGCTTTTTGGACATCAGTTCTATTGTAGAATACTTTTGTGTAATCATCCAAACATGGATCAAATCTGTCAAAAAGCCTCGGTATCTGCTTAAGAGTTTTAGGTAAGTTTTTGTCGTAAAACATACAACGAATGTGTTGTATAAATTACTTTACCGTCTTGGAACTGGCATAGGAATCGAGTTTTGATGAATTTTGGAGGCAGATAGGAGTGTAGAGGCTGAAATGATCAATCTCTTTGTATTGTTTGAGTATTTCGTCTACACCATCTTTGCATTCTTTAACCTCCCAAGTAGTGTTACTACTGAAATTGCAACTCCATTTAATGACTCTATATGTCTCGTCTGATATTACTGCGTGGCTCCATGCATAATCCACCCATCCTGTCCAATCTTCCGCGTATGATGTCAATGGATTTCCTAGCTGCGTCCATATATAAATAAGAAGCCAATATCATGTCTAAATGGGACAATGGACTTACGTTGTGTTTGGTTAATGTAATTTTACTAATGCCTTTACGCTTTAAATTTTAAGTCTAAAATATATGGAAAGATCGGTCCAAAAATATTAAGTAATGTAAGATGTATCCTATATATATGAGATTCAAATGTGCTTAAATATAATGTCCTTAAGGATCATATAGCGGGTCTATAATATATCGAAGATCAATGTTCAATGTCAATTTGTTTAGTGATATGTAGAATCAAGCATACAGAAATGCTAACTTTCAAATATGAGGTTTACAATCCAGAAAAAGATTGAACGTTCGATGTTTTTTTAGTTTTTTATGAGAATCAGTTATTATTTACCAAAATGCCATTGAGGTTGATGTGAAGTGACAAGTTTTCCTTGTGTTCCTTGTTCATGTCGTAAATAATCTCTGCAAGCTCCGGTACGTATTTTCCTGTCCATGCATTATTCTTTATGTAACTTAACAGATGAATCAAAAGCCTAGATATGACTTAAAAAATAATGTTGTTCTTATTCTAAAATCAAAACCTGCATAGCTCTCTCCTGCGATAAAGAATTTGTTCTCTTTGTAAGTTGGGAATCTCTCAAACCACTTTTGGAGAAAAGTGTATGTGTCTCTCGCTGTTGATTGTAAATAAAAACAATCAATCCACGTCCAAAAGAAAAACAAGACTATAAAGAGTTTATAGTTTATAAATACATTAATATAATTTCATATAAATATATTGACAAACGAAAAATAATTTAAAATATATTAGAACCTGTAAAGTCATCGCCGATTTTTCTATAATCACTACTTGTGTTTGAATACGAAAACCCGACACCAGCTGGAGATTCAAGAAAAATAATATTTGCCTCTGCATCACATAGTTTAACCCCTTTAATCTCGTGTATAATATATATGGTTGATTATGTTGATCATGATCATGATGAATCGATGATGGAACTAAATAAATATAATATATATTTAAAAAATATATACCTTTATTCCATGCGTAGGGGTTAAACTTGATATTGTTTGCTTTGTTATCTACGAGAAATGGACCAATCTCTTGTGTTGCTCCGTATCCCACGGAAGAACATCCCGGACCTATATGTATTATAGTTATAAACAACGAAAAATCAAATGTGTCCTAAAATAAAATATATAATTATCAGAAAAATATGTGAAATTAGCATAAATTGGTTTCCTAGTAAGGCAAAATGTGAGATTGATTACCTCCATTAAGCCAAAGTACTAAAGGCTTCACGTTCGGCTGAGTCATTGCCTCAAAGAACCAATAAAACAAAGCCCTCCCATTGGTTTCATCGACATTGACATAACCGGCGTAGTGTCTGAAGCTCACTTTAGGTTGGCCAGGAAAGTTTGTCACGAGATCTCGCATTGCTTCTGGAGTATCAGAAGAAACAAACGCGAAAAGAGTACAAAGAAACAAAACAATGGGAAAATTGGAAATGTTCATAGTTTGATGATTTATTTGGGGTAAATATTTTGAAAAGAAGATAGTAAGAGGTAATGATATGCATGGAAGGCTTTTTTTTTTTTTTGAAAAATTTTAATTAATTGCCCTAAGCTGGGAAATTTACAAACGTTATATACATCAGTCAGCCTCTACCCCAAAAAAAATAAAACTGAGTAAAGGCCAAAACACCTGATCATACACACATCGATCCGCTAGTAATAAGCGAACCAACTAGATAACATATTCCTGAAAGATTTCCTTTCAAGACGACCTAGAAGACTATCTCGAACACAACGATCGATAGCCTGGAACAGTTGGGACGGCGTTCGGGATGAACCATTATGCAGCCGATAGTTACGCTCCTGCCAAAAGTGGTAGATCAGACATTGAACCACCAAGCACTTCATGGGCCTTCTAACATTTGGTGATGTCGAGAGAAGCCAAGTGAGAAGAGACGACCAGTCCATAACATGATAAGATGATTGGCCCAGCCTAACCATAACCAACCTCCAGACCTGAAGCGAAAACTGACAATGCAAGAACAAATGATCTCTATCTTCCATATCATTACCACAAAGGAGACAAAACGGATCAGCCCGTAAACCCCAAGCCAGTAGTCTCATTCTGACTGGCAACCTATTTTTATTTGCAAGCCAGAAAATGAAAGCATGACGAGGGACATGATTCTTGAACCAAACCGCCTTAAACCAGGTTACCTTTGGTCCTCTAGGTCTGAGACACTCCCAAGTTCTGGCCACGAAGAAAGAGGAATACTCTGATGTATCACCCGGAATTCTCCACCTTATCTTATCAGAGCCCCCATTTCTATTCGGAGGTTGAACCATCGTAAGAACAACGAGAATTTCGTGCGCTTGCGGAGATCTTGCGTGGCTAAAGATCCAACCATTCCTGTTACAAACATCAGCCACCATTGCTGATCTCGGAATCCCCATGTGCCTAGGTCCATCCTCACCAAACATCTCAATCAACGGACCCAGAGAACACCATTTGTCAAACCAAAAGCTTGTTGATAAACCATTTACCACAACACTGTCAATAAATGGCCGAGCAACATGTCTTAGCTTGAGCAATTGTCTCCACACCCAACCATCCGTAGAGCGCTCCTCAACCTCCCAGAAGTTAACTCCATTAGAATGTGATGCTTTAGACCAAGCAACCCAGAGAGAGCCGCTAGAAGCCAGCAAATTCCAAATAAGCTTCAAACAAAGAACCTGGTTCCATTTCTGCAGATCTCTAAGCCCAAGACCACCCTCATCTCGCGGCAAACATATTTGCTTCCAAGCCACCTTAATGCCCGAGACTTTCCTGATATCACTGTTCCAAATAAAACGGCTGCACATCTGCTCGATTAGCTTCAGACATCGTTTAGGAAGGATAAAAGCCTGCATCCAAAAGTTAAGAGTGCTGAAAATAACTGAGACAACCAGCTGGATGCGACCAGAATAAGAGAGAGCTTTGTTTTCCCAGCTAGTAAATCTCCTAGACAAAGAATCCAACAGAGGAGAATAATCTATATTCTGAAGCTTCCTTTGAACAAGCGGGAGACCCAAATATCGAAGAGGAAAAGAGCCTGTGCTGAATCCATAAGACATAACAGCAACCTTCTCCACATCGTCAAGGCCAGCATGAAACAAGGATGACTTACTCCGGTTGACACCCAACCCCGACAAATTTTGAAACTGATAAAATTCCAAGAATCCCTTGCATAGAAGAAGGTTTCCCATCAAACAAAACTAGCAGATCATCCGCAAAAGACAAGTGAGAGATCTTCAATCGCACTGCTTTCGGGTGATAGCCAACTTTTCCATCCTCAAAGCCCTTCCCTAGAGAAGAGGCTAAATATTCCATTACGATCAAGAACAAATAGGGTGAAATAGGGTCGCCTTGCCGGAGACCTTTAGCACCTCTGAAGTAACCGCATGAATCACCATTAACCACCACAGAATATGAGGTAGTTGACACACACTGCTTGATCCAGGATATGAAAAGAGGAGGAAAATTTGCTGCCCGCAACAGTCTGAAAAGAAAATCCCAATTAACGGAATTAAAAGCTTTCCTTATATCCACCTTTAATAACCCTCTACTAGAAATATGCTCCCGCGAGAAACCCTGACTCATCTCAGCAGCTAAAAGCACATTTTCTACAAGCAATCTACCTTCAACAAAAGCATACTGCGATGGGGACATAAGCTCTTTGACAGCAAGCTTCATCCTCTTGGATATAATTTTCGATATCACCTTGTAGCACGTATTCAAACAAGATAAAGGGCGAAAGTCGGTGAGCCTCTCCGCATTCGTAATTTTCGGAACAAGGGCTATCAAAGTGGCATTCCATTGAGACAGCAACCGGCCAGAGAAGAAAAACTCTTTGACAGCATTAACAAAATCATACCCCAATACGCTCCAAGACTGTTGTAAGAACTCAGCCGTAAACCCATCAGGACCTGGAGATTTGTTCTTCGGGAGACTAAAAACCACCTCTTGAATTTCAGCAGCCGAAACTTGACTAATAAGCGACTGCTGAAGATTCACCGAGCATCTCATATTAGTGTTGTGGTCTACCTCCTCAAGCTGAGCACTAGAGAGAGAGGAATTTGCCTCACCAAGCAAAGAAAAATAGAACTGTACACAATGTCTCTTTATCTCTTGTGGCGAGTCAATCCTGTTCAACCCATCCATAAGGAAATGGATATGGTTACCAGCCTTCCTTGTCATGGCCTTAAGGAAGAAAAACCTTGTACAAAGATCACCAGACGTGAGCCATGAGACCCTAGATCTTTGCCGAAAAAATGACTCCTCCGCAAGAGCCAGAGTGTGCCAGTTTCCAAAAGCAACTTTCTCCCTTGTAGCCAAATCTTCATTCGGATCTCTCAACAACTCAGCTTGACAATGTTTTAGCTCAGACAAAGCCTCAACTACTCTCTTCTCAATGCCTGAAAAGTTACTCTTATAAAGCAGCTTTATAGGTCTCTTGAGACACTTCAGCTTCTGTGAGAAAGAGAACATCTCAGTTCCCCTAATTGCAACCGTAGTCCAAGACCTAGCCACAAGAGGAAGGAAGTCTTGATGCTTGAGCACACAGTTCGGAAACTTAAAAGGCAAGTTTCTTAGAGGCATGTGGAAGGCTTTGATGTCTATCTATTTATAAGGAAAGATCGTGACTCGATTTTTTTTTTTTTTGGTCTGAAAGAGGGGAATAACCCCTTCAATTTATTAAAACTCAAACTAAAAATTACAATCTTATCTGCCTTAGAGCCGAAACCCCAGCAATATCATCCAGCAAAATCGAATCAACTGCCTCAGGAGGCGAATCCAACATATGAAAGCCTAAAGGTAATAAAAAAGCATAGTTAGCTAGCCCATCAGCGAGACGGTTAGCTTCCCTATACACATGAACTATACGGACTATCCAGTCCCTTGATAGAAAGCCATGGCACAATCGTACCAGGAAAGACAGCGGATGCCACTCACTAATCCCTGTCCTTAAAAAACCCACAACAATCTCCGAATCTACTTCTAACTCCAACCGCGTAACCCGACGTTCCCAAGCAATGACTAGCCCGTAGTAAACCCCCCATAGTTCAACTAACGGAGCGGAGCATATCCCAATATTAAGCGCAAAACCTCCACACCAATCTCCATTTTCATCCCGCATAACTCCTCCCGACGTAGCCAAACCCGAATTACCTCTTGAAGCCCCATCCGTGTTCACCTTCATCCATCCCTCCGTCGGTTTCCTCCAAGCGACTAGTCTCTCCACTCTCGGTCCACTTCTCGGACCCGTACTCTCGTCTCGTTCATGCGCTAAATAAACTTCTCTACCCAGCCCTTTGATGAACTTCACCCGGTCTCTACACTTACCATTCACTCCAAAAACATTTCCACATCTCCATTTCCAACCCCACCAAACCGTTAAGGCAAACCAGGTAGCCCACTCACACCCACCGTCACTACCCGTATCAACCAAGTTACTATAAATCCACTCCAGCAAAGTCAAATTAAAGATGCGGTGTTGCTTCCGTGGTTGGACAAGCCGCCGCCAAATACCGTCCATGGTCGGGCAGTCCCGTAAAATATGCAGAATAGTCTCTCTTCCACCCTTGCAGACTTGACAAATCTCGGAATCACACAAGTGCCGTCTATACCGTTCAACATTGGTCATAATAACTTGATGTATACCTAACCATAAAAAAACACGAACTCTCTCCGGAGCAACGACATGCCAAACCCGGTGAAATAGAGTACTGAAATTAGCACGCAGCGTGTCATCCCAAATTAAATCAGCATAAGCGGAACTAACCGTGAATTCTCCATCCGCACTACTTCCCCATGAAATTCTATCCTTCGCACCTGTCGATTGATCCACAACCAGAGAACTCAGTTTCAAGAGACAATCATGAGGTAGAAACGGTGCAATTTGATCCCATAGCCAACCAACACCATCCTGCCATAGCTCTGCAACACGACGATCTATCAATGCTGCCGGTAATCCCCCAACTACCAACTCTATCAATGGCCTGTTTAAGGCCCATCTATCTGCCCAGAACCGGGTTCTACACCCATCTCCAATGATCCACTTCAACCTCGGCATAACCACTTCCCTTAACCCGACACCAATACTCCGCCATGTCGACGACCAATACCCTTTCGCTTCCAGCCACGTAACATCATGAATCCCTTTAATCTGATACTTACACCGCAAAACACACGCCCATAAACTAGTCTCATTATGCAATAATCTCCAACCAATCTTAGCAAGAAGAGCTTTATTCATGACCAATGCAGATCTTATCCCCAAACCGCCTTCATTCTTAGGTAAACACACCTTCTGCCAATTCACTAGATGTTGTTTCCTTTGTTCATTGCTACTCCCCCATAAGAAAGACCTAGAAATCTTATCCAGCTCTCCAAGCGTCGACTTAGGCAAAGCGATTGTACTCATCACATGAATCGGGACAGACGAAAGCACTGCCTTCGTTAAAGTCAACCTCCCAGCTAGACTAAGACATCTCCCCTTCCAACCTGCTAAACGGGAAGTTACTCGTTCAAGAACGTCTCCAAAGGTTTCTTTATTAATCCGTTTCTGAAGAATGAGCATACCAAGGTATTTCCCTAACTCTTTTGTCGATTTAATACCACTTTCATCGCTGATTCGTTTCTCAAGATCCCAACTAACATTGTTCGAGAAAAATATCTTCGACTTATCCAGGCTAACTTTTTGACCAGAGGCAGTGCAAAACGTCTCCAACACTCTTCTAATGACTTTAATTTGTGATACTGATGCTTCTGCAAAAAGAATTAGATCATCCGCGAAACAAACATGCGATAACTTCGGTCCACCAGAAGATAAACTAATAGGTTTCCATTCGCCAGAAAGAATAGAACCATCGATCAAATGACATAATCGCTCCAAGCAAAGCACAAACAAATACGGAGATAGCGGATCACCCTGACGCAGCCCCCGAAGCGGTTTGAACGGCTCTGATTTCTCCCCATTCCATAGTAAATTCATCGACGGACCTGTCACACAAGTCATTATCCAAGCAACCCAATCCTCTGGTAAGCGAGCCGCCTTCAGCGTATCCTCGAGAAAATCCCATCGTATTCTATCATAAGCTTTTTCAAGATCCAATTTTAACAACATCCACCCTTTCCGACCTTTCTTACGCTTCATGGAATGCACCGCCTCCTGAACTACCACGATATTGTCCGTGCTCAAACGACCCGGAATAAAATTTGATTGCGCAGGACCAATCAATTTCGAAATAACCTTCTTCATCCTCCTTACCAGCACTTTTGTAATCGTCTTAAACAAAACATTGCACAAGCTAATCGGCCTGAACTGCGTAATACGTTCGGGTCTCCCCACTTTCGGAATCAATACGACTAACGCATCATTCATACCCTCCGGTAACTTTCCTGTTTCAAAGAACTCAATGATAAATTGTTGGACCGAGCTCCCAACTATGTCCCAACATTTTTGGTAAAAAATCGATTGAAAGCCATCCGGACCCGGGGCCTTAAAGGAACCCATACTCCTGATCGAATCCTCAACTTCTGAATTAGAAAAAGGTCGGCTTAGATCCTTAATCTCCTCCCGAGTCAGAACATCAAACCCTTCTCTTGACAGAGGTTCCACCACTAATTCCAAATCATCCATAGAATACAACTTCCGATAATAGCTCACTGCCAAATTCTCCAACTCCTTCGAATCTGATATCCACTTATTTTCATCATCCTGCAAAGTTACAATTCTGTTTCGCTGCCTCCGAATGATTGTAGTAGTGTGAAAATATTTGGTATTTCGGTCCCCATGAACTATATACTTCTCTCTTGACTTTTGATACCAAAGAACTTCCTCTTGTTCCAAGACAACATCAAACTCCTTAATCAACAGCTCCTCCCTCCTCAATAGATCATCCGTTTGACTAGTTTCAAGCAAATCCTGAATACTCTTAATCTCCTTCAACATCTTCTCCTTCCGAGTTTGTATGTCCCCAAAAATCTCTTTATTCCACCGTTTTAAACAAACTTGCAATCTGGCTAAAGCTTGCGGTGTTGGGACCTCTACATTCCAAGACTCACGTAGCATCTTCTTGAAACTCTCATGAGTCAACCAAGCCGCCTCAAAACGAAAAGGCCTCCTCCTCGGATCACTTGCAACCACTGGATCGAGCCGCACAAACAGTGGAGCATGATCTGATGAAAGGAAAGGGAGGTGTAGAACCGAAGCCTCTTGCCACTTAATTCGTGTGTGTGCGTTACACAGAACACGATCCAGCCGTTTCGCTACATAATTTACTTCTACACACCCCCGTCGCCATGTATATTGATGCCCCTTAAACCCCATATCAATGAGTGATAAGTCATTTATCCATTCACCGAAAGCAATAGAGTCCAAAGATAATCTTCCATTTCCACCAATCCTCTCATCCAGCCTCAAGATGGTGTTAAAATCTCCTCCCACCATCAACGGCTCATCAATGCCTTGCACCACCGAACGTAATCTATCCCACAAGCCGCTTCGACGACTTACAGTTGGTGCAGCGTACACTGCCACTAGGTGCATAATCTCTAAGCCATT
Organism: Draba incana; assembly: GCA_963576765.1. Taxonomy (NCBI): domain Eukaryota; kingdom Viridiplantae; phylum Streptophyta; class Magnoliopsida; order Brassicales; family Brassicaceae; genus Draba; species Draba incana. The sequence continues at coordinate 4,033,320 of OY755215.1, read as the reverse complement.
CACAATTGTAGCGTAAATGAACTGACCAGTGGATTCAACAATTGTAACATTACCAACACTTGTTCTCCATAATAACCATAGGCCACCACTCTGACCATTAGCATCAACCCGAAAGTAGTTCTCAAAACCCAGCCCCTCACAAATCTTCCTTGCCTTATCTCCACTCGCGTGAGTCTCAAAGATAGCCAGGATGTCAGTGTGATTCCTCTTGAGTATATATCGTAACGATCTCCGAAAATTGGGTTTATTCGCCCCCCCCGGCAATTCCAGAATAAGAAATTCATCATCAGAAATATGATAATCGGTTTTTGAATTACCGGGGCGAGCTGTTACGCCACGCCCCCTCCATCGAGCTCTCCGGCAGAGCTTCCACTTCAAGTGCATCGTTTGGTTTCGATGTCACCTCAGACTCCAAGTCGGGTTTCCTGCAGTTCTCTCCATCCTTCTACATAAGAATCCTCTCCCTCTGATTCCGTTCATTACCTCCTGCGTGACCACTCTCCAGTCGTCCACCGCCATTTTCCTCAGTCCTCAGTCTTTTACCCGAGCCTGATAAACATAACTCATCACGGATCGGGCCAAAAACTAACCCTCTCATGGGTTGATTGGTTTTGGGCTTCGGCTTAGGCCCATTAAAGCTTGGGGACCTTAACGATCCAGTCCGTTTCTCCTGTCCTCCACGTATATTCGTCCCTTTCGATTTCACATTAACTGCAGAAAAGATCCCCTCCCGATCCTGATCTATTCCTTTCCCATTCTTCCGTTGATGACCCAAATCTTCATTTTCCTTATTTGTCTCATCACTCATAACTACTTGCCTTTCTTCAGGACCCGTGATATCATCTCTCAACCTTCCAAAACTGTTTGTCAAAGAAATATTTCCAAATCCCTCCTTTATCGAAATTTCCCTAAGATTACGGTTAACATTTCCTCCCTTAACACCCGCCGCAACAACCGATGGTCTGGCTGGTGTCTGCGATGTCCTTCCTGACCTTCTCACCGTTCTGAATCCATCATCCTCCGATTGTTTCTCATTTCCTCGCGTATTTTCACGTGCTATCTCCATTTCCCCTGTTTTTTCCCCTGCTCCAATGGGACATGAATGAACCATATGCCCATAAATCCCGCATTTAGAACAGATGTTCGTTAGCCCTTCGTATGCGACATAATAACGCTGTCCATTGATAAGAACAGACCCTTTAAGCGGTCTCTTTAGATTGACCTCAATACACACTCGAGCGAACCGAGCCCTTTCCAAATTCGACGTGGTAGCGTCCACTCTTAATGGTTTTCCTAGCCCCTTAGCAATCCCCATTAAAATAGTCTTATGATAAAAATTTAGCGGGATATTTGACAAACGCACCCACACCGGAGTTGTGACAATATCATCTCTCATCGGATCAAACTCCGGCGACCAAGCTTGCGCCATGAGATAGCTACCAAACGCTTTCCATGGTCCACCCGTTAAAGCAGACAAATACTCCTCCTCATCTCCAAACCGAACCATGAAAAATTGTCGAGGGAGATCCAACACGTACATACTCCCCTTAGGCTTCCACATCTCCTTAAGTTTCTTATTCAACACGGCAATTGGGACTTTTCTCCCCAATACTTTCACAATCATGCAATATTTCCATAGTCCATTCATCGCATCCAAGACATCCTGCGCAATCGTGATCTCTGGCTCACCGTCCTCTCCATTCGGAAATACAACGCTCACCCGTTCCGAGACAAACTCCTCTGCCAATAACGTCTCTGGCACCGGCCTCCCACCTACACTCATTCCCGTCACCTTCGATGCCCAGGTCCCCCTCCCATCGGGCGGGTCCCCCGGTGGCCTTCCATTCTCCGCAAACTCCATCATTGTGGCATCTTGATCACCCGAAACCCTAGCCGCTAGAGAGCTTTTCTCCATCGATTCAAATTTTACTTTAGATCGTGACTCGATTTTGTATTAAGGGATCGGAATTTCTTTTCTTTTAATATGAAAATTAATGAATTAGGTGGATATGAAAGAATAGCATCCTATAATACTAAAAGTTTATTGTTTTTACGTAAAAGGAAAATATTATTTTTTCGTGCAAGGAAAAAAGTGAATAATTATACAAAGGTAAAATCGGAATTTGTCATCGGCTAGATGTTAGTTAATTAATTATAATTTATAGAGTGTTAGATATTTAATTATACGTACAAAGAATATACATGTTAATTTCCCAAAATATTAATGGCTTTATTTTTTATTGTTTTTGGGGAAGCCCCTAGATGCAACTCTATGTAGTTTGATCATCTGGTGGAATAATTCATCAAAACTATTTTCAAGGAATTTGTCCCTTGTTAGCTACAAGGTTGCTCCCACTACATTTCAATCATGGTTTGGCTACTAATACTATAGTCTGTAGATGGTTTAAGTGTCAATAAAACTCTAAATTTCATAGACCGCAGAGATAAGTCTAGGTGGTTAAACAAACATATTAAAAACTAATTTGATAAAATTTGGAATGAATATCGACATATTGATATCCATCCCGAATAACTGTAGAAAAAAAATCATTAGTTTCTCTCAAATTCTTTCAAAAATTAACAATTAGTAACCATTATTTAAAATATATGGTATATCGAAAAATTCTACAAAAAGAAGAAATCAGTTTAACATATTTTGAGTACTGTTAAAATTAGTAATTGAATAATTTAGTTTCAAATTTGTAATTAATAACACTTTTCAAAAAAATATTAGGACATTGACAGAATACAGATACATATAGGCCAAATTAATCTAAATAGTAAATACTCAATTGAGTGGATCTCTTTAAATATACTGGCGTTCACTCTAGAAAACTTCTGTTCTTATGGAGCGGATAAAGCACTTTCTCTATGATGGGTTTTCATCACGGAATGGCTAAAAGTAATGCAATTTTATTACTATATATAAAACTTGTGAAGACAAGAGAATTAATTTAGCCCATCAAAGCATACCTGTATAAGATCAACCTTATTATACTATAGAGATATAACAGGTAAGATAAAACTACAAAAATAAATATTAGCAAATTTACATACGTAATATATAAATCATCATTTTTCAAACATAACATTATACTATTGACTATTCAAGACCCAAGAGGCTGCTCAATTCTACAAGGATCAGTAGCGGAAAGCTTTATTCCTTCGGCACTCATGGCGGAAACGTTGGCACTATGAATTGCGCTCACAAAGGCAAATTCAATGAACATCAAAGACATTCAAGTCTTTTCGGACTGCGAAGTCCTCATCAATACCCTTAACACGGGTTCGGAGCTAAACGAGATTGCGGGAATCCTCTTTGACATAAGACACCTTGCATCTCGCTTCTCTTCTCTATCTTTCTCTTATATTTCTCGTAATTTGAATGTTGAGGCTCATACCTTAGCTAAGGCAGCCTTATGTAATCTAAGTCCTAGTTTGGACATGAACTAGTGAGTAATGAAAATCAAACATTGACCAAAAAAAACATTATACTATTGACATTGAGCACTGGTTTTGCAAGAACTAAACATTTGATAGGAACAGAAAGAAAAAAAATGAATGAAACTAACAAATTTCTCACCACTTATAGCGCTGATGTCATAAAGAGTCATAGGTTATATATGGATATTCTTACAACATAAGATATGATCTCATACATTCGAGAAAAGATAAAAGACATGGCACGTTGAAATATCTTTAAAGAAATGATATTTGCGAAAGGCAAATGAGGTATATATTCCAATTTGTTGGTGCCTTCAATAAAAAAAGATTCTTTTTTTTTTCCAGAAAACTAATTCAAGCTTCAACAAACTCAGATTCTTTCGGAAACTACCAAAAGACAATGGACTTTTTGTCATTTGTGGCGAACCTAGTGCGTTTTGGAAAAGAGATGCCACAAATAAAAGAAAAATAAATAGTGTTTTTTGTTTATTTTTCATATAATGGTTATGACTTGGAATTCAACTTACTATATAAAGGAATTCGGGCAAATCGTATTCGCATTTTATTTTTTCAGAAATTATTTTAGATATCATTTTTTAAAGTTTTTTTTCCAGCCATACCACCAATTTTAAAAAAAATTCTAATACAATTTAAAAAAAAAAAATCAAAAGATCCAAAAATACCACAAACACAAAAAATTGATTTTTAAAGAATCTAGAATTTAAATTTTTGGGTTTGGGTTAGCTATTGTACAATTAGTGTATAGTTTTAGGAGGTAGGGTGTAGGTTTAGGGTTTAGGGTTTAGTTTTGACCATTTAAAACTAATTAATTTTGTGGTATTTTTGGAACGTTTTAAAAAAGTGGTAAAAAAATGGTATCCAGAAAACTTTTAAAAATTGGTGGTATAGTTGGAAAAAAAAACTTTAAAAAGTGGTATCAATGAGAATTGCCCATTATTTTTTGTGTATCTTGTGGAAAAGTTAGATGTATTATTTATCTATTATAATATAGAAAATTGGTTTTAACGGTTCATTTGGGTTATATATAATACATATATACATGATTCAAAATTTTGGTATAGTCGAGGCTTTAGCTAAGATGTCCGTCTAGTCGAGGTCTAGACGTCTGTCTAGATACCCATTAATCTTCTGCCAAACCGGTGAATCAAACGAAGAGTTCGGTTTAATTTTGTTTATTAAAGTTGTGAGCACTGAAATAAAAAAATCTTAAAATCATTTATATAAGTTTCCAAGAAACTCGATATTAATAAAATAGATAACAGAAAGAAAAAAAAACTTATGATGGCAAGAAACAAAAGTTGTTAAGATAATTGGTCATCTTAAGCTTGCTAGAAACCAGTAAAGTTAGGTACCTAAAAAAATTTAGAAGAAAATGTAGCGCTGTTTCAAAAATTAAGATAATAGATCCTTTCCGTATTCATTATCATTTAATTTTATTTAATTCTATATAATTGTTAGCTACTCCGTGCATGTATAAAATATTAAGAGAAATTTTGCGAAATAATCATACAGAATTTTAAAATTATAGATCCTTTCCGCAGAACCCTTGAGTTGGTGAATAGCCACTAGATTGTAACTTATAGGTTATATATGGTCTACATATAGAAGGTGTGAATACTTTTTCACCAAGATCTTTCTTTTCTTCTGTTGAATAATCTTCAAATGGTTATAGTGCTAATACTTTAGGTTTCTTTATTAGTTTAACCCAAACTGAATATATTGAGAAAATAGAATTCGTGACAAATGATGGGGACCGTTTATGTGAGTCAACTTGTATATATACAATAACTCTTATACGTGTACATATACCATCTAGAATCATTACAAATATATAAAAATGTGTACATTTGTAATAGTCTTATTGGGCTATATACTGTATCTTGGAATTGTAGTTAACTTTCGATCGATCAATCATTTAGTATTATTAGAAAACATATCTTATATATACTGTGTATGCACATGCGTTGAAACCATATTACAATGGAAATATATGGACTATAGTTGCCTTGACATATGCATCATATAGTGGTAAGAAGGTACGTCCAATAAATATATAAATAGATGAAGATTTATTAATTGGTCTATTAATTTGATCATATGATATATGCCAAGTCAAGCGAGGTAACTAATGATATTGATTCATGCAAATGTGACTGAATCATGGAAAGGAAAAATTCAGAGAATTTGAGATGACGAATAGTTTGATTTTAGATAATGTGGAGTCAAAGAAAGGGAAAATAACAATTCGACCTTTTGTGATAGTATTACATGGAAAGATGATATGAGCATATGTAACGGAAGCTGCATACTTTGTCAAAGCAATATGGAATCACGAGATCATATCCACTTTGCTTGCCAATTCTCAGAGAACATTTGGCGAGCTTTAACATGTAAGCTTTTAATGCACAAATATACGGCCAATTGGAATCTCATCATGGAGTTATTGGTGGATACGTCATAAGACCATGTCCATCTCTTTCTTCTAAGGTACGTGTTTCAAGCATCGCTCCACGTCATATGGAGAGAACGAAACAATAAACGGCATGGGACAGCCCCATCAACATCAAAACAATGAGTCCAAATCATCGATAAACAAGTACGGAACCGCTTATTGACCATACGGGAAATGGGAGATCGACGGTATGAGAGTAGCATGGCAACTTGTTTTCTTTGAGATGATTTCAACATCTTTTACATTGTTCTAATAGTGTAGATTTCAACAAAAATGCACTAATTGTAAACAAGTTTTTTTTGTTTGAATTAATTTAACATTCTATTCCAAAAAAAATAAAAATAAAAAAGATATGAGCATATGGAGCATTTATAAAGTATTAAATAACTTTTTAAATGCGCTACGAAGGTTTAGTTCTCATCCATAGATCGATTCGATCGGTCTAGAAATTATTCGATTTTTGTGTTTGCATTTTCATATGTTCTATATAGTATAGTCTTCACATGTGACGTCTGGAAAATACCGTGAAAGAATTCAAGTGAGAGACTCGAAGCCGATAGATAGAATATATTCTTTGACGATATTTCAAATCCAAGGACTTGTTTAAGACTTAAGAGTGCATATTCTGATCCAAAATATAGAAATCAAAGGTGATTGTCAATAGAAATTTATTTTGTATGGAACTAGAGGTGGTCAATTAAAAGTTTGGGGTTGGGTTGTTTGAGTTTCTGGTTGGATTGGATTGGGTTTGACATAATTTTGTTAAGAAATTTTGTTCCCAATTAAAACTAAACAAATTCGATTAAGTTATTTAAGTTTTTTTTTTTTTGTTCATGCTTTGTGATCTATCATATGTATCCACATGCGCATTGGTCAAAAACGAGCTCGAACCTCGCACTCATTAATCTTTCATAAACAAGTAGCTCAAATCCTCAACACTGAGGCGAGACTGTTGGCTTCCCTTTTCATCTTCTCCAAATGCAGAGGCTACCATCATTTTCTTACCTTTGCTGCAATCGATAAAACGTGTTCAGGGATCAAACGTGAACTGGCCTAAATCTTTTAGAGAAATGAAAAAACCAAATCACATACCTGAAGGGCCAATATCCGATCTTCGATTGTATCTTTTACTGTCAAGCCAACCACTTTTACTGGTCGTGTCTGTCCAATGCGATGTGCTCTATCGATCGCTTGATTTTCGACTGTTGGGTTCCACCATAAGTCCAACATCAAAACATGACAAGCTGCCACCAAATTAAGTCCAAGACTAGCAGCCTTAAGAGACATTATCATTACCGGAACCTAAAAAGTAAGTACGATGTACCTCGGGGAGAGTGTTGAAATCCTGCACTGCTTTATCTCGAGCAGCAACTGACATTGTTCCATCAAGCCTTCTATACTGAATACCCGAACGGATAAGGCAAGCTTCGAGTAGGTCCAGCATCTTTGTCCATTGGGAAAAACCAAGAGCTTTTTCTCCAACTACCTTAATCGGACCATCACCGCTATTGCCCTCATTCATATCTTCCGAATTCTGCGGTCTGGCAATTGATTGTAAGATCTCTAAAGCAGCTTTGATTTTAGATGACTCATATGAAAGATCTTCAGAACAAGGGACAACAACAGTCTCAACAAGATCTGATGTCGCACTATCATGCATAGCATCGTCCAATCTCATATTGCAGCTTGCAAGAGGGCACTGATTATTATCGCCTGTAAGGCGTTGACAGAAGCACTCCTTACAGAAAACGTGACCGCAGACTGATACAACAGCATCTTCAGGTGCATCCTGCAATGACAGAAAGGAAATAGATTCAGAACTACTAGTCAAGAAAACTATATGATGGTTCGGCAACAAAAGGTGATTAGAGATAAGAATACATATCAAGGATCTGCATTATAATCTTACATTGCATATACCACAAATTTCCAGTGGAGCTTCTGAGTAACTCTGCTTCTTAGCTAACTTGAGCAAGTATTTCCATGCATAACTGTAACCACCAGTAATGAGAAGAGGGTGATTACAAGCTTGGCGAAGGCGCAAGAGCATGGACCAAATTTTTGCCTGATTTTGCTTCACTTTTCCAGCTTTTGCAAACTCCTAATAAAAATAGTAGACAACTTTTATCATCGATATGCATTCATACATTGTCAAGTGGATAACTAAACACATTGATCCATACCAAAAATTGATCACGAGATTCGCGCTCTAAGATGGAGTAGAAATCACGTTCCTCCTCCACTTTTCTCATCTCAATGGACTTTGGAGGTAAAGAGATTATAGGTTTCCCGTCAAGGAGTGAACCTATTGTATTAACCAATTAAAACCTATATAGATAAAGAAATTTAGCTTCAACATCAGTAGATTGACCTTTAGTTCGGCGAAGCATCACTGTTTTAAGTATAGCCTGCAGCTTTTGATATCCAATCACCGGACTCCTAGTTATAGGTTTCTTAATTGTGTCACAGAACAATTCGTACGAAGCATAAGGATCACATTTTAGGAATCGAAAGTAGCTGTAGAGGTCTTCCACTGAATTCTGGATTGGAGTACCAGACAAACACCACCTCCGTTTAGCATGAAATCCCCAGCATGCTCTTGCAGCTACGGTTTTGTGATTCTTAATGCTTTGTGCCTCATCTAGAACAATTCTAAACCATGAAACTTTCGAAAGACGGCCAGGTCGCTTCTTATTTTCCGAAAAGCCAACAACTACATTTCCATCAGGCTGCTTCGGCACTTCCATAGTTACGATAGAATAAGTTGTAACAAGAACATCGTATTTAGCCAACTCATGAGGATCCTTAGTTCTGTTAGACCCATGGTATACCAGAACAGAGAGACTCGCTTCACTAGTAACCTTGTTATGTATTTCATTTGCCCACTGTCGCATAACACTAATGGGACAGACTACAAGCGTTCCAGCAGATGGCCTTCCCCACACCTTACTCACACTATCTCCATCAATGTTGTGATCAAATTGTTCGCTTCTTCCATTTTCACTTTCTAGCTCAAAACTTTCCTTCTTAATACTTCTTTCACATGCTTGGGAAGGTGGTGGCCGTTCCTTCAGTATAAGAGCTATAGTCGAAATCGTTTTCCCAAGTCCCTGCAAAGATTAATCTGAATGTTTTACCAACTATTGACATGAGAAAGATTACAATAGAAGGTAAATAACCTGATCATCAGCAAGAATTCCTCCAGAACATGGGATGCCGCTTGTCTCCTTTTGGGCCATCCACGACAATGCAATCCGCTGTCCATGAGTAAGATACAATCAAGTCGATAAAATAAACGTCTAGTTAAGCATACAAAACATCTATAAAGTACACCATGCGTTTAATTTGTAAAGCTCGGGTTTTAGGACATCACATGGAATACCTGATGTCTCAGAAGTGGGACTGTCAAGACACCATCAGGGAGACTTGCTTCAGCATTATTCTGAGAGAGATCCTGTCAAGTCAGACAATGTGATTAGACAATGTGATTTAAACCAAGCATAAAGGTTAATATTGAAAAAGGCTAACCTGCAAAACAGCTTCAAAGATCTTATTTTCTTTGTTTGACTGAAACTTCCGGCCTTCAGATTCACGGAAGCTATCGGGCAACTCCTCGTATAATTCTTTAGCCTCAGATAACTTCCCTTGTTTAACCAATCCATCGATCATACATTTGTAAGTCAAATATATTGGTTCAATTCCTCTCTCGCGCATCATACCGAAAAGATTATGAGCATTGCTATAATATCTGCCTTTGCAAAGATCAACAATAGCATAATGGACTACAACACTGGCTTTTGAGAAGTTGCTCTCAATCGTCTTAAGCAGATTCAATACGTACTCATATTCGCCAATCTTACACATACCGTTTATTACTTTCCGATAAGTAGCAACATTAGGTTCATTACCATCTTTTACCATTCGATCAAACAAAGCTGCCGCTTCTCGAATCCGACCATCGTCTAGGCAAAGCGCATTCATAAGTTGGTTCGTCGTAATAAAACCGAGGTGAAAACCGAGTTTTTCCATCTTAGCTAATGTAGACAAAGCAAAAGACACATTAGAAGAAGAAGAAGAAGAAGAGCCGCTGCAAAAACAACTAATCAGAAGATTCATACTGTAACCATCACATGAAACCCCACTCATTTCCATTTTCTGATACAGAGAAATCACAAGATCATAACGTTTCATTCTCAAAATGACACAGATTACTTTGTTGAAATCGATTGCGCAATGGAAAAGACGACGAGATCGAATCATGTCGTCGAATAACCGAATCGCATCGTCTAAGGTTTTGATTTTATGAAACCCATTCCTCAATTTCAATTCTTCTTCTTCTTCTCCAGTTTCGGATAAGGAAACTAGTCTGTTTCTATTCCTTTCGTGAAACAAACGAATGGATCCATAACTATAGTCTCTGATATGAATATGATTAAACCCATTTCTCAATTTCGAAATCTCTTCTCTCTTTCTGAGACGACGATGAATCAATCTAGCAGTAGATTCCGATCTCCTAAACCTAGCTAACATTTTTGTTTCCTCTTGAACTCCAACAGTCACGTGAAGTAGAGTGGCCAAATATTACGTTGATCCGGTTAATTTGATCGGTTTAGATAAAAACTATTTACACAAGTGCTGATTTGATTCCTTAATAATTTTGTTGTTTGGCACGGTTAATCACTTTGACCGGTATAGTGTATTAATCATACTTGTCTTGAGCTAAAATTTGAATTTTTCAACACAATTTGTGAGAACTACCTAATAACAATGTAGAGAGGAAATAGAAGATGATGAATAAAATAAGCAAGTAAACTTGTACCTCGACGGACCAATCAAATTGTGATGTTACAATAAAGAAATTTAAAAGCAAAATAAGGTTCCTATTGTCTTGTTCCATTCATTGCAATACCTAAAACTAAAAGTCTAAATGGAATAATAATAATCAACCGGAACAGCTTTCTACTTTTTTTCATATCCCAAAAGTCTTTCCTAATCTTTCTTTTGCACAATACCTGTAATTAGTTAAACCAGGAGTTTCTTTCTTCCTCCAAAAACTGCACAAAAAAACCCAAAGATAATCCTCCTATCATATGTACCCACACGCGCATTGGTCAAAACAGAGGTAGAACCTCGCTCTCATTAGTCTGCCATAAACAGGTAGCTCAAATCCTCAACAGTCAGGTGAGACTGTCTGCTTCCCTTTTCGTCTTCTCCAAATGCAGAGGCTACCATCATTCTCTTCTTTAGCTGCATCGCCAAAAACGTGTTCAGATTTCAAATGCATAATTGTCTTGATGCTTATAGAGAAATGAACAACAACCAAATCACATACCTGAAGGGCTAATATCCGATCTTCAACTGTGTCTTTTACTGTGAAGCGGACCACTGTTACTGGTCGTGTCTGTCCTATACGATGTGCTCTATCGATAGCTTGATCCTCTGTTGTTGGGTTCCACCATAAGTCCAGCATCAGAACATGACAAGCTGCCACCATGTTTAGTCCGAGACTAGCAGCTTTGAGAGACATTATCATTACAGAAACCTATAAGAAAAAAAAAAAGGTCAATATATATATCATCAAGCCTTGGCATATCATGAACAACGAGACAACCCAAGTCTTCAAGATTTCATACCTCGGGGAGAGTGTTGAAATCCTGCACTGCTTTATCTCGAGCAGCAACTGACATTGTTCCATCAAGCCTTCTATACTGAATACCCGAACGGATAAGGCAAGCTTCGAGTAGGTCCAGCATCTTTGTCCATTGGGAAAAAACAATGGCTTTTTCTCCATATACCTTGCTTGGACCATTACTACTACTACCCTCATCCTTAACTGGAGTTACAGAAAGACTGGAGTCCCCTCTGTTTTGAGAGATCTGACTCTTATCGTCCAAATTCTGCGGTCTGGCAATTGATTGTAAGATCTCTAAAGCAGCCTTGATTTTAGATGACTCATATGGAATATCTTCAGAACAAGGGTCAACAGTCTCAACAAGATCTGTTGTGGCACGATCATGCATAGCATTTTCCATTTTCATATTGGAAGAAGAAGATGATGAGATGCTTAGTCTGACATTGCAGTTTGCAAGGGGGCACTGATTATTATCGCCTGTAAGGCGTTCGTAAAAGCACTGCTTACAGAAAACGTGACCACAGACTGATACAACAGCATCTTCAGGTGCATCCTGCAATTAAAAGGAAATAGATAACATGTTTCAGGACTTCACTTTCACATTCATCGGGAAACACAAAAGAGAAAACAGATTTTCCGAGCGAAACAAAAGAATCTTACATTGCAGATACCACAAATTGACAATGAAGCTTCTGAGTAATTCTGGTTCTTAGCTGATTCAAGAGAGGATCCCCAGGTAAAACTGTATTCACCATTAACGAGAAGAGGGTGATCACAAGCTTGGCGAAGGCGCAAGAGCATCAACAAAATATTTACATAATTTTGCTTCACTGTTCCAGCTTCTGCATACTCCTGACAAAAATAAAACATTTAATATAGATATGCGTACACACATTTAGTCATGGTTTATTGCGAAATGTTATACTCAAACAAAAATGTAGTCCACTTAAGGGTATATAGTCAACAGCCATACCCTGAATTGATCACGAGATGCGAGCTCTAAGTTGGAGTAGAAATGACGTTCCTCATCAGTGAAATCCACTTTTCTCAACTCAATGGACTTAGGAGGTAAAGAGATTATGGGTTTCCCGTCAAGAAGGGAACCTAATGCGTAAACAAGTTAGAAACCATAAAAACCTTAGATGAACATTCAAAGCAATTTAGCTTCAATATCAGTAGCCTGACCTTTAGTTCGGCGAAGCATCACTGTTTTAAGGATAGCCTGCAGCTTCTGATATCCTTTCACCGGGTTCCTAGTTATAGGGTTCTTAATTGTACCACAGAACAATACGTAGGAAGAATAAGGATCGTATTTGAGGAACCGAAAGTAGCTGTAGAGGTCATCGATTGAATTCTGGATTGGAGTGCCAGACAAACACCACCTCCGTTTAGCACGAAGTCCCCAGCATGCTCTTGCAACTTGGGTTTTGTAATTCTTAATGCTCTGCGCCTCATCCAGAACAACTCTGAACCATGAAACTTTCGCAAGAGGGCCAGACAGAGCCTCAACAGACGCACGATCACCATGTTTCTTCTTTTTTGAGCTCTTCTTTTGAGAATCGGGAGGGTATTTCCTTTTCTTGTTTGGGCAAAAGCCAGCAGTTGCAACTCCACCATCATGTACACCACCATTCTCTTCATCCTCATTATCAACAAGAGGCTGCTTTGGCACTTCCATACTTACGATAGAATACGTTGTAACAACAACATCATATTTAGCCAACTCAAGAGGATCCTTTGTTCTGCTGGACCCATGATATACCAGAACAGATAGATTCGTTTCACTAGCCACCTTCTTCCGTATTTCATCTGCCCACTGTCGCATAACACTAGTGGGACAGACAACAAGCGTTCCAGCAGCTGGCCTTCCCCTCACCTTACTCGCACGATCTCCATCAATGTTGTTTTCATTGAAAGACAACTGAGAGTTATCAAATTGTTCACTTTTCACACTGGCATTTGAAGGTGAACATTCTCCACTCTCACTTTCTAGGTCAAAAATTTCATTCTTAACACTTTCTACACGTGCTTGGGCAGGTGCAGACCGTTCCTTCAGTATAAGAGCTATAGTGGAAATTGTCTTCCCAAGTCCCTGCAGAAGATAATTGTAACAAGGAAATTTAGAAAATCATTAAAAAAGAGAGAAAAAAATAAGCTAAATGTTTTATTAGCTATTGACATGAGAAAGATTACAACAGAAGATAATAACCTGATCATCAGCAAGAATTCCTCCCGAGCAGGGGAAGCCGCTCGTCTCTTTTTGGGCCATCCACGACAATGCAATTCGCTGTCCATGAATAAGATACAGCCGAGTCAATAAAATAATAACCAAAACATACAACCATCAAGTTGGAAAATCATATCAACTGAATAGACTTCCATTTCTCATTTCAGGGCCAAATCTATACAATACATCCATAAAGTACATGCATCTTGGGTTTTTAAACATCTACAGGAATGTTTTAATTTTGATAATCACATGCATACCTGATGTCTCATAAGCGGGACTGTCAAGACACCATCAGGAAGACTTGCTTCAGCAAGTGGCTGAGAGAGATCCTGTCAAGTCGGACGATGTAATTAGACATAATGAGTTTGAATTAAAACCAAGGATAAAGGTCAATATGGAACTGTCATTAACTGCAGTCTCGACTTATAAGACATATCCAATAACAGGAGACCATCAGGAACCTTTTAGACCCATTATAGCCATACAACATTCTTGACTTAATCATGCTGAGTTACCAAAGCAGATTTTGGATACAGATAAAAATGTATACGCATATCAGCTAAAACTAATGTATTCGACTGCTGGGTGAGTACAATAGAATCAACAAATCATAAAATGGCAATCAGGCAAAGCGCATGTTCCCTTAAAAGACTAAGAGCCACTAACCTGCAATGCAGCTTGAAAGATAATGCTTTCTTTGTTTGTCTGAAGCTTCAGGCCTCCAGATTGATTAAAAGTATGACTACCTGTCGAATATTCTGAAGAAACCACCGGCATTTTCATAGCTGGAGGTCGAGGTGGGATTGGAGTAGTTTGGCCATTAGCTTCTATAACGCAGATGTCAGAATCATCATCACTATCGGATATACATTCTGAAGAATGGCTTTGAATTGATTCAAAGCTGGCGTTTGAGAAATTAGAAACAATGCTCCTTGGTTGAATATATTCATGGTCTCCTAGTTGTATCGGAAAGTCTAAATTCTCACTGCTTCTGTTGATACTACCTTGGCTAGGGAAAGCAGTTTGGGGTGCCACAAATGAGTATTCCTTTTCAATATCTGTTTGATAGGAGGCTGCACAGCTAGATGCAGCAGACCACCAAGGATTGGTTTCTCCAGATGCATAAACAGCATCCCTAACATTATCTTCCTCTAGAACTGAGCTGTAAACCACTTTCCCTGACTCAGCCTCTGGCTTAACCTTCACACCAAAAGCATTTTTTGCCTGAAAGCTGCTTGAAAAATTGCCAGGCCGGTCAAAATCATTATCAGCTAAATGACTGTCAAAACTACTGTATGGTTGGACACGGACAGGAGAATCTGAAGGGTTAGTTTCACACTTGAAACTGATCCCTCTTGCACTAGAGAAATCAACAGCCTGTTTCCTTCCTAAAGATCCATTATCTAATCTCCCATGTCTATCAAACATCATCCGGCTAACACCATCCGACTGACACTCACTCACTCCACTCTCAACATCATTTGCAGCTTCTTCTTTATTGGGAAAGAACTGAAACGCGAAATCTTGGACAAAATTTGGGTTATTCTCGGGTAAGGATGCACCATTTTCGTTGTAGCAATTTTGTGCAGAAGACACACAGTTATCTGCACCGTTACTGGGAGAATTGGAATTATGACCAAAACCAGACATGACAGAGGTATTATGAATGGGTCCCAACCCCGTTCCATATTCAGTAAGTTCGTCAAAATATGGAGTCACCATTGTGGGGCTGCACGCTGTAGCTGCCATATAATGTAACATCAATGAGAAATATAGCATTTAACAACAGATAGATGATTAGTATGGAAATTTACAAAAAGTAACCTGAACTTTAAGTAGATAAGGTGCATACATTTGGAATCGATTATCTTGTCATCGTGGTTGGATCCAGTGTCAAAGTCACTATTCACAGGATTGAAGATCACGTTGCCACCATGATCAGAGAAAGAAGTATTGTATCTGTCAACAGAACTAGACGATATACTACCACTAGTCATCTCAGAATGAGATACTCCACATGTTTCCACAGGCGGCTCACCCTGGCTTAACGAAAACCAATCTTTAAGACTTGCAGAGCAAGTACGAGCAGGTGAAGGACTCAATTCCATTTTCACATGGTCATCGAACGAACCAGGCACCCCTGTCTCAAGGTGCGAGGCTCTTAAGCTATACGACTCCCGAGAAGGACACCAATCAACCATCTGAGAATCTAATCAAGAAACATACATAACCAAAAAAGATCCAAGTGGTGTTACTAACTTATTATAACAAAAGTAAGTACTCTTTACAGCTACTCACCATTTTGCAACTGTGAATTCTTGAGCTCGTCAGCAGATGAACCAGCTGGTGATGAATTTTCGTGGCTACCCTAGAAGTAGTCACTCACAAGTTTAGTTTCAATCAAAAATAAGATTAAGAAAACAAACCTATACTCTACAAAATTAGTACATTCATTACAGAGTATGCAATTCAAATATCTTAAGCAGCATTGGGGACATTCAAATCAATGTAAATAACACACGTCTTCAATTCCCAAGTCTTAAGTGCTTATCTCTCTAAAGCAGAGCTAAACAAAACGAAGGAAATTGTACAGAATTGATAAGAGAAGCGTGTAAATCGAAATTCTCAAGCTCTCCACCATGAAATTCCAAAAGCAGAAAAAAAAAACTACCTCGGCGGAATCAGGTTTCTCATCTAGAATCCGATAAATCGTTTCGAAATCGATAGTGAGATCCTCGTCATCGTCTTCAAACTCAAAACCACCATCACAATCATCAGGCGGAAATCCATCGCCAAGGCCAAACACTGAACCTTCCTCACCCATAATCACGAAACCCTAACCCGAGAAAAAAGAAGAAGAAGGCCGGAAAATAAACCCTAAATCGGGAAATCCAGAACGAGAAATCGCGATTAATCCTCCTAGGAAAAGCCAATCAATCAATCAATCGAACACAAGGAAGCGTAGATCGAGGGATTTGCGAATTCTGGGGTTGATTAATGAAGAAGGCTTGTGAAATGGGTCTTTGAAGGGCACGGGAATTTTCCAGGAAAGGTAGAGAGAGAGCAGTTGGGTCTCGAGGAGAGAAAACGCGGACTTTTCTTTTTCTAGTGACGACGGTGGTTTCTTCTTTATAATTTTTCCTTTTGCTTTTTTTTGGCTTTCTCTGAATTGGAAAAGGTAAAGGAGAAGGTAGAAGAGACTTGTTCGACTTAAATATGGAACGGTCGAACAAATCTTCTTACATTTATCTTTCTAATACTACTTTTTAATTGCATGGTTATTAATTTAGTATATGCGCCGTCATCTTTATTTTCCTTATTTAAAATATTTTTACTAGAGCAAATTACAATTTACAAAAAAAAACATATCACAATTAAAAAATACTTTTTAGTCAATATTCATTACGTTATAAAAACAAGAAGAAAATTTCAGCCGGTTTAGGGTAAGAAAAACCAAGAAACCGAGTTCCCTAAATAGTTTAAACCGGATCGGTTCATCTACGGTTCGCCAACACCCTCTTAAGATATATTAATCCCCATCTCTTTTCTATCGAAAGACTCGAAAAACCTCCAATTTCTTTTTTTGTTTTTTTTTTTTATCAGATTGTAGAATTAGGGGAGATCATTTATCTAGAAGCAAATCGATCCCCAAATCTCCGTCTTCTTTGCCCAGAATCTTCCCCAGATTTTCCTCATCTCCAGGTACCTACTCTTTCCCGGATACCTGTATTAGATTTTCCAGGAAAAATATTCGCACACTCTCTCTTTCTCAGAAAAATCATAATCAACGGTTCCTGTGTTGTTTTGGGAATCGCTACTCGAACTTTGATTAAATCACTCTGGATTTTATATTTTGATCGCGAAAAGGAATTTCATAGTCAATTTTGGTGTTTCTTCTCAGGTAATAAGTTTGTATTTGAGTGGATTAGATTCGAGATGGTAGTAGCCACACTGGTGTTCTAATGTCTCTGTTTCGGATTTTCATTGATCAGCTTGAAGAAGACGACAACGAACAAGATATGGTAAAATTGATCCCTTCCTTGTGTTTTTTTTTTTCCGGGAATTTTAATCGTGGCTCGTCGTGTGTTCGTATAGGCTACTTCGAAGAAAGTGATTACGCGTGAAGAATGGGAAAAGAAACTAAATGCTGTAAAGCTTAGGAAAGAAGATATGAATACACTTGTGATGAATTTTCTTGTCACTGAAGGATATGTAGAAGCTGCTGAGAAATTCCAAAGGGAATCTGGAACTAAACGTATCCTTTTCGTTGATTCATGTTAAGTAATTTCTTTATCAGTTTCTTTGTGAGTTTTGGTGTTAAAGCTCTCTACTTTTTGTTTGTTTGTTTTGGCCTTATCGAAGAAACAGCGGAGATAGATCTTGCGACTATTACAGATCGAATGGCTGTTAAAAAGGCTGTTCAAAACGGAAATGTCGAGGATGCGATTGAAAAAGTGAATGATTTGAATCCTGAGGTACACAATGCTTCTTCATATGCATATTTTCTCTTCTTGTGTGAACAGTTAGTAACCGTTTGAGAGGTCGGGAAACTTTTCCTAGATATTTTGAATCAAAATCTGATCTTTCTTGTGACTCGTGCTTGCAGATACTAGACACAAACCCGGAGCTGTTTTTTCATCTTCAGCAGCAAAGGTTGATAGAACTTATTCGACAAGGGAGGACTGTAGAGGCCTTGGAGTTTGCGCAGGAGGAACTTGCACCTCGAGGCGAAGAAAACGTAAACTTTATATTTTCACTTTATGTCTATAAAAAGTATACTGATGCCTGTTTTGAAATCTTTGTGTTGATGCTGAATCACCTTTTTAACATGTGTTGATTCTTTCTGCAGCAAGCTTTTCTGGAAGAATTGGAAAAAACTGTTGCCCTGCTTGTTTTTGAAGATGCATCTAACTGCCCGGTCAAAGAGCTTCTTGACATTTCCCATCGCCTTAAGACAGCGAGTGAAGTAAACGCAGCAATCCTTACAAGTCAGAGTCACGAAAAAGGTATTGGTCAATGCTATACTGGTTTTGTTCTAGTAAAATTCTAGTTTCTTCAATGGTTGATGTATGAACTAAGTGTTTGTGAACAAACAGATCCTAAACTTCCAAGTTTGTTGAAGATGCTGATTTGGGCTCAGAAGCAACTAGATGAGAAAGCAGTGTATCCGCACATAAATGATTTGTCCACTGGTCAGCTTGAAGACCCATCAGAATAATCCCGCACTTTTGTTTCAGCGATTGAAGAAAGCTGCAAAAGGGAACAAGCAATGGTGCCGTTCTCTTTCCTTCGATCTCAATAACTTAAGATTCATATGTTTAGCGAATGCTTTACGCTTTCCCTTTTTCTTCTGCATCGGGATTTGTTGGACCTGGAATTGTTAGGATTATGTGGTTAGGGAACATAAAGCTGTTGTAAGCAATGAATCACTCTAGTCAAATGTTCTAATTGTCAACATATTCCATGACTCATTGCATATGTTCATTATGATTTCAATGAAGTTATCGACCTTGTTTCGATCTATATGGGTTTTTTTCTAAGTGTTCCGTAAGCGCGGTTCCAATTTGGAAACAAGAGAGATGGCTTGTTCATCACATGTATAGATGAAAACCAAGAGTGGAATTCCTCTCACCTGTTCTTCATTGGTCCATTATTTATGCCTTCACGTCTCTGCCCTCTATGTAACAACTGAGAATTACACCAAGATTACCACTTACAAACATTAAAAAAAAAAAAAAAAAACACGTTGTCTAATCTCAATACGAACAAAATGGATTACTGGTCTGAAAAGTTCTTCGTTAGTTTTTAAATTCATTAATATAAAATGAATACATTGAACAAAGAAGCACCAGTGGTCTAGTGGTAGAATAGTACCCTGCCACGGTACAGACCTGGGTTCGATTCCCGGCTGGTGCAACTGAACTGTGAAGAATTTGGCTTTAGCAATGGTTGGGTCCATTGCACTCATCTGATTTCCAGATGAATACGCCACAGTCTGAGCTCTCTTTTTTTTATTTATAATTCAACAGTTACTTTTCATATACTTGAATTATATTATTTTCTCTGATTGAAGGAAAGTAATAAACCAGCATATAAAATGGGTGATTTTAGAAAACTTTTAACGATTATGATGTTGCAGAAGAAAAGAAAAAATCCCTTTCTTAATTGAGTAATTATTTCCAACATTTTTCACTGTTTTCTCTATATAATTATTTCAAGAAAAGCTGAAAAATGTGTATCCCCAAAAAGCTAACTAGAGTTAATTTAAAATTATTTTCAAACCCCAAAGCTTTCACATTCTCCCACATTGCTCACTCTTTGTCTCTTTTCCTTCTTCTTCCTCTAAAACCTCTCTCTCCATTCGCCATAGCCAACGAAATACCGTGAATACAATCCTTATACAAACATCAAAGTCACAAAAAAAGAAAAACGACATGAGAGAGCTAAAGAGCTTCGAAACGACATTGCAGCAATGGCCGCCGGTAGGATCTCCGACGATTCTCCGGCGAGATGAACCATGGCGATCTCAGTTCGAAGACTCGGTCAATGCTGTTTCTTTCGGTTTCGTTGCCACTGCCATTCTCATCTCAATGTTCCTCGTCATGGCCATCTTCGAGAGACTGATTCGTACCACCACAACTACAAACTCAGATTCTTCTCCAAGTCGGGTCCTTTCGTCGGGTCTCGACTCTCGGGTCGGGTTTAATACTAAGCTTGGTTACCAATCTCCAAAGGTTAGTGCTTTTATTTACAATTCTTTAAAATTTGGATCTTTGTAATGGATGATGCATATTTTTGGTATCAAATGGTTCAATCTTTCTGAAAAATTAATAAAAACAAAGTCACCACATTTTTTTTGTTCTGTTTTGATTTTTTTATGTGAAATCAAAATAGATACTTATGGTGATGGTTCATTGATTTCATTAGTCACCACTGTGATATAGATGTGGAATTTTGTATAGTAGATTGATTGGTTTGTAAAATTGTAAGTACTATGCGTGTGAAAATTATAGATGAGTTAAAAAAAAGCGGATTCTATGCGTGTGAAAATAAAAGATGTGGTCTCTACCATTTTGACTTTACATTTCCTAGGAACACAAATTGGCCCACTAGCTTTTTCCCTTTGTTCATGTTCTTGGGAATAATATACTTTAATAGATTGATGATTTTGGTTTTGGTTAGGAATAGTTACTTGGTGGCTAGAAATTAATTGGCATATTACATTTTCACAAGGAACGTACCCTGTGACAAAACTAGAATTATTCTTACATGAGATGAAGAAGAAAATCAACTTTTGTTTTCATGAACATAACACATTTCATTTGTTTAACACGATCAATGGTTTAAATATCCTTTTGTCTTATCATAAAAATTGTTTGGATGTCAATTTTTTAGACTGAAAATGAATTTTTCTACGATTACATTGATTTTGCAGATAGGTGTGTACTCAAAAGAGGTCTCGGTGTTGATGCCAGGAGACGATATACCTACATTCATCGCTCACCCCGTACCCGCACCCCTATCCAGAGATTTAAACACTCTAATTTCCAGCTCAAACTCAGTTCAAGAATGTTAAAAGTTGGAAGTTTTGCAGTATTCAATGTATTATTCTTGTGCGATTATGTCAGCTTGATTTTAGGTGGTTGTTATGAGTATGTATAACTAGAGGAACCAAACTGCAAAAACCATGGCTTATATATGTATTCAAGATTTGCCAGGCGTTCTTTTTGTTGAGTTTCATATTCCTAGCTTATATACTCAAACCCATACTTGTCCCAAATATAAGAACATGATAAATCTGCTTTTTTGGTTTTGCCAATCATTCTTCTTATATAATCCGAATGCCTCCTTTTGGATGTTTTGAAATAGAGTAATGTATCAAATAGGAAAAAGAATTTAAACAACTGAATTTAGAGTGCAGGGAAATTAAGGATAGTTAAAACATACGCGGCAAAAAGAAAAGAAAAAGAAACTTAGAGGGACTTGAATGCAATAAGAAATACTAGTTAAATAGAGAAAGTTCGAGAACGCATCTGGCAAAATCACTTTCCCAAAAATTAGGGTTCATCGCCATGGATGTAGAAGTGACAATTGAAGGTAGAAATTAAACTCTAAATTTTTTCTGTTTTTCTGTGAATCCGAATCCTGATTAGTATGAATTTGACAAAAGGTTGGGAATGGTGGCTAGAAGACGCATATTTGATTCATTCACCTGATGAGCCAGAGCCCTGGATCAAGCCAAAGTATCTCACACGAACAGAGGAAGAAAAGCCTCTACGCACAACACAGGAAGAAATTGCTCTAATGAATGAACAAACAAAAAAAGCCAGGTTTTTTTTTTTTTTTTTGCTTTTAAAGATTGTGAAAACTGAGAGTTTGATATTTGTAATGTAGGGATTTGACATTGACTTCAAGCAGTTCCGTTGCCTTTTCAGCTACCATCGTGTTGATTTAGACGGTAAACAATTCGTCGATGACCTAAAAACCGAAACCAATGCAGACTTACTCAAGAGGCTGTGTCAGAAATCCCTTGATGACTACGAGGTTGTGAAGCCTCTGTATGCCAATTTTCACATGGCAACCAACCAAGGGATTCAACCTTGCTTGGTGATATAACGTGAATTTGGAGTTTTCTAACCATGTTTTTAACGCGTTTTCGGAGCCTTTGGAGTTGTTTGAGTTGATATTTAGGCCATACTTCAAGAATTTGGACCACATGAGAGCGGAAAAGAACTTTGAGCAATTTGAGGCAAAAATGGAGAAGTTTTGAAGGAAGGACCGACCGGTCCACCTCCTACACCGGTCGGTCCACTTGAAGATGAAGATTTGAAGATCGGCCAACCCACTGGAAAGTGGACCGGTCGATCCACTTACGGACCGACCAGTCCACCTGACGGCAATTTGAAAACCTCTCTGGAAACCGGACCGACCGGTCCTGCTTCCAGACCGGTCGGTCCACCCCCTGATTTTTAGGAAAATTCTCTTTTTCTGTTTTATTTTCTATATAAACCACTAGGGTTTCGTTTTTATGGGACACCATCTCTTTTACCACTTTTATTCACAGATTTGTAATCAGGGAGAAGATCTCGTCATCCCTTTGGAAAAGATTTCTGAACCCTATTCTATTTCTTATTTATATTATGTTCTTCTCATCCATGATTTCTGCTTGTTCTATTATTATGTCTGAGTAGATCCTAAGTTAGGTTTTAGGGTTTTTGATGGATTTCACCGATTGAATCAGACACAAATAGGTTGCTTATCCTTTATCATCTTCATCACTGCTAGGCATAATGCTAGGATTGAATTGGTCATTTAATCACTAGATCTTAGGTTGATATGCATTCCAAAAGCTTGCATATAGCTAGAACTGCTGTTGATGAGTAATGCATTATAACAATCGAAAGTTTAGTTATAAAGTATTATGAACTGATCAAACCTGAACATATAATGTTTGTCTAGGATAGCCGTGACCATGCGAAAGTATAGGTTCTCGGATCTCTAGGGAAAGTAACTGTTATCACGAAAGTGGAGTAGTTTATAAAAGTGTTTGAGTTTAAGATGCATGCATATTTAGAATCTGAATAGTTGTCTGGTTCATGAATGTGATTTCCTGAGAATTCCCTATTGTCTAACGTTTTTAATTATCTGAATTTACATCGTTTTTAAATTGCTTTCTTGTCTTTTAAGTTTTGATACAATCAACCATCTCGTTTCTGCTTAGCTTAATTTAATAGTCTATAATCTGTTGTGTAACACTTGTTGTGTAACACTTGGTCTCTGTGGATTCGATCCCAGAATATACTACTGTGATTGTTGTGCACTTGCAGTTTTATAATTGGGTAAAACCTGATCGTATCACTTGGGACCTGCCAGCTCAACCAAGGGATTCAATGAATCCTCTCTTGGGACCTGCTTCTTGTCTGATGAACTTAATCGAATCAAGAACAAGGGATAGAGAATAATCTCCCTCAAAAGCAAAGCTTTCTATTAATCAAATCATAAACTATGGAATATTCTAGATTCCCTATAAGATAAACATTAACATAAATAATATATAAATAAATGGTAATTATCATAATGTTACGCTGCATCATAATGTTTCTCATAACATTCCAAGTCAAGGATCCTCATAACCTCACCAAAGAGTTCCAAGCTAGGGTTCATTACTCTTTCCATTACGACAACAAATATGTCTATTGCAGGCCAAAACCATCCGTTCAACAAGGTAAACTCTTTTCTTTCCCATAAATTAGCCTGTCTTTTAGATTGGTATTATGATTCTGATGATATGCTATGTTTGATTGTTTTGGTAGTTTCGAGTGACGAAGATAGCGTTGAGAGCGACCTTAAGAAACCAAGGTATATATATATACCCAAACTTGTATCCATCTTTTCCTTGATGTTTGATGTTAGAATCTTAGATTTTCCTGTGATATTGCAGACTGGAGTAGGAGCTTTTATGGATGATGCGCCACCAAGTCTTTGGATTTACTTGTGGCAAACTTACTATCTCTTTTAAATTATGAGTTGTCTACTCTTAGTTATATATCTACTATCTCTAAATTGTTGTTTTGTAGTAAGTTTAGCTACTACTATTAATTAGTTTCCTATCTCTGATCCGCTACAAAGTCTGTGTTTTCTAGGAACTTACTATCTTAAATTGTGATTTGGCTACTCTTAGCTATGTTGTATGTACTATCTCTAGTAAGCTCAAGGCTAACTATGTATGGATGGCCTCGAATTGAGTTTTACGCGTTCCACATATCTTCTCTTGTGTTCAACTTTGCATAATTCTGTAGGGAAACTTAACAACGCAAAGACAGAGGACACTCGTTAACGCTCTAGACCAATGGTAAAAGCGAGAGTACTACTATCTAGTCCATTTTTATCTTTTCTTTGTTGAGGCCATTTGGAGTAAGAATCATCACTACACTTTTTTAGTGTCGGAGTCATGTTACCCGACGGTGCAAGAGAGACAATTATGATGTTGGGTATGGTGAGCGTGTGCTGTAGGTAGGCTCAGTTGTTGATCTCACTGCAGAGCCCCATGGTTGATATGAAACTCGGACAGAATTGACATTGTTGGCGGAAACATTGGAGGATGTCTTATAATATTGATTCAAACGGTGGCATAGTACAACTAAACCGGTACAACTCAAAATTCAAGCAAGTTAGTAGCATCGATTAGACAGAACATGACCAATTAAATTTGCTTACGAGGGATCAAGAGAGAAAAATGGTATTTTATTAGTGAGTTTAAAAGTTGATTTGTATCATGGATACGAAACTTGTATATGGCAACACAGATGTTTGGTTTTATGATTTTTCAAAACTTAGAATCATAGAATTAATTGCATCACATAATGGATCCAGTGGCGAAGCTACACTATGAGTAGGGGGGCACACATGCCCACCATGATTTCTTTGATTTTTTCTTAACTTTTTTTAAACAATTGATAATTGTTAGTGAAATGTCCCTAATAATTTTCTAAAATTTAGGTTAATGCCCCCCATGAAAAGAGTTCTTGCATTCGCCACTGAATGGATCTCATTATGATTAAAGAAACAAGTGTAGGGGTTATATAGAATCACACTTTGAAAAAATCTGGTCGTGTTTTTTTGGCTTAAAGATTGATCCAATAAATAATATGGTCGTGTTTTTCAAAACCCATTATTTTAGCTAGTGACAGTAATACTTAAATGTAGAGCAAATAGTTAAGAGAAATATCTAACTCCATAAGCTACAAGGGAGAGAAACAAACACTCAGAATCTCAGATAAATATCTAAAAACATAACCTAATTAGTAGCATAACATATTTTAGTCTCGGAGAAGTAGTGGTAGCTTTTTTTTGGTCATGGAGAAGTGATGTTTAATCCTCATCCACGTAGTTTTCGAGGAGCTGCATCATAGAAACAAAAAACCAAAAAAAAATTGAAAATTAAGTATCTAAAAAGATTAAATATACTATATAACTAGTAAATTCAAATACATTATATACTTACCACGGGATAATTAATAAACTTAATTAATCAACGATGGCTTTCCTTTGCGGCTAATTTGTCGGATTATCTTTCCAAACCCCTTGTCTCCCCAACCGAGGACCTGGGAGTTTTGAACTTTGAAATAATGTACTCCGTTAAGTGTTCCATAACCCATGCATTTGACCATATGGTATCCAAAATCGTGTTCATCTTCGTCATTCCCTTCGTAGATACCATCCTGTAACAAACTTAAACAATATCCTATATATATTAATTGAGGAGACACTAAAAATTCAAAATCCTAGGTGTCACTCATTGAGACATTCTAAGTTAAAAAATCTTATGTGTCATGCTAAAAGTGTTTTGAGGGTTAATTAGCATTCTATTAAAAATTAAATATAATAAGACATTTCTATATTAATATTGTAAAAACATTACTTTCCATAATTACTTGGTCGGAACAATATTTTCCATAATAAAAAAAAACATTTACTTGCTGCAATCATATACTTTCCGAAAATATTACATTAATTTTTCTAACGTTTTGTTCTAAGTTGCTTTCCGAGAATAACGTTTTGTTCTAATTTGCAGAGTTGTTTCTTTCTTCTTTGCAGAACTATCCCTCTCTTTTGTACATATGTTTTGTACTATTGATAATCTCTATTAATGGAGAGAGAGTAGACACTAGGCAGTGATGACTCGGAATATTCAAGCCCAACTCTCTTCCCTTATTTTGTGAAAATTTTAAAGAACAAAACGTTTATCATTATCTCTCTTAATAAAAGTATAATTCTTATAGTCATTGTTCATTAGAGACATGAATCTGTGGTTGAGTATCTAGAAGAATATATTTGAGAACTATGACTATTTTAACTTTGTTTGGAACAAAATTGATAATTTGTTGGTGACTAACATGTCAATGGATTCTGATTTGCCTAACTTGATTCAAGTAGTTAAATGGTGGAAATAGATAATTAAAGGTACAATTTTATTTTGGAATTGAAGATCCAGAAACCAACCAGGAGATATTGTATCAAAATCTAGATTTTGACCCGCGTCAAAACTCTGCATCACAGAATTCATATACGTTTTTTGGTTTTTAATTGATTTTGTTTTAGTTTGTTGGTTTTTGGTGTTGGTTTTTTCAATAGACGGTTCAAGAACAAATCTTAGAAACTATTTATTGTCTACATATTTTAGATCAAAAATCATATATTTTTTATCTACTACATATAATATAATCTCGCGCTTGGCGCGGGTCAAAATCTAGTTAGATTTAAATTAAAAGATATTTGTAAACAGTGACCAAACTACCTTTTAATAGATGGAAACCATAGAGAGAAAAAGAAAAAATAATAACAATCTACGTCAATTTGAAAACATATCATCGAGATTTTCCATTATTTAATGAGTAAAGGTGCTCCGGCAAGCCTAATTTCTCTGTTTCTACTAAGCCTCAGTCGAAATCTGTTATGCCTCACAAACTTTGCTTTGCCCTGCCAAATCTCGTCAAACATTCGATTGGCTAAACGGGTTTATGGAAGCCAAATTCGATGAGAAATCGAACTTTATTTGAGAAACAACGGCGTTTTGGCCAATTGTTCTGAAAAAAAAATAATTCAAAATGTTTTAATCTATACCAAAATTGGGTTCCACCTGTCATCCGCATCAGTGATCGTTAACGAAAAATTCATTCCGTCTATGGTTTTGTATAAATTGACTACATTTAAGTAGATCATGTGGAAAATTCGAAAAATATAGATAATTCACGTATATTTTGACCAATCTCAATAGTTTGTGTATAAATAAACGGCAATGAGTTCATAGGGAATTGGCCACTAAAATTTACCATAATTTCGTTGACGTTAAACCAAGAAATTTAAATTTTGCATGGGACATAATCCATCATTACTATTTGAATCATTATAAACTAAAGCCACTTTAGGAGGTAGTTGATATTAATATTTTCTTACCCATAATCATCAACTGTACCAAAATATTAACAATAAATACTCTCACACTTCACAATCATCCTCTACTGTCAACCCACTGCTCCCTCTATCTCCGATTAAAACGTCGTCGTCTCTCTTTTTCTCTCACACACATGGGTTGCTGCGCCAGCTCCGGCACCGCCGATCGGAAAGAAGATAACATTTCCGACAAGAACACGACCAATGTCGAAGAAGAGACAGTCGTCAAAGAAGTCTTGTCGGAAACAACATTTCTCACCACTTCCTCTAATGTCCATACGATTGAAGATCCGGTGAAGACGAAGGAGGAAAAACTCAAACTTGGTCATGATTCGGGTATGATCCGACCCGATTCGATTGACCCCCAAGAAGGATCCGAAGTTTCGGAGATTTGTAGCTTAAGTTTGAGTGAGAGTGTGTCTTCGACGGTGGTGATGAAAGGTTACGACGAAGAAGAAGTGAAGCAGAGGAAATCTCAGAGATCTCCGGCGAAATCTCGGACCCGGGTCACGGGTAATAATTACCCGACCCGAAGAACTGAGCAATCTCCTCGTAAGAGAAATAATGGAGGAGTTAGTAATGGAGCGAGATTCGGGTCGGGTACGAGAGACCCGGGGGAGAGATCTGGAAGAAGGTCGAGATCGCCGGCGACGAATAGATCCGTGATGGATTCGAATCAGAGTCGGGTGGGTGGAGCAAGGACTACTAGGAAGAATAACCAATCTCCGGGTCGGGTTAGGTTAGATCCGAATAAAAACGGGTCGGATCAGCAACAGTATGAGAATTACGGTTATACAACTGAGGAATTGTTAGAGAACCCGCTTGTTTCTTTAGAGTGTTTCATATTCCTCTGAAAAAAAGAATATTCCGGGCAATATTTACTTTCATTTTTACGTTGGATTTGTAGCTCGTAAAGGTACTTTACCTTTTACCTCTGTAAACTGTAATTCATTTGTGTGTTCTATTTATTTTTTCACTTTTTGTGCTGATTAAGAATTGTAATTTCGGTTGAATGATGTAATGTTCGAGTAAAATTTAAGACTATAATAACATATAAGGTTTTTTTAATATATATCTTAGGATAAAAGAGTGTTAAACATTCATTTGTATAAAACTTAAACATCAGGTAGAATATACATTAACTTTCTCCCAAAAAAAAAAGAATGTACATTAACAAACAAATTAACACTGAGGAATTGTTAATTTGAAATTAGTCTCAAGTAATGTTCTCCTTATAGATTTGTACCAACGTTCTTGAGGAAAAGAGAGTTTTCTTTAACTATTTGGGATAGTCATTTAGGTCAGCAGCAGTGAAAGTGGAATACTTTTTTTGTGTCGCAAGAAAGTGGAATCCCTTTTACACTTTAGTTTTGAAATTTTATAATATTGTTTTTCTCAGGAGAAATATAATCCAAAGTCGTTATGCATTCAAAAGTTCGCTTTTCTACATATGAACGTTGCATTTTATATAATATTTTTCTCTATTTTAATTGTTTTTTATTTTTGAAAGAGATTTTTATTTTATAGATTTTAATCTTATGGTTTTGAATTTTTTACATTCAATAGTTTTCTTATTTCCTACAAAGTAATCTATGTGGCCATCTAGCAAGAAGAAAAACACTCTTGTGAAAGCTTGCACAAATTTGAATAGAAAAAGCCAAAATAAAACAAAAACTCATCAAGCCGCTTCCATTGTAGATCTGGTTTGACCAGTGCCGGTCCTTTATCTTTGTTTCTTCAATTCTCTTTTGTTGCTGTTGATTTTTGGGTAGATGAAGAGATTATGTGGTGGTTCGATTTGGCTTTTGGTCAGGTTTTTTCTTCGGGTGCGATAGTGCAAGTGACGAGAGCTGTAGAGATGCTTTCTTTTGGTCAAAGAGTTTGATTTCGTCTCTCTCTCCATTGGTAGATCGCTCTAGATCATCCTGCCTTCGTGGTTCATTTGACGGCTTGGTTTTGTCCCTATAACATAATTTGCTCCTATAAGTTTGAAATCAAAACAAATTCACAAATCTCATCATCAATCTTTTTACCTACAATTAGTTTTCTTATTTTCATAGCTAGATCGAAGATTCCAATGTTGTTTTGGTAGTCATTAAACATTTCGATTGTCTTTAAAAATATCGTCCATGATCATTATATATTAGAATCTATGGATATGCAACAAGTGCAAGGAGAAAAATATATAGCCACAGTCTTTTGCAATTTGAGAGCAGATTACCTAAAACTCACCTATATTAAACCGACTAGAAACGATATCGTCCATACATTACCTAAATCTAGACGATGTCAGACAACATAAACTTCTCTCAGTTTCACTAATACATTTTTGCAGGTGAAGCAGCTTAAGTGGAAGTTTGTGTAAACAATACAATAATAGTTAATAGAATGGCTTTGGTAGATCTTTCGGGTGTTCATAGTTGTCTCTTTGGGATCTCAAACTTTAGATTTTACATTAAATTTGTACGCTTAGACAGACTGGACAAGCAGAAAATTAACACGAAGCCGAAAAGAGGCCGTAGATTTCATATTGACCATTGTTATTTAAACCATGATTCATGAATTCATTAAGATTACGTTTTCATTAAGATTATGTTTATGCAACATATTTCCCTAAACAATGTTACAATGCCTTGCCTACCTTACCTTTTAATTTTGTGATTTTCCTTTGTTAGCTTATTAAAATTGGTATGCTTCTCTAGAAGGTGAATTCAAAATCTATTTAGCATACGTTGGCCATCTTCTTCCTTATAATAGATATACAACAAAAATTTGGTATGAAGATTCATTAATTGTAAATAAGGAAGTCAAATGCTTCTTAGCTTTGACGATATGGAAGTCAATTCCGAATTAGGCCTACAAAAATTTAATGAGATAAACAATCAAAAGTTCACAATTCACTCAGGAATTTTATTCGAGAATGCCATTGCTTTATGCCCACTGGCGAACCTATGTTGATGGATATGGGTCAATTGAACCCATATAAATACTAAAATAATTGTATTTCTATGTAAATTTTTTAAAAAATAGTAATAGAATTGGTAAATTTTAGCCTATTGACCCCATATACCCGATGAACATGCTTTGTATATTTATGTTTGGTTTGGTCATGACCCCGGTAAAATTTTTTTTTGGATTCGCCACTGTTTATGCTTACGCTTCTTTCGCATATGTCTACGTTGTGTCGACTAAATATGTGTTTGTTTCTAACATACAAATAATTGAACCTATACAATAAGACAAATACAAATATGAAATCAATAAATCAAATTTTAATGAGATAAAATCTGCGCGTATGCACAAGTATTCACCTAGTAAAAATTTCATGTCCAAAAAATCGTTTTTAATAGTTTTTTGAATATTTAATATACTATATTTTCTCGACCGAATCCTAGTTATAAAAAAAATCCAAATCATATTTGGGAAATTAGGCCTACTAACCAAGAAAAAAAACTATAATTCAAATCCTAACAATTTAACCTAAATCTAATGGCCAAATTTGAGCCACATAGGTTAGTTTTAGTTAGTTTACTAATTATTATTTTTTTGGTTAGTTGGCAAATTAGCCCATCATATTTTCTTACAAAAGAAAAAATAATCATTTCACAATTATCAGCATATATATATATATATACATATTATGTGAACATCTCGAAACTATCACCATATATCTATTACCTTGCAAAATACAGTACTTTGTAGAAATTTATTTCTAAGGTCGACAATGTCTAACAAAAACTATGAGAGGATGACGTGTTCTCTCACCTATCCAATAATACTTTCGACAACAATAAAATAACAAAATTATTTACTCAAAATATTAACAAAATTATGATGGAGTGGGAGAAAAAACTATAACCAATAGAGTCAATTGAAAGCAAGGTTGTTTTCGTAAATTCAACTCCATTTCAATGCCCAGACAAAAGGGCGTTTTCGTCAGAACAAAGAACGAGCGAAGAAGAAAGAAACTACAGGTCCACTGTCCAAGAAAAATGCTTAAATATTTTAATTTTAAAAACGACCGACCGATAAATAAACCAAATAATGTATTCATAAAAATGTGAGAAATTCTGAGAAAAAACAAAAACTTCTTCTTCTTCTTCGCTTTACCAATTTCTTTCTTTCTTTCTTCTTCTTCTTCTCTGTTTCTTCGCGTCACTATTTAAATCTGATTAATCTTGTTTCTCCTTCAAATTTGATTCCGAATCTGATTCTGTCTCTCGTTTAAGATTTGAATTTCCCAACGGGAAAGCAATCGCTCCTCCATGTTTCTTCTCCCTTTGAATCTCTCAAAAATCTCGACCTCTGTCGTGTAGTGACAATTGGGATTTTCCCAGCTCCGATTCACCTCTAATTTTCCCAAATCGATTACAGATTCGATTCTAGATTCAGATTTGTTTATATTCCCACCAATTTTATTGAAAATGGCGAAGCGTGGATATAAGCTGCGTATCCTTATATAATATTTCTGGCGATTTCGTTTAGATTCTTATGCTGATATGAAATTGAACATACTCTGTATTTTTTTTCCTATGAATTTTTGGTATCACTGAATCGCTAGGGATTTTTACCTTATAAACTCTCAAGAACAAGCTTTAGTTTATGTTTGTATTGGTATAATGATATTGATGAGCTTCAGTTTTTTATAAGCATTTCAAGATTTTAGCAGAAATTATTTTTTGGATCAAAAGTTTCTATCCTTGTCTGCTTATTATCCAAACCAATGAGCAAATGATTAGAAAAGAGACTGCAAAATTTGATATTTTCTCTTGGAATCCATTGTTCAACTCTTGTATGTTTTCTTGTCATGTTGCTTCGTTTGTTGATATGTTCTTGTATGGGGATTGTTTAAACTTGACTTGATTTGGAAACTTAGAGGAGTTTTTGGCACATTCCGGAAATGTAAATTGCCTAAGTATCGGAAAGAAGACATCACGGCTTCTTATAACCGGTGGTGATGATTACAAAGTCAACCTTTGGGCAATCGGCAAGCCTACTTCGTTAATGGTCTCTTTCGGATTTGACCTCTTCTATAAACAAAATCTGTGTTTTAGTGGATTGGAGAATGATTCTGTTTTCTTTTCTTGTCTTGTTTGCAGAGTTTATGTGGACATACTAGTGCAGTGGATTCAGTAGCTTTTGACTCGGCAGAAATTTTGGTGCTCGCTGGAGCTTCCTCGGGTGTGATGAAGCTGTGGGATCTAGAAGAAGCAAAGAGTTAGTTGATTCATTTTCTGCTCTCCTAGATGCCTAGCTAGTTGTATCGATCGAGAAATGTTAAATACCATTTGAGTTATTGTCCATGTGGATTATGACTCCTAGTGTACCAGACTATCTATTGTTTAGTTTAGAATTATGAGGTCTAACATTTTAATTCTTGCTCTTGAAGTGTAGTGGTTCGAGGTTTTACTGGACATAGAGCTAGTTGTTCTGCTGTTGAATTTCATCCGTTTGGTGAATTTTTGGCAACGGGATCAAATGATGCGAATCTAAATATTTGGGACATCAGAAAGAAGGGATGCATACAGACGTACAAGGGTCACACTCGTGGCATCAACACTATTAAATTTACGCCCGATGGTCGTTGGGTAGTTTCCGGAGGACTTGACAATGTTGTAAAGGTAAGAACTGCATTATCAATAAATGGATCTTGTGCTTTGTCTTTTCTCACAACCGATGTTCTTTTACTATTGATCATATCCAATAGGTATGGGATTTGACTGCTGGAAAGCTTATACATGATTTTAAGTTTCATGAAGGACCTATTCGTTCGCTAGACTTCCACCCACTTGAGTTCCTCCTAGCCACAGGTTAGTCTGTGATTCTTTATTTCCTAGGCATAACTTGGTGGTAGCTTTCAGTTGGTAGTTTAATTATCGATCCCTCTCTATTTACAAGTTTTATATTCATGATTCAGGTTCTGCTGACAGGACTGTAAAATTATGGGATTTGGAAACGTTTGAATTGATTGGATCTACCCGACCAGAGGTACTAACCTGTTATGAGAGTTTAAATATTACCTTTAAGCATGATCACCTTGAAGGAAAACATCACACGTTAACAATATCAGAAAACTTCCTTATTCTCGTTTGTGCTCTAAAGAGCGTGTTTGAGAAATGCCAAGTGTTAGTTTAGTTCTTCTTTAAAAGATATCCAAGAAGTAAATAAAAGTAACTGGAGTTTTCAAAGTAGCTTCTTAAGAAATGCCAAGTGATAGTTTAGTTCTTCTTAAAAAGATGCCAAAGAAGTAAATAAAAGTTAATTGGAGTGCACAACGTAGCATCTTATGAAATAACTGGCTTTGTAGTCTTGTCTTGGGACTATTTTTTACATTTTTTTTCTTGGTATGTGTTTTTCCTTGTCTCACAGGCTACTGGAGTTCGTTCAATCAAATTTCATCCTGATGGGCGAACCCTTTTTTGTGGTTTGGATGATGGCTTAAAGGTTTTGATTTGTCATTTTGATGAGCTATACTGTATTTAGATTTCGCCAGAGTTAATACACTGATATCATAAACTGATGCTTATAATTCAGGTTTATTCGTGGGAACCAGTGGTTTGCCATGATAGTGTTGACATGGGATGGTCAACTCTTGGTGACCTGTGCATCAGCGAAGGGAAGCTCATGGGTTGTTCATACTACCAAGACTCTGTGGGGATTTGGGTCTCAGATATATCAGTATGTTAGCTATTGTGATTGTCCATACCCTTTAAAAGTTATGCGAATCTGATAATTGAAAATTTCAAAGGCTAATGCTTTTCTTCCTTTCTTTAAAACTTAATTAAAAACAGCAAATTCAGCCATATGGCATTGTATCTGCGGATAAAAAAGAACCCGTGGAGAAGATACTCAGTGCTCTAGACGATCAGTCTTCCGAGAGAACGAGGAGTGGACCGAGGCGCA
Organism: Draba incana; assembly: GCA_963576765.1. Taxonomy (NCBI): domain Eukaryota; kingdom Viridiplantae; phylum Streptophyta; class Magnoliopsida; order Brassicales; family Brassicaceae; genus Draba; species Draba incana. The sequence continues at coordinate 3,998,685 of OY755215.1, read as the reverse complement.
GCCCATCTCCAGACTATGAGTCGAAAGAGATTAAAAACATATATATCGACTGTGAGTGAATGTTATTTTTGTTTTGCTACAATTTATTTTTTGTATGTCTCTCACTTCTGTATGATTATCATTTTTTTGTTTGATTTTATCTATTCTCTTCAAAGCCACAGGTGGAAATTCGACTGTTGCACATAACCCAGATTCACTAATTACTCCAAAACTCAATGCAACATCGACTGGCCAAGCGGGAAATAAATCTATCATAGTTCATAGTGTTGTCCCACGGGATAGTGATTTTGGGAAAGAGTCTATCACTTTCTCGAAAACAAAGCCTGGCATGTTGCTGAGACCGGCTCACGTAAAAAAATCACCAACAAAGTTTCAATCTGGGAATCCAAAGAAAAGCGGAACAGATGGTGAGAAAGAGCTAGATACTGGGACTGCGTTTGATTCAGAAAAGAGTGATGGAAAACCGTATGATTCTGAGGATTCTATCATCAAGAGTATAACCAACAAGTTTGAAAAAGCTTTAGTACCAGAATCACCAAATGACGAAGCAAAATGTAAGTTATCCCAGTTCACACTTCAATTTCATCATATTCGAGCTTTCAGATTAGCTAATCCTACCTTTCTGGAAATCTCTTGTCTCAGGTATACTGACGAAACCTCCGGTTATACAGAGATCACCAAGTAGTAAGTACAATGATGCAAGATTGGCGATGTCTGTTGATTCTGGAACTTTAGACCGTAAAAAGAGTGGGTTAGAGTACTCAAGAGACATAGACTTGCCAACTGGGCTTAAGGATGACAGAGGTAATAACCCGAGTGAGGATGATGTCAATAACAATAGCATTCCAAGCAAGCCAGACAGAGTTCTACCTCCAGAGAAAGCTGGCGACGAATTAAAAAGTACGTTTGTGATTCAATAACTTTGAGGCTGCTACATCTAAATCTTTAGCTACTATTGGGACCTGCTTCACAGTTTTATTTGTCGGTTGTGGTCTAGTACTCGGTTCGTCTTTAGCAACAATCAGTTTGGAATTGATTTTTGAATATTCTCTCATGTAGGCCTTGAATCTCCTGGAGGTAGTAAAGAATCAAACTCAAACTCTGTGAAGGTTGTTAGAGGAGGTTAGCCATCTAAAGTTTGCTCTCTTTGTTATTTATCTGGTAACATATTAGTCATCTTGTTATTGATTCATTAAGAACTGCTATGTTTGCAGTAAAAGTTGTTTCGGGGAGAACACGGTCATTGGTTGAGAGGTTTGAGAGAGGAGAAAAAATTACTCCTTCTGAGGATAAACCAGTCAGTGCAACTATAGTTCAGAACACTAATGTTGTGGAGGAAGAGCCCCAGACAACATGGATACCGGCAGTTAGCACGACGCCTACCCAGGTAATGCCAGTTAAACTTGATCAGGCAACTAACTTGACCACAGTTGAAGCTCCTGTAGTATCAATACGACGAACGAGGAGTACTTCATCCAGAGTAATGCCTGTGATACTCGGTCGGGACACTAACATTACAACCGATACGCCTCCTGTAACATCAACACGGCCTGATAGGGCGCCGGCTTCTAATTTGATATCTGATGAGTCTCCTGTAGCATCAACACGAGAAGCTAGGTCTTCTCCAGCTCCAGTGACGCCTGTGATAGTCAATCAGACAACGAAAATGAAATCTCTTGAGCCTCATGTGCTATCAACACGACCTAAAAGGACCTCTTCGGCTACTAATTTGAGATTAGATGAGTCTCCCGTAGTATCAACACGACAATCGACTTCTCCTGCCCCAGTTACGCTTATGATATCCAATCAGAGTCAGTCAACTAACATGAAATCTGATGAGCCTTCTGTAATAACAAGAAGACCAATTAGGACTTCTTCAGCGAGAGTAATGCCTGTGGTACTCAATCAAGCATCTAACACGCATGATGAGCGTCCTGTACCGTTCACACGATCAGCTAGGACATCTCCAGCTCGTGTAATGCCTATGGAACTCACTCAAGCAGATAATATGCCATCTTATGAGCCTTCAGTTGCATTAACACGATCAGCTAGGAACTCTCCCGCTCATGTAATTCCTGTGAAACTCAATCAGGCAAATAATGTGACATCTGATGCATCTCGTATAAGATCCAGGCAGCGGTTTAGCCCAACAACGCTGGCCACACCTGGGGTACTTGATCAGGTGACTGATATGACACTGGATGAGGCACATATAACACAAACTCAACCAGCTTATGATATCACGACCCAGGTAAGCTTGAAATGATTCGTTTAGGTAGCTAATCGATATATTCTTTGAAATGTAGCTTTATCTATATACATAACAAGTATTTGATTTGTTTGGCTTTTGCAGAAGGAAGAGCCTCAGATATCTGGGAGGGAGGATGAAGGTGACATGAGTGAGACTTTAATGCAAACTCATAGTGAGTTCTTAAACACTCTTCAATCAAGGTTGATGAAATTACAGGTAAATTTAGCTCTGCTAGTCTTGTTGTCATTTTTTTCACTTGTTCTGGTTTCCTTTTTTTAGTATATGCTGTTTTCTTGGCTTTGAGTGTGGATTAAGTGATTGATTTATGACAAACATGCAGATTATAAGACATTTTTGGGAGCGTAGCGATATTAAAGGCGCAATTACGGCCTTGAGAAAGCTCTCGGATCACTCTGTATGTATTCCAGGAGATTATTTTTGCCTGTCTTTTTTTTATGCTTTGATGTCTGGAAAAAAGCTGACTCACTTAAACTGGAACAGGTTCAAGCAGATGTGATTAGTATTATAGCTGACAAACCAGAGATTCTAACATTGGATCTGTTTTCCCAATTAGCTCCTGTCCTCACTGGCTTATTGGGCAGCAGGACTGAACGGTAAATTTTCTTATTTTATTCGACCTTAGACTATATTTTTTGCTTTGAGTTTGAGATATAATTACATTCAACAGAGGAAAGCAACAATATCTCGATATCTTATCGGCAAAAATGACATGTGGTTTCGATTTTGTATAGGCCTATAAATGTTTCCTTGGAAATGCTTTTGAAGCTTGTAGCAGTGTTTGGTACAGTTGTTCAGTCAACTGTTTTCGCACGGCGAGTTGTTGGTGTTGATCTTCATGCAGAAGAAAGGTACTTAATATATCTTAATGCCATATCTTTTGCCACACTTATTCGGAAAGTAAAACAAAACGAGACAATGCAGGTTACAAATCTGCCAAAGTTGTTCTGCGGAATTGCAAAAGGTTCAGAAGATTCTTCCACTACTCACCAGGTAAAAAAAAAAAAATCAAAAACTCGATATCGAATCAAGTTTTGAACCATTTAGAGCATCACAATCGGTATTTGGTTTTGGCTGTGTAATTTTTTTAACCTCTTGTTTTCGTCTTCTTCAATCTGATTACAGAAGAGGCGGTCTCATAGCAAGAAAGGCTCAAGAACTAAACCTAGTTCTTCAAGTACCATAGCTCCATGTTCAGATTCAAAGACCGTTCTGATAAATCGTAACCACTCCCCGAGTTTTCCAATCTGTATATTATCAAGACTTGTCTTCATGTTCCTCCCCGGTGATTTTGCACGGTTTCTTGTGGCGGATTTTGCGATAGTTGCCCCAGAAGACACGGAAAACACTCGTCAGCTTTTTGTTGTAAATCGATCTGTCTCTAGAATCAAGTTGTTGTCCTTCAGGTTCTTGATTCAGTGAATTACAATGTCTCTCTCCCATGTGAATGTAATGTGCAAATCTAATGAGAAGATACATCGGTGTATGAATTTCATTTTGCCAAATCTACTTTTTGGTCCCTTGACTAGTATCTAACTATTGGAATGGTCATGTGGAGGTTAAGAAAATGGAAGTATCTACCAAATGCTGATATTGACATATAATAATAGTCTTTAGTACTATATTTCGGAAATAGATCAACGAATGCACGAACAAACTTCTTGACTTTGTAAGAACCAGAAGAAGCCATAAAGTCTCAAAACTAATAATTATTTACGATAAGTAGTAGTTTGGTTATTGAATATACACATCATCTACAATAAGGCCATAGATTAACGAATGGACGAAAACATTTCATTTCATTTTAAGATTACAATGAAATGGAATTATGTATTTAATTTTTGTTATTTTGATGTTATATCTTTATTATTATATATACTAGGTGCCTCGTAGTGAATTTTTTTAATATAATTATTTGCATTCATTTTTTTGGAGCTGGTGTATTTGTCGATTTTTTTTTTATTGATATTTGACTATTTTTTGGAGAATTAATATTGATTTTCATAAAATCAACAAATTGAATGTATATGTTCTTAGCCATTTCATTTTTTTCTGTTTTATCTTTTGTGTGGTTTTATTGATCATCAATTTGGGATTTTTTTGTTACAAAGTATTGATCATTAATTTGGTACATTGTATTTTATTTTATTTTCCCCTACTAACCAAATTTCTAATTTGGTGCATCGTATACTAACATGTTATTTTTTTACAAACTTTTACAATTGTTCTAATTTTGATATTGAATTGCAAACTTATTTTGAAAAATATGGTTTTAGTAAAACTATAAGTCTATAACCTAAGCCTTAACTTTTCGAAAATTTTGGTTATGTTTCAGATTTTTGGAAAGTCATGTAACTGTCTTATAAGTTGTAAGTTCCAAATTTCAATTATGTTCTTAGGAGTTTAAATGGATCACTATTTGTAATCAACTTTATTTCATATAAATTTTATCATTAAAACAGAAAAAATGGTACAAAGTTGGATTGTCTGTATGAACTATCAATCTATCACAAGCCTAGAAAGTTTTTTTTTTCAACGCTTTGAAAGAGATCAAAGTAACATGCCTAGATCAAGAGTTTGAGGTGATAACCTTCAATATAAAATAAACATAAACAAATAATGCCAATAGGCACTTTAAAAAATGAAAGGAGACATATCCCTACAAAGAAAACCACGAAACAGAGCCTCTGACCTTGAGCTTTGAGAAGCTATGAATAAAACTCGACTCGATGATGATGATGTTATTGAAGTACTTAAACTCTCTATATGCAAACTCATTGTGAAAACCAAAGGTTTTTGTCGGAGGGCACATATCATCAATCACTTTGGCCTTTGGGGAATGGGGAATAGGGAATTATACATTCATTGGTCATCCAATAGCTCAACAAAGAGAGTTAGACGTTGGGTCTATATTCTGACCTATTTTACTAACCTTGTGCCTAGTATCAATTTTGAAGTGACAAAACCAAAGAAACACAACTCGAGGCTAGTGGATCATTAGCTGAGGTAACCCAACAACTTCAATGAACTATTCATATCAGAGGGGCTTGGTTCTTATTATCGCAAGTGCAAATCCCACATTAAGACGTTGTGCTAAATTAAGTGTCAGAACTCAGAACCAAAGGCCACAACACAAATCAGAATACAACAAGTTCTTAGTGTCTAAATTTGTTGCCATGGAATCGTTATCTAGGGAATGCAGGCCTAAAAGGATTTTAGATACAATCAAATGATTATGTCTTCTCTAACAAAAATCTGAATTGCACTGTCATACCATATAGAAATCAGTCTTGTTTTAAAGATATTGAATAACAAAACAACTACAAAAATTCTAAGATAGAGAATGGAGGAATTGGAAACTTAATAGCCATCCTTGAGATCGTTGACGACATCGTAAGGAATAAAAGTGACAGTCTCCGAGGTCATACCTTCGACCATGAAACCGGGCTTAGGACCTCTAGGCTGTCTTTTGGTGCTGGTAGTCTCTCCTTTTCCTTTGGTTGCAGCCTTGAGCTGATCGTTCTTCTTCTTCTTCTTCCTCAGTTTAAACTCATCAGCACACCTTCACTGCTGCACATGTAACCTCTTCCTTATGATTATGTTCCCATTCTAAACACATTCCCAAAACACATAATTAAGTCAAACTCAAAATTCAGATTCCAAGTGTCTTATAGAGTGGAAAAAACAGGTACTAATTTACAAATCGAAAGCAAAACATTATCAGAAAAGATACACAGTCGCTCATTTCATCATTTGAAACTACTAATTTATACACATAGCAAAGAATCCCCAATTTGGTCTAAACCCTAATTCTTTCAAATATATCCAAGTTAAAGAATGATACCTGTTATCGACTTCGATACCAACAACACGCTTGGTGACATTTCCGACGCGACCAGTACGACCATGGTAGAACTTGTGAGGCATACCCTTTTGGATCGCACCATTTATCTTAACATCGACGTAATCGCCGACTTTGAAGGTCCTGAGGTAGGTGGAGAGTGGGATTACACCCTAATCTTGAACGGCCTCGCGAAATGGCCTTCCAAAAGTGATGTGTCGAAGATATTAAGTGGAGGAACGACGATTATGAAGCATATAGAGTTATCAGATCCGGACAGAGATTATGAAAGATCAATGAGAGAAATGATTGAAGCTAGGGAATAGAATTGATAGAGAATATAGCTATTTTGTTACCTCTCATTGCATCCATTAAGATGATTATATCATTTGAATCCGAAAAGCTTTTTCGGAGCGGTTCCAGTGGCGCGGTACTTGGCAGCTAATTCCTCGGCTTTGAGAATATCTTCTCCTCGTCGAGCTTCGATCATCGCTCTCTTCTCTTCTGCTTGTTTGTGAATTTGAGCTATTTTGTTCTTCTTCAGCTCAACATACTCTGCCTTTTTCTTCTCCAAGTGTTCCTATTGTCCATTCCAGTTTCATAATTAAAAAAATAGTCAGGGGCCAAATAAGAAAACATATGAAATTCTCCAAGACTCCAACTAACTATGTAAAATATCATAATAATAACATACCTCCATTTTCTTAAGCTCAGCTTCCACAGCTGCTTTCTTGTTGTTCTCCCATGATCCAATTGAAGAAAGCTTCTTCTCCGCTCTGAAACATACATTTTTCTCAAGACCTTAATAATAATATATTAGTTTAATTGCAAGAATTAAACCAATGATTTGATTTCGGTTTGAGAGACCTATCTCACTTTGTTTTATTTGGTTACATATCTCAATATCATTACACACTTACATATGAAACTATCTTGTTTAGAATTCTAAAATACATGGGTTTTGGATTTGATGTAAGAGACAATAATAGGTCAATTCGACCATGAAATAGGTTCTCCGGTGATGGAAAAGTGCTCAGACCTGCTTCGGTCCAAGTCTGTTCCGCCCAGACTCGCCCATAACTTCACTCAAAGGTCGGACCTTTTCTCTTGTTGTCTTTTCTTTTCTTTTCAAAATGGGTGGGTATAATAATAATGTGAATGAGTAAAATGTGTAGCAGGGCAGCTGCTTTGATGATGGGTGATGACTTGGAAGATGGAGGCCAGAGAGGATTGACCTCTCGGCCATGGCCTGCCCGGCGTCCAGACAGATCTATCTGACTTTCCCGGCGGACAGTATCTTCAGGGAAGAAGATGTCTCAAACTACTTCAGGTAGACTTCTTGTTCCATTCCTCGACTTGTCTTGTATCTAGTGAAATGAAAGCAATGGTCTGTGTTGGGTGTAGTACCTATGGGCCAGTTCAGGACGTGAGGATACCGTACCAGCAGAAGAGGATGTTTGGGTTCGTGACCTTCGTGTACCCGGACACGGTCAAGAGCATTCTGGCCAAAGGGAACCCTCACTTTGTTTGTGATTCCAGGGTTCTTGTTAAGCCTTACAAGGAGAAAGGCAAAGTCCCTGACAAGTACAGGTACCTTGTTGCTTGCTCCTCTCATTCCTCTTTTTTTTTTGTGTGTTAATTAATGACATTTGATTCCTCCTCTTGTGCAGGACTAAGCCATCTCCGGATGGAACCCCCACCGGCCTTGACTCCATGCTCTTAGGTAAAGTAACCCAAGATCTGCTGTGGAGAAGGAGGTTTGAAGAACATGCTCTTGAGGTTCAGAGCAGAAGGCTGATGAATCTTCAGCTTCTTGATGCCAACAAGCATTTTCATCAAACACTACTAGGTTCTCTTTTGCACTCATTACTTAATCCTTGTCTTAGATGTGTAATTACCTGACCTCTTTCTTTTGCAGACAACTCTCCAACTTCTCTGCCGGCAATTTCAGTGAACCAGAGAGTGTGTACCAAAGAGAATGACAAGGAAGGATCTAATGAGGATACAATCAAACTTCCAGAGTGGTAGGTATCTCCTTTTCTGTGGTTATTCAAAGTCTGAAGCATTTTGGATCTGAGTATATGTTTTGTTTGTTCAGCTTGGAGGATAGGCTGCCAGAGAGCCCATTTGCATCACCCACACACCATTTTCTTGAGTTTGATGAGTCTGCACCAGCTCAAGACACTAACGGTGGTTCAGGCTCATCGTCGCCTTCTTTAGATAGCGATGAATCCACCACTAAACTGTCATTCAACTGCCAAATGCCGAGCTTATCACTGATAGGGATGTCACCAGGCAGCAGCTGCCGCGTTGGGATCTAAACCCAATCAAAATAACTAACCATGTGGTAGGTAGAGTAGCCTAATGACTAATGAGACGATTTGACTGAGGTTAAACTTTGTAAGAGTGATAGATGGACGATTTGACTGCGGTTAAGCTGTAAATGTAAAAAATGTCTTTGGTTGTGATAAACAGGAAGAGAGGATTAACCAAAAAGTGAAGTAAAGCTGGAATGGAAGTAAAAGAAAGAAGGAAGGAAGGTTGTTGTACCATTAAAAAGAGTTAGTAAATGAATGGAGTTCACACCACAGGTGACCTCATTATTATGATATATATATAAAAATAGGGCAAGAAGAAGAGTGTGTAATAATAATCTCTACAAATTCACCAGAAAAAGAAAGTTAGGTTTGTCTTTTGCCATCAGTCATATCAATATATATATATATATATGTATATATGTATGTGTAGCTTGTGATCACTTTGAGGGAACATATCAATTCCCTTTGATCATGTATCGGATTCTTAATTATACATATCATATATCATGTTCAAATCGATGCTTGCTTTTCTCATACAAATTTTACTTATCCATCATCCACATACATCATCAAGAAGTAACTATAATGGAAAAAAAGAAAGAAAAAATAAAAATAGGTCTCAAATAATGGAGGATTGATTGTGTAGGTTGTGAGAGGAAACAAAAAGAAAGAAAAAGGACAAAAGTTGGTCGAATCTTTCGTAGTTGGTGTGTCGGTACAGTAAAAAAGTCAATTACGGGTCTATTGGGCCTTAAATGAGAGCATACAAAAGCCCACATAATTAGAGCCCAGTCCAAAGGGGTAAATGACTCTTTTGGGTTTATTATTACAGTGATACTAGTATCTACACAGTAATGTAATGTAGGAGTATGTATATGTACAATCTCTGGAATTCTCGGATCCAGACATGGAAGGTAGGGTAGGTCATGAGACTGCCTTGTCAAATATTCTCTGCCCTGGCGCAAGCATTCCCAGTGGATCGTATCTTGATTTCCTCCGCGCGAACTCTTCCCACTTGGGTCCGAAATGGGATCTCCACTCTTGCCTCGTCGTGTAATGCGGCAGATAATGCTTCAACCCCACTCCTGCTGCTTCGCTGAATTCCAGTATTCTCTGGTTCCTCTTTAGAATCTGTTCCACTCCGTCCTTCCCTCTCGACTCTGGAACCGCCGATGTCAGGATCGCCACCAGGTAGAATACCTCCTCCTCCGGTGTCACCGCCGATGTTCGGTTGTCCCACCTGGCAGCAATAGTTAGGTATCTAATTCACAATTCAAATTCATTCATGCGTGTTTCTCTGCTGCTCTTACTTTGATTTGTTCACTGGGTACACTATGACTGGCCCGTTGCTTGTATCCGTTAGTATCTTCCCAAAAACCCCTTTTGCAAACTCATTCACTCCAGAAGATTCAGCCATGGATGTGGAACTTCCCATTGCCCTTTTGATCTTAGTTTTATCTCGTGGAATTTGCACGCGGTCGGTTATGTAAAATAAAAATTTGTTTTATTTGGTTACATATCTCAATATCATTACACACTTACATATGAAACTATCTTGTTTAGAATTCTAAAATACATGGGTTTTGGATTTGATGTAAGAGACAATAATAGGTTTTTATGGACATTCTAATAGAAAGAAACTAACACCAATTATTTACGCCGAATACAATTAAATTAATCGATGCAATGTATGATTGTTTTCATAAATCAAAGGAAACGATATTGGAACCCACTGGAAGATGTAATAGGTCATGGTAACGTTTTTGAAGGCAATCCTTCCCATTAGAAAATAATACTGTATGTTATAAGATTATGATCGTTTTTTAAAATTTCATTTCATTATATTTATTTTCATAACAAATAAACAAGCGTTTAGTGTTTTTCAATCATTTATGTAATGTTGGGAAATTTCCGATTTATTAACCCTCAAATTACATGGTCTCAACTCTCAAGTAAAAAAATCCTTTTGATCTTTTAACCGACTTCAAGGCCCAAACCAAAGAGGAGGATTGCGTTGAGACGGTGGGAGACAAGGGTATCGTTGTAATTTAGCACATGAAATTATGTTAAACCCTAACTTTTTAATCCTCGCTTCACCACTATATATAAGACTCGTATTCCTTTAAGCGTTTTTCCCTAGATCATTCTTTTCTTCAACCTAGCCGCTACATTCCTGCGATTTGCGATTTCTTTGAGGTACGCGATTCACAATCTTCTATGATCTGCATCCTTACTCTTTGATCGATCTTCGTTGAAAATTGTTCGATCTGTTCTCGTTTGTTTGTTATTGAAATTCTCTCAGATTTGATTCTTCGCTACTGCTATCTATAGGATTCGATGCTTTTTTTGATAAATCGTTCTGTTTCTATGACTACAAGTATAATACTTTTAGGACCCCAACTAGATAAAATCTTCAAACATTTGGCAATATCAGCAATAATTCTTCCCTAGAAATTCAAAATCAAGAACCATATTTGATTGTTCCATCAAATTATACTATTTGGTTATGATACAGTCTAGACAAATGCAGACAAATCAAGAGAGATGAAAGGCTTAGACAGATTAAAAAAAACTCCAAATCATCTTTCATTTGTGCCATTTTGTGATACCAACTAAACGAAAACATCAAAATCGAGCTGCATCAGTGAACAAAATCAATTGATTTCACACGTAATTATCATGATTCTTCCAAATTTCAAAGATAAGACTGTTGAATTCGAAGCAATCGAAGGAAAATAAAAAAGAGGATTGGTGAATTTGAATATTTACCTTGACGACGGAAGGACTTTCTCCGCCGCGTCTGCCACCACCGGGTCTTAAGCTCACCACCGCCGCCCCCACCGCCTACTCCACCAGCAGCATTGCTGAGTGAACTCATCATCATCGAAGGAGAGAAGGTTTTGTGAGAGATGTTTTTTTTCCCGTGTTGGCAAAAACAAATATGCTCATCATCTATATTGACTTCATTGCTCATCATCTATATTGCTTGAATAGAAATACATAAACTTAAGAAGTTTTTTACTATACTTTTGATAACGAACGAAATATTTGTGTATCATGTATATATATCTTTAAGGAGATTTTATTGAGTAAAAAAGAGAATTTAGGTGATTCATGAAACACCTCAAGTCTACTACTTTTTGGTTTACAATTCTCGTATAAGACTTTTCCTCACACATACACAAACACACAAAAAAAAAATCTATGCACAAAGACTTTTCCTCACACATACACGATACGCTCCAGCTCTGGCATAACTTAGAGTCTGGTTGATGAGTTACAGAGACGGAATCTCTTTGCAAGGTGCACACATAAAACACACATAAAAAAAATCTATGCACAAAGACTCTACTTCTCCGGCTACTTGAACTCAGTAGGAAGGAATGGCCGCGAAACGATACCCTTCAGCTCCTCTCCATGAATAGTATGCAATCCGGGTCTCGTAGAATCCTGTCGCCACAATCGTGAAACGCGTCAAGGCCATTAAAATCACTATTACATCCAGTTTAACTCAGATAAGATAAACGCGAATATAATCCCAACAGATTAATCACACAAGCGCAGTGTCTACAGTTTCCAGAAAAAACTAAAGGAACTCAAAACCATAAATGGCTAAAGTACGCATAATAAGAACACAATACGCATCTCGTTGATCCAACCAATTAAATCACCACACTAAACAACAGATTCCATGAGTTTGTTTCGAATCAAAACACAACGCCTTACCAGGGAGGAAAGTAAGGATCCCGAGGACGAGAAGGGCATAACCTTGAGAGCTATCTCCTTCCATATGACCAGTGAATATGAAAACCGTTAAAAGTAGAAGCAAACAACCAAGGAACAGAAGAAACACAGCTAATGCTATCGATTTCCACGGTAGAGAAATTTATCCTCCCACCAACATTTGCATTATCATCATCATCTTCGTCTCCTGGAAGCTTTGCATACCGTACACTCCGCCGTGATGCCATTACTAATCAATCAGAAAACCCTAAATCCCTTCACAATCACAACAAAAATTACCAAAATCGAATCAAAGTAAGCACAAAAATTGTCATAACACTATAAATTCGAATCCGTGAGTGAAATCATTATCGAAGAAATTATATCTAACATCAATCAAGAGTCAAGACTAGGTAAATCGGATCTAGAACGAAATTCCCACGCCAAAATCAACCAGTTCGAAATTCATCACAACAATTCAAAAGCTAATACAACTATGAGAAGAGAGTGGTTGCCGTGAAACTCACCGGAATTGGGTAACTTCGTCGGAGAGATGAAGAGAGGATCGGGATCTACTTTGACGAATGGAATTGGAATATGTTCTTCGTCTCTATCGTAACGACGCGTTAAGTGAGTAAAACTTTTTTTCTCTTTAAACTGATCCGTTTAAATATTTACAGGTTAAGCCTTTGTCTTCTGTTACCCAAGCAGAAAAAGTAATTTAGACTGAATTAGCGTCGTGTAAATTAATTTTTCTTCTTCAGGTGGTGGATGTTTTCATTGTCGACGTATAATGTTGTAAATGATTGATGGCGGTTTAAAACTTAAGTGTTGGTGATTGTTGTTGTGAAGGAGAAGTCACAACCTAGCATTCTCCGGACGATTATAGATTTTAGGTGCACTAAAAGTCACTAATCGCATAAGCTGCTAATGAAATATTGTTAGAAAAATCAAAACACTGCTATTCCATTTATCGCTATAAAGAAATTGATCATTTTTAGTGAGTCTTTTTCAAATGAGTTAAAAACTTGATACTGAATTAGATAAAAATAAAATTAAAAAAATTTGTACTGTAGGACATTTTACCTATCCGTAGTCACTAAACTTAACTGGGGCTTTAATTAGGTAGTTAATCCTATAATTAACTAGGGTTGTGAGAAAGACAGGAGTTATTTGAATTTAGAGTCTTTTCGTTGAAACTAACCGTTGGCATCAATTGGCTAAGGCTGGATCTCAGGGTTTTCTCGTGAGAGTTCCGTTTCGGTTCCTTTAAGCCTTTAAAGCTTGCATGGTCGATTAGTTTCTTCTTGTTGTTTCCGGTGAGAACAGAAAGACCACTAGGATCCTTGTACACTCCTTTGCTCACAAACTTCTCGGTTTTACTCCCGTCTATCTTCAAGTAAGTCTCATAGTATTCTTCATACTTTCCTTTCCCGTCCACAATACACGAAGAAGATTCGTATTGAACTACTTGACCATTTGGAATGTTACTCGCCCCACCACCCGTGGATGATGATACGTTATCCGCTGGAAAAGATACGGTAAGAAAAACTCAGATCTATATGCTATTAAGCTCCATAAACCCTGAAAAGAGTGTAAAATGCCATTTTACCTTCAGGTAGGCTGATGTAGTCCTCGTCTGAGTCCGAACTAAGAACACTGACAGAGTCAAACCATGCATCATCTTGCGAGATAGCTGCAACAAAACGAACACGTTCCAATTATTACATGATCTACAGAAACACTCACCGAAAGAAACTCGGTTCCCAACATCACTGGGCCTTCTGATATTTGCATGAGGAACAATATCAAATACTTTAGAAAAGTGTTTGGAAGATCTGCGACGGCCTCTACTTCGAGGCCTAATTCTTCTTGAATGGGTTGACACATCCACCCATTTTTTTTAATTACAATGTTATTTATATCCTTTTCAAAGAAAAACGTATTCAGTGAAAAGAAATCTCATGAAAAGGCCAAAGCTTCTTAACACATCTGCAACACACATTGTTCTAAATCCCCACATACAGAAACTAGACCAAGTCACTACTACCTGGCCTAATATGTTTTCTATTCTGAACAGGTATATCATTCCAGTTTGAATAATCAAATACAAGATCTCTCAACTATAATAGATTGTAGCCAGCTAAATAGTGTATCAATTTAAAGAGGAAATGGGCACAAAGCAACAAAATCTCAATATTTGGATTATAATAACAGGAAAATCTCTAAAACATTTTCTTAGATACACAAACAGAGATTGCTGCAAAACATTAATAACCCAACAGAACAAAACCTAACACTGTTTAATACCCTTAAACCAAAATTTGATGTGAGTAATCGCTATGGAAATACACTAATTGGTATAAAAAATTGTATGAAACATACGAATATGACTAAAAACGTCAACATCACTCAGGAATCAGGAAATAAGAATTGTCAAATAAAAAACAAATTTTTATAAGAACATATTCGCATGCAGTGCAAAAGACGCAAAATTTAGGAACGAACAAAAGGAAAAAAAATCATGATCGATATTAAGCTAAATCAGAGCAGATCCGAACGAGAAAACGGGTCAAAAAGATGATGCATGATCCACAATGTACTGAATTCAAAAGACGAATCTAAGCTTGAAAAGGATGAATCTACCTGAAAAAAGTAGGCATGATCAAAAGGGCAAATCCCTTTTGTTTTTTGTTTTTGTCTGAGGAAAACCCAGGAATGAAGATACGCTGAATTAGACTTGAAACCCGAAATTTTCGGATCCAGGCACGGAAACCAATAACACAAAAAGGGAAGGATTCAGTTTACTTTTGTCCTCGTCTCTTCTAGCGAGAAGACTCAGAGAGGAGAGAGAGTTTTCTTTTGCCTTTATTTGCAATTACTAAAAGCTTTTGGAATCCAAATTATTAATGGATAAACTAATTATAGGATTAACTACCTAATTAAAGCCCCAGTTAAGTTTAGTGACTACGGATAGGTAAAATGTCCTACAGTACAAGTTTTTTTAATTTTATTTTTATCTAATTAAGTATCAAGTTTTTAACTCATTTGAAAAATCTAGTAAAAAAGACTCACTAAAAATGATCAATTTCTTTATAGCGATAAATGGAATAGCAGTGTTTTGATTTTTCTAACAATATTTCATTAGCAGCTTATGCGATTAGTGACTTTTAGTGCACCTAAAAACTATAATCGTCCGGAGAATGCTAGGTTGTGACTTCTCCTTCACAACAACAATCACCAACACTTAAGTTTTAAACCGCCATCAATCATTTGCAACATTATACGTCGACATTGAAAACATCCACCACCTGAAAAAGAAAAATTAATTTACACGACGCTAAATTAGTCTAAATTACTTTTTCTGCTTGGGATTTGAATCGATAAAGAAAACTAAGGTTCAAATTGTAATTTAACGGAAGATAAAGACTTAACTTGTAAATATTTAGATGGATCAGTTTAAAGAGAAAAAAAGCTTTACTCACTTAACGCGTCGTTACGATAGAGACGAAGAACATATTCCAATTCCATTCATCAAAGTAGATCCCGATCCTCTCTTCATCTCTCTGACGAAGTTACCCAATTCCGGTGAGTTTCACGGCAACCACTCTTTTCTCATAGTTGTATTAGCTTTTGAATTGTTGTGATGAATTTCGAATTGGTTGATTTTGGCGTGGGAATTTCGTTCTAGATCTGATTTACCTAGTCTTGACTCTTGATTGATCTTAGATATAATTTCTTCGATTATGATTTCACTCACGGATTCGAATTTATAGTGTTTATGACAATTTTTGTGCTTAATCTGATTCAATTTTGGTAATCTGTGTTGTGATTGTGAAGGGATTTAGGGTTTTCTGATTGATTAGTAATGGCATCGAGGCGGAGTGTACGGTATGCACAGCTTCCAGGAGACGATGATGATGATAATTCAAATGTTGGTGGGAGGATAAATTTCGATCCTCGATTCGATTATTCACCGAAAGCATTTGATAGAGTACCGTGGAAATCGATAGCATTAGCTGTGTTTCTTCTGTTCCTTGGTTGTTTGCTTCTACTTTTAACGGTTTTCATATTCACTGGTCATATGGAAGGAGATAGCTCTCAAGGTTATGCCCTTCTCGTCCTCGGGATCCTTACTTTCCTCCCTGGTAAGACTCGGATTTTTTCTCGTGGCCCTTGATATTTAACGCGTTGTGTTTTGATTCGAAAGAACTCATGGAATCTGTTGTTTAGTGTGGTGATTTAATTGGTTGGATCAACGAGATGCGTATTGTGTTCTTATTATGCATACTTTAGCCATTTATGGTTTTGAGTTCCTTTAGTTTTTTCTGGAAACTGTAGACACTGCGCTTGTGTGAATAATCTGTTGGGATTATATTCGCGTTTATCTT
This sequence comes from Draba incana, assembly GCA_963576765.1. Classification (NCBI taxonomy): domain Eukaryota; kingdom Viridiplantae; phylum Streptophyta; class Magnoliopsida; order Brassicales; family Brassicaceae; genus Draba; species Draba incana. The sequence goes on along the minus strand of OY755215.1, from coordinate 3,982,143 downwards.
CTCTGAGTTAAACTGGATGTAATAGTGATTTTAATGGCCTTGACGCGTTTCACGATTGTGGCGACAGGATTCTACGAGACCCGGATTGCATACTATTCATGGAGAGGAGCTGAAGGGTATCGTTTCGCGGCCATTCCTTCCTACTGAGTTCAAGTAGCTGGAGAAGTAGTCTTTGTGCATAGATTTTTTTTATGTGTGTTTTATGTGTGCACCTTGCAAAGAGATTCCGTCTCTGTAACTCATCAACCAGACTCTAAGTTATGCCAGAGCTGGAGCGTATCGTGTAAGGTCCTACGCTTGTCATTGCTTGTCTCTTCCATTTAGTTCCTGGAAACCTCCAGTTCATAAAACTTTGTTATCATGTAATGAGAATTGGAGAGCGACTCAGTACTTTCAACAAGTGTTTTGGTTAATTGGATTTTGCAAATGAGACTCTCTCTTATTTGTTCTGTTTCTATGACTACAACCCTAGTTTCCATACACTAATCTCATGGAAATTTTCAGTCTACAAGTATATTGAGATATGTAACTACGAGGAAGAGGCCATTTTGGATTCCAAGGAAGCTTAGGTGTGGAGAGGATGATGGTTTGGTACTTGAGAAAGAAAGAATTTTTAACTTTGCTAAAGTCCAAGACAGCAAACCAAACATCCTTTCCTTTGTACACAAGACAAGACAAGACAAGAAAATCAAAAGCTAGCCATGGTTCCTTTGATCAGGCAACTAACTTGACCACAGTTGAAGCTCCTGTAGTATCAATACGACGAACGAGGAGTACTTCATCCAGAGTAATGCCTGTGGTACTCGGTCGGGACACTAACATTACAACCGATACGCCTCCTGTAACATCAACACGGCCTGATAGGGCGCCGGCTTCTAATTTGATATCTGATGAGTCTCCTGTAGCATCAACACGAGAAGCTAGGTCTTCTCCAGCTTCAGTGACGCCTGTGATAGTCAATCAGACAACGAAAATGAAATCTCTTGAGCCTCATGTGCTATCAACACGACCTAAAAGGACCTCTTCGGCTACTAATTTGAGATTAGATGAGTCTCCCGTAGTATCAACACGACAATCGACTTCTCCTGCCCCAGTTACGCTTATGATATCCAATCAGAGTCAGTCAACTAACATGAAATCTGATGAGCCTTCTGTAATAACAAGAAGACCAATTAGGACTTCTTCAGCGAGAGTAATGCCTGTGGTACTCAATCAAGCATCTAACACGCATGATGAGCGTCCTGTACCGTTCACACGATCAGCTAGGACATCTCCAGCTCGTGTAATGCCTATGGAACTCACTCAAGCAGATAATATGCCATCTTATGAGCCTTCAGTTGCATTAACACGATCAGCTAGGAACTCTCCCGCTCATGTAATTCCTGTGAAACTCAATCAGGCAAATAATGTGACATCTGATGCATCTCGTATAAGATCCAGGCAGCGGTTTAGCCCAACAACGCTGGCCACACCTGGGGTACTTGATCAGGTGACTGATATGACACTGGATGAGGCACATATAACACAAACTCAACCAGCTTATGATATCACGACCCAGGTAAGCTTGAAATGATTCGTTTAGGTAGCTAATCGATATATTCTTTGAAATGTAGCTTTATCTATATACATAACAAGTATTTGATTTGTTTGGCTTTTGCAGAAGGAAGAGCCTCAGATATCTGGGAGGGAGGATGAAGGTGACATGAGTGAGACTTTAATGCAAACTCATAGTGAGTTCTTAAACACTCTTCAATCAAGGTTGATGAAATTACAGGTAAATTTAGCTCTGCTAGTCTTGTTGTCATTTTTTTCACTTGTTCTGGTTTCCTTTTTTTAGTATATGCTGTTTTCTTGGCTTTGAGTGTGGATTAAGTGATTGATTTATGACAAACATGCAGATTATAAGACATTTTTGGGAGCGTAGCGATATTAAAGGCGCAATTACGGCCTTGAGAAAGCTCTCGGATCACTCTGTATGTATTCCAGGAGATTATTTTTGCCTGTCTTTTTTTTATGCTTTGATGTCTGGAAAAAAGCTGACTCACTTAAACTGGAACAGGTTCAAGCAGATGTGATTAGTATTATAGCTGACAAACCAGAGATTCTAACATTGGATCTGTTTTCCCAATTAGCTCCTGTCCTCACTGGCTTATTGGGCAGCAGGACTGAACGGTAAATTTTCTTATTTTATTCGACCTTAGACTATATTTTTTGCTTTGAGTTTGAGATATAATTACATTCAACAGAGGAAAGCAACAATATCTCGATATCTTATCGGCAAAAATGACATGTGGTTTCGATTTTGTATAGGCCTATAAATGTTTCCTTGGAAATGCTTTTGAAGCTTGTAGCAGTGTTTGGTACAGTTGTTCAGTCAACTGTTTTCGCACGGCGAGTTGTTGGTGTTGATCTTCATGCAGAAGAAAGGTACTTAATATATCTTAATGCCATATCTCTTTTGCCACACTTATTCGGAAAGTAAAACAAAACGAGACAATGCAGGTTACAAATCTGCCAAAGTTGTTCTGCGGAATTGCAAAAGGTTCAGAAGATTCTTCCACTACTCACCAGGTAAAAAAAAAAAATCAAAAACTCGATATCGAATCAAGTTTTGAACCATTTAGAGCATCACAATCGGTATTTGGTTTTGGCTGTGTAATTTTTTTAACCTCTTGTTTTCGTCTTCTTCAATCTGATTACAGAAGAGGCGGTCTAATAGCAAGAAAGGCTCAAGAACTAAACCTAGTTCTTCAAGTACCATAGCTCCATGTTCAGATTCAAAGACCGTTCTGATAAATCGTAACCACTCCCCGAGTTTTCCAATCTGTATATTATCAAGACTCGTCTTCATGTTCCTCCCCGGTGATTTTGCACGGTTTCTTGTGGCGGATTTTGCGATAGTTGCCCCAGAAGACACGGAAAACACTCGTCAGCTTTTTGTTGTAAATCGATCTGTCTCTAGAATCAAGTTGTTGTCCTTCAGGTTCTTGATTCAGTGAATTACAATGTCTCTCTCCCATGTGAATGTAATGTGCAAATCTAATGAGAAGATACATCGGTGTATGAATTTCATTTTGCCAAATCTACTTTTTGGTCCCTTGACTAGTATCTAACTATTGGAATGGTCATGTGGAGGTTAAGAAAATGGAAGTATCTACCAAATGCTGATATTGACATATAATAATAGTCTTTAGTACTATATTTCGGAAATAGATCAACGAATGCACGAACAAACTTCTTGACTTTGTAAGAACCAGAAGAAGCCATAAAGTCTCAAAACTAATAATTATTTACGATAAGTAGTAGTTTGGTTATTGAATATACACATCATCTACAATAAGGCCATAGATTAACGAATGGACGAAAACATTTCATTTCATTTTAAGATTACAATGAAATGGAATTATGTATTTAATTTTTGTTATTTTGATGTTATATCTTTATTATTATATATACTAGGTGCCTCGTAGTGAATTTTTTTAATATAATTATTTGCATTCATTTTTTTGGAGCTGGTGTATTTGTCGATTTTTTTTTTTATTGATATTTGACTATTTTTTGGAGAATTAATATTGATTTTCATAAAATCAACAAATTGAATGTATATGTTCTTAGCCATTTCATTTTTTTCTGTTTTATCTTTTGTGTGGTTTTATTGATCATCAATTTGGGATTTTTTTGTTACAAAGTATTGATCATTAATTTGGTACATTGTATTTTATTTTATTTTCCCCTACTAACCAAATTTCTAATTTGGTGCATCGTATACTAACATGTTATTTTTTTACAAACTTTTACAATTGTTCTAATTTTGATATTGAATTGCAAACTTATTTTGAAAAAATATGGTTTTAGTAAAACTATAAGTCTATAACCTAAGCCTTAACTTTTCGAAAATTTTGGTTGTGTTTCAGATTTTTGGAAAGTCATGTAACTGTCTTATAAGTTGTAAGTTCCAAATTTCAATTATGTTCTTAGGAGTTTAAATGGATCACTATTTGTAATCAACTTTATTTCATCATTAAAACAGAAAAAAATGGTACAAAGTTGGATTGTTGTATGAACTATCAATCTATCACAAGCCTAGAAAGTTTTTTTTTTCAACGCTTTGAAAGAGATCAAAGTAACATGCCTAGATCAAGAGTTTGAGGTGATAACCTTCAATATAAAATAAACATAAACAAATAATGCCAATAGGCACTTTAAAAAATGAAAGGAGACATATCCCTACAAAGAAAACCACGAAACAGAGCCTCTGACCTTGAGCTTTGAGAAGCTATGAATAAAACTCGACTCGATGATGATGATGTTATTGAAGTAGTTAAACTCTCTATATGCAAACTCATTGTGAAAACCAAAGGTTTTTGTCGGAGGGCACATATCATCAATCACTTTGGCCTTTGGGGAATGGGGAATAGGGAATTATACATTCATTGGTCATCCAATAGCTCAACAAAGAGAGTTAGACGTTGGGTCTATATTCTGACCTATTTTACTAACCTTGTGCCTAGTATCAATTTTGAAGTGACAAAACCAAAGAAACACAACTCGAGGCTAGTGGATCATTAGCTGAGGTAACCCAACAACTTCAATGAACTATTCATATCAGAGGGGCTTGGTTCTTATTATCGCAAGTGCAAATCCCACATTAAGACGTTGTGCTAAATTAAGTGTCAGAACTCAGAACCAAAGGCCACAACACAAATCAGAATACAACAGGTTCTTAGTGTCTAAATTTGTTGCCATGGAATCGTTATCTAGGGAATGCAGGCCTAAAAGGATTTTAGATACAATCAAATGATTATGTCTTCTCTAACAAAAATCTGAATTGCACTGTCATACCATATAGAAATCAGTCTTGTTTTAAAGATATTGAATAACAAAACAACTACAAAAATTCTAAGATAGAGAATGGAGGAATTGGAAACTTAATAGCCATCCTTGAGATCGTTGACGACATCGTAAGGAATAAAAGTGACAGTCTCCGAGGTCATACCTTCGACCATGAAACCGGGCTTAGGACCTCTAGGCTGTCTTTTGGTGCTGGTAGTCTCTCTTTTTCCTTTGGTTGCAGCCTTGAGCTGATCGTTCTTCTTCTTCTTCCTCAGTTTAAACTCATCAGCACACCTTCACTGCTGCACATGTAACCTCTTCCTTATGATTATGTTCCCATTCTAAACACATTCCCAAAACACATAATTAAGTCAAACTCAAAATTCAGATTCCAAGTGTATTATAGAGTGGAAAAAACAGGTACTAATTTACACATCACTTTTGGAAGGCCGTTTCGCGAGGCCGTTCAAGATTAGGGTGTAATCCCACTCTCCACCTACCTCAGGACCTTCAAAGTCGGCGATTACGTCGATGTTAAGATCAATACTTTGTAACAAAAAAATCCCAAATTGATGATCAATAAAACCACACAAAAGATAAAACAGAAAAAAATGAATTGGACCGTCGTCTCCGATGAACTCCGTTCTCATTCTCTTCCTCAGATTTTCACACCTGAGGTTTGTTCTTCATTTCCCTGAAATCTCGATTTAATTTCAGAATCGAAAAAAAAAAAAAAATCAATTTCTAATTCTTAGGTCAATTTTGTTTATTTTTGGTTGTTTAAGCAAAACTTGTTTATGTCACTACGAAATCGAATTTAGAAATTAAAGAGAGAGACAAACAAAAGCTTGAGTGCAAAAAACAACGTTTATTGTCGGTGGTATTAGAAGCATTTAGATTCATCACTTGTGTGTCAAGAAACCTTTAGGGTAAAGTAAAAAATTGTTAGAAAACTGTAGTTTTACTCTTATGATTCATAATCTGAAATTAATACATAACCACATTTGAATTCGAAGTTTCCTCGATTGCAGAATCAGATTAAGTTAAAAAATTATATTCTTGTTGCAGATTTGTAAAGCCAAGTACAAAGATTTGCGAAAACGTTATGTGGGATGCAAGTAAACATTTTCTTGCCCTAATACCAAACTCTTATAACTTAACTACAGCGATTTACCGTGTTTTTGCGTATTGTTAGAGCTTGGTTTGAAGAACTTAAGAAGAAACGAGTCTCTGAGCTTAAAGCAGCTTTACTTAAATCCGAAGACTCTATCGGGTTAGTACTTAAACGGTTTAATGTCTTTTAACTCCGGGGTTCAAATCATGTATTCTGTTTTGCAGGTCGTTAGAATCGAAGCTACAGAGTCTAAAATCGGAAAGTAACGAAGAATGTAATCAAAACAATTATGATTCTAGCAGAACGTTATCACTCGAACCATCCCCGAAATCCGAAGGAGGAGGAGAATGTACGAGTAAAGATACATCGAAAGATTTGTCATCGGCCGGTAGTTTCACACAGCAAGACCTAACCACAACAAACTGGTCACCGGAAACTACTAAGTCAGAAGCAATAATAGAGAAAGAGCAAAAAAAAGATACATTATTACATTGCGACATTTTCGAGTCTATGTATAGAGTAGGAGGAGGAGGACAAGTGCTTCCGAGTATGAGGAAGAAACGAGGCAAGAGAAAACGTAAAGATTGTAGTGGCGGTAAAGAAGTGACCGAAAATAGCGATTTGTTGGATTCTTCTACCGCGGATATTCCTAGAAGTAAAGAAGCTGCTTCGACTAGCAATAGTACTCAAAGCCGAGGTCACGGTTTGGTTGTACCGGAAGAGCTTATGAAGATATACAATGCTATTACGCAGAACGAATGTGCACTCGTTTTCCGAAGACGGCTTGATAGCCAGGTTGATAAATCATTTTGGTCATTCTTTAATCTTGAAAACCCGTATTTTTCGCTTATTTTCTTGCGTTTGATTCGTGTTAAAACAGAAAAGGGGAAGATACAAGAAACTTGTCAGGAGGCATATGGATTTAGACACAATAAAATCGAGGATTCACGGTTGTTCGATATCTTCAGCGAAAGAGCTTTTTATGGACTTTCTTCTAGTAGCGAACAATGCAGCTATTTTTTACTCTAAGAACACTCGTGAGCATAAATCCGCCGTGTTCCTTAGAGACATTGTTACAAAGTCTCTTAGACAGTATCTGACAGAAGATCGCAGCACCAAGGTTCTAGTTCTCCCATCGACATCTACGTCTCCCGCTGTCCGAACAAGCATTGCGACTAAAAAACCGAGAACCGGGGCGCATCCTCTTAAGACGGTTGTGCAGGATATGGCGAAGAGTTCAAGCGTAGGTAAAAAAAGGTTTGTTGCGGATTTACCTGTGAAATCATCAGCGGCTGGTAAGAAGGGAATGGCGGTAGAGAGAAGAAAGGACGGTAGACAAGCGAATCGAGGACTTGATTCGCCTGCGTTGACAGGGAGAAAGCGGACTTGGTTGAGATGAGTTTTGCTCATTTGAATGGATTGTGTCATATGTTGTTGGTTAGTTAGGCAAAGAAAGGTTTATTTGATCAGAGAAGTTCACATTTGGGTCAAATTGATCTACAAGCATTGACAGTGATGAATGGAAACTCACTGTTACAATTGTACATTAATCTCATTGTTGTCTTTTTGGTAGCTTTCATTTATTTTTTTTCTCTTTTTTGTTCAACACATTCTTCATTAACTAAACTTGCATCATACAAGAATAGAGAATTAAGCATCCTCTTAAATTTCCACAACATAAATTAAACACAATAAAAGTTGGAACAGATTAATACAAAAAAGAAAGGTAAGAGAGTAACGATTAAAACTAAATGAGTAACATATTAAATTCTATAATCGCTCTCAAATTTATATATACTCCAAAATAAATTAGGTCTATACTATTATTTGACAAGTGGTTTTTCGGAATAGAGCTCTCACATTCAGTTTCAGACTAAGAAAAGATTTATTTCCAGGCCTGAGTGTTTCAAATGTCTTCTTTTCCACATCCACCTCAACCTTTATTTTGTCCATACACAGTTTTTGAGGGAGAAATAATATTGCTTCCTAAAACCATGACTACGTAGAACAGTTTCGTAATAGCGGACCAAACATAATAGTTATTCCCTTTGAGAAACTGAGTCTATCTCCATACTAAAATTCTAATCAATACTATTACCGCTTACATTACAAAAAAAAATATTCCAGAATTCACCTTCATTTTTGCTTAATTAAAGCAAAATTAATCTTTCACGGCCAAAAAAAAAAGAAGAAACTAATTCTAGTCACTGCAAGAGATAGCATGCTTAGAGCATGTTTAGCGGTGAGACTTTGAGGGTATCATAAAATATAAAATTATTAAAATTTGAGGAATAGAAAGAAAGAGAATGTAAAATTTGAGTAAAAGGAAAAAAGAGAGTGTATAAAATTAATAAAATTTGAGTAAAAAGAGGAGATAGTGGTGAGACTTTGGAGAGAGAGTCTCTATGGGTTGAGACTTTTGAACAGAGTATGAAACTTTTGAAGAGAGTATGAGTGTGTTTTTAATAATTTTATATTTAAAGAGAGTATAAAATTAATAAAAGTTGAGTAAAATGATTAAAAAGAAAGTATAAAGTTGAGTAAAAAGAAGAAAGAATGTGTGTTTTAATAATTTTATATTTTATGAGCCCCTTTGAGTCTCAAGGGTGTGCATGCCCTTATATTCATTTCTAGAAACCTTTTCCAACTCTTTACTAAAAAAAACGACATTCGTTTACTAAATACTCTGTGGTTACGAATCATAATCCAAAAATAACTAACTCGAAAACCCATCTCTTCTATACTATATAAGCATCAACACCCTCTTTTTCATAATCTCACAGAGCCAATTCCAAATACATTTAAATATTTGAATAAAACTAAATTGAGCTCCCTAATCGGGGTTTCGTTTACTTTATTGATCTATTTAATCTATTTGGAATACAAAAATAGTAATAATAATATTATGGGGATGTCTAGAAATCTCAAGGTGGTTCTATCTCTCGCTTTCATAGTGTTCTTGGCTCTTGCAGCAACCAAGACTGAAGCAAGATACATAAAATATCGCGATCTTCAGCCTGACCACTCTCTTATGTGTGATAAACGATTTCCGGAGACATGCAAGTTGCACGAAGCCAATCCTTATCATAGAGGATGCGAGAAGATCGAACGTTGCCGTGGACGTGCATGATTGTAAATCAACCAACCCAAAAGAACATGTATAACATCAAATTAGTTTCCTAATTATTATGACTATTATTTGTAATATTTTAACAGGCTTCTGATCGGAGTTATACCATGGTCAACCTAAAATATATTGGACCACAAACCATTACGGTTTGGAGGACATATATAATCTACACATGTATTTGTTTTTTACGGTTTGAAAACCAGATTATTTATACATATTAACTCCTTAAAATCTGAGTGATCATTATTAAGTTTTATTACTAATATCTAAATTATGCTATTAAATGACTATAAAAAGATAAATAAATGAAAGTTTTCCTACTCACAAATAGCAGTGGCCAAAAAACTGTTTCTCACAACTCACAAGTATCTAAAATAAATAGTATAGATATATTTGTGAAGAGAACCGAAAATGGGAATGTCTCTATTGCCAATGGAATTGGCCAAAGGGTCAAGCTTTGTAGAGCCGGGGGCACATAGAGAACTAGTCATATTTAAATATACATTTGTAAGTTGACAAAAATAAATTATTTGCAACGATGCAAAATTGTATATATAACTTATAAAGACACGATCATGCCTTCTTTGTGGATCACCATCTTCAATTGTTCATCAAGTCTTCCTCTCATCTCACCCACCAGAGGTCATCTCTCTTACAACAAATTAATGCAGAGTTCCTTTGTTGTTTTACCCTTTCAATCTTATTAGTTCTGATCTAAACTGAATTATAAATAATATTTTTCTTTCAAGTTTGAATTAATGGGACCCTTGGCTTCAAAGTGTATTTTGTGAGATTGTTGCAAATTAACTTAAACCCCAAAAAAAACATATCCTCTATTTATGCAAGATTCAAACGAGTTAGCGATGGCCCAATTGCTGGAAGCGATAGGTAGCACGGACGGCTCTATGTGGGACGATGGATTCGGTCATGATGGCGTTTCCAAGATTTATGTACGAGGTGGTCCTCAAGGCATTCAAAGCATGGAATTCGAATATGTCAAAAGAGGGCAACTCCAAGGTGGAGAACTCTTTGGTGTTTGGAATACAGGTTTCACAGAGACGGTATGTCTTGGAATATACACTAATTAAATAACATTCATTTTATTTAATTTTCATGTGCACTTTATTATTGAGTTGTATCATGTTTACAACCTTTTTATTTTGTAGTTTGAGATTCACCATCTCAACAATGAATATCTAGAATATGTTGAGGGTTATTACGACGACGAATCTGGTTTTATTCAAGCCCTTAAATTCAAAACCAATTTCAGGGTTTCTGAACTTATTGGATATGACAAGGGTACCAAGTTCTCACTTGCAGTCAAAGGAAAACTTATCAATGGGTTTCATGGATATTCGAGGAGGACAAATATAATCTCTCTTGGAGCATATTTTACTTGGATTCCTGCTGTCATAAAAAGCGATGGAGGCGGCAAAGGAGGACAGTTGTGGGATGATGTAGCCAACCATGAAGGTATAAAAAAGATTCATGTAAGAGGTGGCTGTGAAGGCATTCAATACATCAAGTTCGATTATGTCAAGAATGGATAACACAAAGATGGATTAGTCCATGGTCTCTCTGGTAGTGGTTTTACGGAGACGGTATGTACCAAATCTTCCTTTATTACCCGTCAATGACATGATTTCTAATCCTTTGTTTTCACCAAATATTTTTGCAGTTTGAGATTGACCATCTCAACGATGAATATTTGGAAGCTGTTTGGGGTTGCTACAATGTTGCATCCGGTGTGATTCAAGCACTTCAATTTAAAACTAACCTCAAAGCTTCGGAAATGATGGGATATGAAAAGGGTCCGTCGTTTTACTTTGCAGTTGAAGGGAAAAAAATCGTTGGATTTTATGGATATGCTGAGAAAAACCTCAACTCTCTTGGAGCACATTTTGTAACGCTTCCTCTTACTAAATCTGAATGCCACGGTGGTGCGGGAGGGATTGATACTATCGAGTTTTACCCGAAATAAATCACTGCAAGTGCACAGGCACGCAGTAGTAAATAACGGGATCGAATCCACAAGGACCAATGGCTTACACAACAGATTTTAGATTGATAAACTAAGCTAAGCAGGAAATAAGATGGGTGATTGTAATCAAAATTAAAGACAAGAAAGCAAATTAAAACGGTTTAAATTCAGATAATTAAAAACGTTAGGCAATAGGGAATTCTCAGGAAATCACAATCATGAACCAGACAACTATTCAGATTCTAAGTATGCATGCATCTTAAACTCAAACACTTTTATAAACTACTCCACTTTCGTGATAACAGTTACTTTCTCTAGAGATCCGAGAGCCTATACTTTCGCATGGTCACGGCTATCCTAGACAAGCATTATATGTTCATGTTTGATCAGTTCATAATACTTTATAACTAAACTTTCGATTGTTATAATGCATTACTCATCAACAGTAGTTCTAGCTATATGCAAACTTTTGGAATGCATATCAACCTAAGATCTAGTGATTAAATGGCCAATTCAATCCTAGCATTATGCCTAACAGTGATGAAGATGATAAAGGATAAGCAACCTATTTGTGTCTGATTCAATCGGTGAAATCCATCGAAAAACCCTAAAACCTAACTATGGATCTACTCAGACATGATAAAGAACAAAGCAGAAGTCATGGATGAGAAAAACATAATCAATAGAATAAGAAATAGAATAGGGTTCAGAAATCTTCTCCAAAGGGATGATGAGATCTTCTCCCTGATTACAAATCTCCAAAAAACTCTAAAAGTCTCAATAAAAACGTGCAGAAAAGAAGGTGTGTCAAAAGAAATAAAACCTAGTGGTATTTATAGGATAAAACGGAAAAGGAAAAATCCCAAAAAAATCTGCGGACTGGACCGGTCGGTCCAGGGGGAGACCGGTCGGTCCGTTTTAAGTCGGCCCAAAATCTTCAAGTCTTCATATGCTTGGACCGGTCGGTCTGGTAAGAGGACCGGTCGGTCTGAGTCTTCCAGTGGCTAGACCGACCGAGCAGACCGGTCGGTCCATGTGCCATTGCCTCGGTCTTCAAATTGCCGTCAGATTGACTGGTCGGTCCATTAGGAGGACCGGTCGGTCCATACTTCAGAATTCTCCATTTTCGCCTCAAATTGCTCAAAGTTCCTTTCCGCTCTCATGTGGTTCAAATTCTTGAAGTATGGCCTGAATATCAACTCAAAACAACTCCAAAGGCTCCGAAAACGCGTTAAGAACATGGTTAGGAAACTCCAAATTCACGTTATATCAACTCCCCCAGACTTAGATCTTTGCTTGTCCTCAAGTGAAGCCAAACTAGAAATAAGTTCAAGGAAGCTATAAAAACCAACTAACCTTTGTGAGCTGAATGCAATCCTGTAGGACCCCACAGATGTAATGCTAACCGCCTGAAAACTCATAAACAGATCAAAAACCAAGATGGTACTTCATGTACTTTGCCAAATACATAGCAATGTTACCATACTCAAGTTCCTATGTCTCAGCGACTTCTACACCAGGGTCCATAAATCTTACCAGAGGGAAAATGTCCGTCGCATAAGGGTTAAGGATTTGGGCTATTTAGTGGTGGTAATAAGTGTTTAGGCTAACCTCAGTCGCGGCCGAATGCAAGTCATGGCACAAAAACCCAAGAGAACTAAGTCCAAGGATGATGCACAACTTTTCAAACTTAAGACCTTTTTCTTTATTTAGATGAAAACTTTCTGCTTATCTAAAGAACTAATGCTAATAATAAAAATCAAAACAACTCAAAAGAAATGTGCTTATAAATATGCATTACAAAACTGAGGCTTTATTCTAATCCCTTTCAACCCCTTTTTTAATTATTTTTTTCTTCTTTTTTTTTTCCTTTTTTTTTTTTTAATAGAACCCTTTTTTTTTTTTTTTTTTTTTTTGGATTGGGGATTAGTTCTAGCCTTTTTCCTAAGCACAAGTGATGAAAAACGAAAAAAATGAATATAGAAATGAAAAAAAAAAAAAAAAAAAATCCTAAGCAGAAAGTTTTGAAATGGTACCAAAAGGTCTTTAGAATGATCGGCTGGCCGGACTATCTCTCCGGAGTTTTTGCACTTGAGTGCATGTCAATGTCTTCAATAGAATGCATGAGGTTTGAAAGAAAATGGTTAAGGTAAGGGTGTGGTACCAGACTAAAAATGAGCCTGGCCATTAGGAGTCCTGAAAAGAGGATAGTGTTTGAAAAAGGATAGGACTCCTAACGTTGTTGCTACTTCTTATGCGATTTCGAATTCCCTGAGTTAAGAAAAACAGAATAGCATATTAGTATCAGCGTTAGCTTTCAAGGAGACAGGAGCCTTCTGGTAACACTGATCCGCCTATGGGGTTTTTAATCTTCCCATTGCATTGGTTAGTCACTGTTCATCTAAAAACAGAGTTAGCAAACATCATGTGGTCCTAGAATCGCATTCAATTCACAAAAGTTTAAAATAAACTGAAAATAAGAAAACTGAAAATATAATTAGTACGAATAGTACTCCCCCCCAGACTTACTTCACACCGACCCGGTGTGAAAATATATCCAAAGGAAAGACTATTAAAAGAAACAAAATAAAATGAAAAATGAAAAAGAAAAGAAAGTCTAACTTCGTCCGCAGAACTTTGGGCACGGGACATGGCACGGGTCAGGGGTGGGAAAAAGCGCGTGGTTGGCTTGAGACCAAGTGGATCGACCGGTCTGATACAGGGACCGGTCGGTCTGGGGTGCATCGTGCAAGACCGATCCTCGGGACGTGGGAGCATCGGTATCAGCCGATCCGTGGGACGCGGGAGGGACCGACCGGTCTGAAGTTAGACCGACCGGTCCAGGGTCTCCAGTGAGTAGACCGACCGAACAGACCGGTCGGTCTACTGGGATCGAGCAGTGAGAAAACATCAAGACCGACCGGTCTATTAGGAGACCGACCGGTCCAGTGTGCTGGCTCCGATTCCAAACTTCTGTGACGAGAATCCTAAGGAAAAACCAAAAAGAAAAACAAAAACCAAGGTAAAACCGAAAAAAAATGAAAAAGAAAGAACATATATATACACTTACAAGTGGGTTGCTTCCCACTAAGCGCTTGTTTTAAGTAGTTAGCTCGACTCTTGCGGCAAGGTGAATGTTATGGCGGCCGCGGTCCCATGTGGTACACGGGTCCCGGCTTCTCCGGATCAGGCAGGTAAGCAACATCAGGGTGGCCGCTGGTTGGGTAAGACTGTGTACCGGTTGGAGAGGGAAGAAGTTCGAAAAGAACATACTATTGCTCAGGTGGTGGTCTCGGTCCTCTGGAGTACACCCCGTAAGTATCTCCAGGATCAATCACGTATGCAGCGGTGGGGATGACAACAACTCCTGAATCGACTTTAATCCGCCTGAGAGGTGGATGAATTGTTATGTCATAAAATTTCCGCTTGTGGCAACTACCAGGTGTAGCTGCTTCCTTGGGTGACATCTCAACTGCTTTTGTCTCATTTTGTTCAGGAGGCTTGGGGTCAGGATCAGGATCAGGGTCAGGATCAGGGAGATCATGCGAAGTTTCTGGAATTTTCATGGGAGCACCCTGTGCGGGCAGGTGCTCGGCAGAAGGAGCAGGTGTTCGCTGGGATTTTTCCTCAACATCGATTTGAACAGCATCCTGGTGTGTCCCTGAGCTTGAACCAATCTCCTTATGCACATCATCCTCGGAAAAATCACTTTCTTGAGCCTGATGCTTGGTAACCTTCTCCTTAGCCTTCGCGTGGGAGGTTGTGATTGTAGGCGGGACTAACACCCTTTCACTTCTAAACTCAACATCATTTACATGATCCTCTTTCCTATGATTCACCTCACCATGTCCGGGAAGAGTTCCATCCGATCTCTTAATAGTTGTGGTCATTTGAGCCATTTGCCTGTCCAATTTCTTCAGCGGTGGATGTCTTGCTTCGAGAAACAGTAGTTCGATCTCTTCTATACTTTCTCTACAATCTCGGAAATGACTCAGCAGAGGGCGGTACTCTATAGCTTCTTCAAAGGTTAGTGCATGTGGAATTCTTCGTACCATCTTCTGAAATCCAAGTAGCTGCTTCGGAGATATAGGGTCCATGAGATATTTAGGTGGTCGAGGGTGCGATACCCTAGGCTTGGTGTTGATGGATGAGCCTGAATCGCAGAGTGAGCGAGGAAAGACTGTAGAGTCAATCTGGACTGGAAGTTCAAAACGAACAGGATCCTCAAGCTCTTTCACTGTCCTGTTATGTAACACATCATTGGACTCCTCAGTTAGCTTCACACATTCCTCCTCCTCAGCCATATAAACAGAATCAACTTCCATTATAGACATGGCATGATAATCCCTTAAAGCCTCTGCATTCTGTGTCACCTGAGTGTCAAGCATCTTCAGGTGAGTGGTCACTGCTTCTAGTCGCCCACTGATTGTCGAGATATCACTGGAAACCTTCTGCTGATTAGCTAGCATGAGCTGCATCATAGCTTTTAGCTCATCATTGGGATTTGCAGCTGGAGGTGGAGGAGGTGATTGGTAAAAAGAGACTTGAGGGGGTTTCTGATGCCGACCGGCATTGTAGTTCTTCGTGAAAAAGTAACGCCCATATTGGTCTTTGAGAGCACCGGCTTTATCCATTACCTCCATGACTGGTACCTAGAATCAAAACAAAAACAAAAACAAAAACAAAAATAAGTTAGTAAAGTTGCTTAGACAAAATTCTCAAATCAAATCTGAAGGCAAACACAATTGGTCCCCGGCAACGGCGCCAAAAACTTGATACTATCGAGTTTTACCCGAAATAAATCACTGCAAGTGCACAGGCACGCAGTAGTAAATAACGGGATCGAATCCACAAGGACCAATGGCTTACACAACAGATTTTAGATTGATAAACTAAGCTAAGCAGGAAACAAGATGGGTGATTGTAATCAAAATTAAAGACAAGAAAGCAAATTAAAACGGTTTAAATTCAGATAATTAAAAACGTTAGGCAATAGGGAATTCTCAGGAAATCACAATCATGAACCAGACAACTATTCAGATTCTAAGTATGCATGCATCTTAAACTCAAACACTTTTATAAACTACTCCACTTTCGTGATAACAGTTACTTTCTCTAGAGATCCGAGAGCCTATACTTTCGCATGGTCACGGCTATCCTAGACAAGCATTATATGTTCATGTTTGATCAGTTCATAATACTTTATAACTAAACTTTCGATTGTTATAATGCATTACTCATCAACAGTAGTTCTAGCTATATGCAAACTTTTGGAATGCATATCAACCTAAGATCTAGTGATTAAATGGCCAATTCAATCCTAGCATTATGCCTAACAGTGATGAAGATGATAAAGGATAAGCAACCTATTTGTGTCTGATTCAATCGGTGAAATCCATCGAAAAACCCTAAAACCTAACTATGGATCTACTCAGACATGATAAAGAACAAAGCAGAAGTCATGGATGAGAAAAACATAATCAATAGAATAAGAAATAGAATAGGGTTCAGAAATCTTCTCCAAAGGGATGATGAGATCTTCTCCCTGATTACAAATCTCCAAAAAACTCTAAAAGTCTCAATAAAAACGTGCAGAAAAGAAGGTGTGTCAAAAGAAATAAAACCTAGTGGTATTTATAGGATAAAACGGAAAAGGAAAAATCCCAAAAAAATCTGCGGACTGGACCGGTCGGTCCAGGGGGAGACCGGTCGGTCCATTTTAAGTCGGCCCAAAATCTTCAAGTCTTCATATGCTTGGACCGGTCGGTCTGGTAAGAGGACCGGTCGGTCTGAGTCTTCCAGTGGCTAGACCGACCGAGCAGACCGGTCGGTCCATGTGCCATTGCCTCGGTCTTCAAATTGCCGTCAGATTGACTGGTCGGTCCATTAGGAGGACCGGTCGGTCCATACTTCAGAATTCTCCATTTTCGCCTCAAATTGCTCAAAGTTCCTTTCCGCTCTCATGTGGTTCAAATTCTTGAAGTATGGCCTGAATATCAACTCAAAACAACTCCAAAGGCTCCGAAAACGCGTTAAGAACATGGTTAGGAAACTCCAAATTCACGTTATATCAGGGATAGCTTGGGATGATGGTATTTTCGAGGGCATAAAAAAGGTGTATGTTCGCTATAATATGACACATGTAAAGTGTATCAAGTTCGAATACAACAACGGCCGTAGCATGGTAAAACGCCAACACGGGGTGAATATGGGACAAGAAGAAGAGGTCATAATTCCTAAAAAAACTCTATATATTGGCTGACTATATAAGTTTGATATTGAATATTATACCTTATACTAAGCCGTTTTCTATCACAGTTTGAGCTCAACTATCCAAATGAATTGATCACATCTATGGAGGTAACTTTGAAAAGTTTTTGTCCTAACAACATGAAGTTTACGTCGTTGATTTTCAAAACATCACTAAATAGAACCTCTCCGGCATTTGGAAACGTGAATGGCACTAAGTTCGTCATGGAAAGCGAAGGATGTGCTCTAGTTGGGTTCCATGGTGTTGAGTTCGGGATGAGATCGACACTAGAATTTGTAATAAGTTCGGGGATTCTTTGACAAATTGAAAGGAATGTTGTAAGTGAGAGTACGTTCCTGCTCAGATGAACAATAACCGAGTGGGATATTTTGGATTTTAGGGAGATTAATTGAAAAAAAAGATATTTGCTCAAAAAAGTGTGATCTATTCACCCTTGGTTGTACATAAATGATGTACAACCTTTATATAGTATAAGAATACTAGGGTTTTGGATACATATGGTTACATTTTAATCATATGTTTCCATAAAGTAACTCACATTGATCATAAAGTAACTACACTAAAGATAAGGTGGTTATTACTTAGTTAGCAAGATAATAAGTTGGGCATTTTCGCTTGATGGGCTGAGAGCAG